>OZ026850.1:19088564-19442998 GCA_964023205.1 Lutraria lutraria | reverse complement strand
AAGCTTTTAACATATAGGACAAATCTATGAAAAAAATAAAAATAAAAAATAATATACGATGATTTGTTAATCGTTAATGATTACTACGCAAATTTAATTGAATAATTAAATTAATTGCGGCTTATATTTTAGAAGAATGATACCATTTAGTGAATGGTGCCGATTATCACTTCGATACCACGAAAGTCAGTTTATTTAAATGCGCTCAACTGGTTATCAGTCTGCGACAAAATGACACAAAAAATATTCCCAGATTTCCGGTAACTCGACGTACAACAACCGTTGAAGTTTTTTCCTGCAATTTATTTCTAGTTTTTTTTTTTTAAACTGAACGATACTTCAGCTTTCCATTGCATTCACTCGCTTCGTGCGCATGAATTTTGATGCGGACCAAAGTACGACGTTTTTCTACATCCACCTTACAAATGTTAAACTAGTTCCCTGACGCAGAGCAAGTCTATGCGTTTAGTTTTCATGAGTACTTTCGACATTTTGATGTGTTTTTTACACATTTGGACATTGTTATTACGTATGTTGACATTTAACTTCCAGAAGATGTTGAGATATTAAAGACACCATCTTGGGTATTTTATTTCCTTCAATTTATCAATTCATACTCATTACGCATGTCAGTCATTATAAGCCACGCCCACTTGTCTAGCAACATGTCTTCCTTATGAGTATTAAAGCTGCACTCAATTGTATGAATACACGTATATAAGAAATTATTTCCAGTAAAAAATAGCCTATTTAAAAAAAGTCTGATAGAAGATAAAAGTCGTCAAGATTTTCAGTTTGTCCATTTACTTATTTAAATTGCCGAGGTCAACTAGCGTTTGGTACAACAGGAGCAGCCATCTGGTCTGTTGTCAACTTTTGGTTAACTTTTTAACCAAACCTCAAATTAAATTTGACCAATGTTTATACAACTGGGTGCGATAGTTTATTTAATTATGATAAAGATCTCAATGTAATAATTAAGTCCTTACCACCACCACCGTAGATATACCAGGAACATTAAAATGCGCAAAATGATTCTTTCTTATATTAAAAGGACGAAAAACAAGGCGTGGGGGGAATTTAATTTTTGTCACACATTCTCACTCACTCTAAGTTTTTGTAAGTACAGTCAAACCTGTGTTAGGGACCACCTCCAAATAAAGGCTACCCTGTAAATTAAGGACATTCTTTTAAAACTGCCATTGATTATTTAGAACAAAATTTCCTTCATATAAAGACCTCCTGTCAATAAAGGTCACGTAATGTCTTTCTCTATGTTGGCCTTTGTTTACAGGCTTCACTGTATTTCAATGATAATGTAATTAGCTGCAGATATTCACACCCGTAATTACTAGAACAGACAGCAGTGTATTTATTTGATTTTCATTGTCATTTCCAACAAATGAATCACAAAGTTGTTTATATTGTGTACATATCTCATCTTGAATGATTAAACATTGTTCTCCTCCAACATCTCGATGACGTACGAGTGATTTAAGTAGACAGACGTTATAAAATTATTTTCACATAATTGCCCAATGTTGTTACAGAGCACTTTTCTAGATAGCGCGCTTAAAGCAACATCGCCATGCTTTCGAAGAAAACTACAAGCATCTAAGATTCACCGAGATATGCAAACAGAAGTGCAACGCAATGTCAAGTTGGTGGTGTAATGGTCACACGTCATGTAGAAACAGGCCGTTAAAATGTACATGAAGAAACAGCTCATACATTAAAAAAAATACCAGACAATCGCCGTGTGTTTCATTGTTGAACGTTCTATCGCCAACAACAACATGACTTTTTTAACATTTCAGTGACTTTACCTCACAATTATACGTGAAGACCATTCTGGATGTCATTTCAGTGATGAAGTTCATTTCAGATAGTTCTGTGTCATGATCGAACCATTAGCGAAGACACCTTTACCATTTCATGCCTGTTTCCATGTGTTCGAGATTGTCTTAACAAAACCCTCATAATTATGTGCTAAACTGGTTCCTATACCCAGTTGCAGGGACCAAAGGTGTGCAGACTATGGATGCGCTCGTAACCCTGTTCTGGACGTCCTGTACACTTGTTCCTTGCTCCGAACGCAGAAGCACAATGTCCGGAACATGTTCTATCTGTGCTGGAAAAAAGGAGGAACACTGAGAACAATGACGTCATTCTATGCATGAAAAAAGGGCGGCAACGAATGTTCATAATGCAGTTGTGGAGCGTTTTTCGAAAATGGTTCCTGTTCCATGTTGCATTAAACCAAATGTGTACAAATAGAAGGAGCGGGAACCAGTTAACACTAGCTTATGGTGGGTGGTCTTTGTCGTGAAAAAAATGTTGCAATTCAAACTTCGTCTCCTTTATTAGTATTGATTGCAATTTGTCGCGTAACCTTTTAGGTGATTGCAAAATCAAGATATTTATTTCATTACATCCCAAATATATATCTACATGTACCTGCAATATTATCTTATCTAATTTAATTGTATTCCTTTATCTAAATTAACGACACTAGTGCTTTAAACTATTTTATTTGCATTCTTTCGTTGAATTCACGGGTGCGTCACACATCAACCAACCAATAATGGCCAATAACGAGTTAGTATTATAGATAACAAATCGATGATCGATTTTAAGATTGATTCATGGGTAAATAGCCTCGGTTAATTTATCCTTTCTTAATTTTCTCTAGCTGTTAAGCGTAAACACAATCATGATGAAATTGCGAGGGAATTTAACTAAAACAAATGCGCGTCATCTGTTGTGGACTAATTAAATATAACAGGATATAATTAAATATCAAATTCTGTATTGATCAGGCCATCGCAACTGATTTATCTTTATATGGCTAGCAAATACGAACGCATCGACTATGCTTCGATAATTCTGCGATGCTTTTATTTATTATATTCAGTGATAACTTATAACTGACATTTCATAATTAGCTGAAAGGAGCAAAGTTTAGTTACCTTAATTACGAAAAGAATCATGAGTCGGACTCATTCTACAATTAACGTCATTTTTTAACCTAACCATATTTTTTAGTGTAGATAGGAACGAACTATATCGTATTATTTCGTCCGTCCATCAATGATAAGTTTTTTTGTATTTGAATAATCACCATATCTTGAACAAGATGCTTTGTGTGAGGCTAATGTTGGAATTTAGTATTGTGTTCACTTTATTGGAGCGAATAACTGAATCTGCGGGTAAGACGATTGTATTTTGATAATGTTCTTTTTCCATATTTTGGTAATAAGAGTCTTCTCTTTTTTGTGTTAATCCTGGTGCTGGTGTACATGGCATGGTATTTTATAAATCATTTTTAAGATTGTTTTCTTATATTTTATGTATTTCAAGATGTATCATGTATTGCCAAAGTTGAAATAAATCTATCCATATGTTTATTTAATCTGCATTTTTTTTTTTTTTTTTTTTTACAAGATACAAATTTTTATTTACAGTCGGTTGACATATAACAGAATAACATAGAATTACTAGAGCAAATAAAAATGTTGTTTTTTTTAAATAGATAACCATGTACAATTTAAACTGTCATAGGCAAACCATGCAGTATTATAGACTAACCATTGAGAAGATAGTACAAATGTAGTGGTAAGAAAAAAAAAGCTGAGGTGTATCACTTATTTGCTGGGTATCCCACGAAATATTATACATGTACCCTCCTCCTTATTACGTCTGTAGCTTCTTACTTTGCGAATCAATTTGGAAATCAGCAATGGATGCAAAAATAAATTTTGAAATTTAAATTTTTAATAACCAAAATGTCGCGTGGGTGCATACGCCCCGTCTAAGTATCGTACCCTAAGCTATACCAAAAGAGCTGATCGACTGGGACCATGACGGTGGGGGAACACAGATGTGCTTATAAGTAGAGAGGAAGTGAGAGAGAGAGAGAGATTCAGTTACTGATGCGTGATACAGTAAAATACGGTAATAGTGAACTCAAGAAACGGATACGGTTAAGTACGCATTTTCCCGCGATTACCAACATCCTTTTTTTATTGGCATTACCATAGTGAAATATGCCGGATACAATGTAGTCATTGTTCGAGACCTCAGACACACACTATATCGTGATTTCTCGTATATTCGATGTTATTATATCTTACGCACACAGTTTTTTTATTCGTTGTATTTATACGATTTTGTCACTTAAAATGTTGATTTAAGGTTATTATAGATGTATTTGACTGAAATGTTAAGTGTGTGTAATTTACTCTTGAAATTAAATTCAAGATATCACCGTTTCTTTCACACCATATTCTTACCAATATTACATTTAAATACAAATAATAAAATTTAAAAACATTCGCTTATCAATAACAAATTTTATCAATAATACGACTACGTATTAAGCAAAATAGTTCGACCACGTTCCAAGTACGTATTATTTATTTTTGACTCCAATTTGTTCAAAAACAGCTTATGTTAATAACAGATGTAAAGATTTTCACACAACATAATAACATATGTATTATTAAGATCATTATGCCGTCAAAATGACGAATGTGTTCTTGTGCGAGTTTTTATCGCCTTTAAGGAAAAACATAAGATTCAGATTTTTTTACAGGAAAATTCACGATATAATTAAGTCATTACTTTTAATCATGGTCAATTATAACACGAATGGATTCGTTAAACTTGTCATAATATTCCATGTCTGATAGTTTAAAGTTCGTTCGTTTACGTATACAGGCCCACCTCTCGAAAGCAACGCTCTTTGTGAATAGCAAATTATGCTGTTGTTGAGAAGTTGTTGTTTTAGAGAGGTTAAATTAATGGTTAACTCGTGCAGTCGAAATAAATCATGCTGTTGATGAAGGAAGGTTGTTGTTCAAGAGAGAGCCACTCTGTTAAGGTTATACTGTAGTTTTAACCAAAACTTAGGCCGAAAAAAGGTCGTGTTTCCTGTCCATTGACAAAGATACTAGGACAAAATGTCTTTCCTTTTTTATTAGCACATAACCATGACGTTCCTTTCTTTCTTTATTCTTAAGCTTTTTTTATGATCATGCATCGTGTATTTATGTTACTAACGCAGAAAACGTTAAAAATAATTTTAACAGCTCTTGTGTCATCAAAAAAAAAGTAATTTCTTAAACGGTGTTGCTTTTGTCGTTAAAACGAGGCCGGCATTAAAGACACATTGGTCCGCGGGTATTTAACCCAAATCTTTAAATGTGGTAGGTAGGCAGGGGTTTTATTTGTTGCATTGTTTGAAAGAACGGAAAACTTTTTTGTCAAAATCTCTAGCAAGAAAAGTCTTGATCATTACAACGTCTGTCATGTCAATCTCCTAAATACTGTCCTATAATAGGCTTCTCTGTGTGTATTATTTATTTGTTGAATAAACATATTGCGTACTTCGTTTTAGATTTGAGAAGATTTTGTCCGGGGAAGGCATATATTTTACCCCCTAAACTGTCAAGTGTTTATCTGAACTGAAGTTCAACACTTTGCGAGGCTTCGCCTCCTTTCAAGTGTTTAATTACACATATTTGAACCTCTTGAAAGATGAATGAATTCGAATGTTACAACATTTAAATTCTTATAATTGTTAATGTAACAAAATAGTATAAAGTTTGTCGACTCAAAAATAGACGTCAATGACTTGATTTTTAAAAAAGATTTTTAACATGACCAAAATCTGGACCTTTTTCTTTGTGGTGTGTCAATTTTGCTGAATAAAAATTTCAAACCAAATTTCTATCTTTAATTAAATGATAAATAGTTTAAAATGGATATATATGATAATATTTTTTTAATTAAATAACGAATCCCAAAACGAACTAACAGTCAGACGAACGGACGGACGTACTCATGAGACGTATGTTGTGGGGTGTACCCTTTGATGTTTTCGGTGTTTTTATCCACACAAGTCCGCACCCCACAAGTCTGCACCCCGCAAGTCTGCATCCCACAAGTCGAAATTATCCCCACAATTCCAGTTTGTACGTTACTGAACCTCACAAGACCTAAATGTACCAATCCTGACCAACCCTAACCCCAACCACCACCCTCGGGTGTGTACGGACGGACGGACGAACGATGTAAGAAGAAAAGCCATTTTCGGATGATCAAATTTCGGATATGTAATTGTAAATACATGTACTACATCAACTCTCTCATGTGATGACCATAACACATTCAGAAAGAGAGATCAGAATATGATAAGTATCCCATCAAGTTATTATCGAATCATTAATTTTCGTCGGGGATTTAATTTCGTGAATTTTGTGGGTCGGCTCATCCACGAAATAAAATCCCCACGAATGTATATGCTGAGATATCAAAAATCAAAATCCACGAATTTATGTCCCCACGAAATAGCCATTTTAGTAAAAACCACGAAAATTAAATGAAAATACAGTAATTATAAACAGAAGAGTACATGGGCTAACAGTGACACAAACTGCAAGAGAAACAAAACTATATTAAACATTTGATGAAACGAATACAATCCCTAGCTGAACCTGAGGACAAATATATCATTCAATTCTGTACAGCATTAATTTCAACACTTCTACAGGCATTTATTAATACAGAAGTTTGTGGCAAATATCATTAAAAGTTTACGAATATGACACTTTGTTTGAATATCCATGTTGAAGCTTTTAAATGCACTTGTTTACTCTTGTTTGAATATTACTGCTAACCATTTAGGATTAAACTGTCAGACACAAACACAAATAGTAGGATAAAAAAGTATTTGAACCTTTTAAGACACAATGCAATTGCTGAAAACATTTCTATGTGTTCATCATTGTGGTTGTACAAGAAGAGTGTTTTTAAATACCACTTAAGATGGTATGAATCCAAACTATCAATACATTACGATTAACTAAAATAAACACGGACTATGAAAACGGCAATTAAAATCAAATGAATGAATCAATTCCAACGTCTTGTCTTCAATTACTTTGTCAAAGAGATTAAATATGATGTTATCAAAACGTTGGCATTTAAAAACAAACGCTGACAAATGTTTACCACTTATTGAATTAGGCGTGGTCTTAAACTAGATGTGCGTATGAATGTGAAAATGTTTTATAACTGCTTGAAATATTCATACGCATCAAATGACAAAAAAAAAATAAATGCACTTAATTTTTACAAATTATACGCCGTCAATGTAATGCTCGCAGTATCATCGAGTAAGTTTAGTTTAAACTTATTAATTTTACATCAGTTATAAAGAGCAAGTTCTTACAACTTATATTAACTATTCTCGATGACTGCTTCCTGGATTCTAACTACGTTTTCCTACATTCGCCATGCAATGGTTCCCATTCCATGCCACAGTGCAAGTCTAAGCATGAGCGCCTTCAGTACTCTGATTATATTTCAGTTTCCTGTCCATCCGGTGATACGGCGGGTGTCGTAAAAGACGGACTCACGTGCAGCGCACTAGTTACATCAAGTACTAAAAGCGAATGTTATAACACGACCACAGAAAGTGCTTGCTGTGCATCATGTAATTCTTTTAATACTGGTATACCGGGTATGTATTCAACACACAATCTAAGATAGCTGTTAGTTCTCTAGTGTTAGAGTTTATAAAACTTGAAATCAGTCCGTGTTCTCAAAATCTCAAAATTAGTTCTCAGCCTATATCAAACCAAACTACAGGTTACCAATTTTATAAGTAATTGTCTTACCAATTAGTTGGTACACAGAACGATTATCATACAGTGACCTGTGAACAAAGGCCACCCTTTTGGAAAATACAAAATATGGCCTTTATTGACAGTGTTGTCTTTATCTGGAGGTGGCCGCTAACACAGGTAGGACTGTATAACCTTATTACCATGAATTTGAGAAAAACAGAAATAAAAAAAGATTTTTGCTCGGAGGCCGATTTCAGTTTTTACAATCTCTGACCCAGAACAAATGAAATATTCAGATAAACTTTTATGTTTGTATATTCTTTATATATATTAAGTGCCCGGGATCTTCTCAGACTAATTTATCGTAGGATAGCATACATAATGAATTGGTTTATAAGAGAGATTTGTGCGACCATTGATAGAATTTTGATAATTATTCCATAGTTTTATGTTGGGATTCTGAATACATTTTGCGTGTTATATACAGTACAACCTCTCCAAAGCAACACCCTTTGGTAGAAGTAAACTTATGTTGTTGTTGTTGACAAGTTGTTGCTCTATAAAGCTTAAGGGTCACTCTCGAGAGGTAGTACTGTATCTAAGCCGTGGTTCAGGGTAGGCAGATGTATCGAAGTGAAGTAAACATTGCATTTACCATTACTCGTCAGTTTATCCGCAAAATGCCATTGTCATTTTATCTTATATTGAACAACATGTTTTTCAGATTGTACATATGGCGATACCACAACATGTTTTGACGTTCTTTGTTCAAGTTATGTCGGTGCTGCGTTGGAAAATTGCTGTGAAACTTGTTATACGGGGACTACTGCGGCACCAACTACTACAACAACAACTAAAACTACTACAACATCATCGCCACCATCATCTTCATCAACAACGTCATCGTCAGTGACTTCCGGTGGAGGTGGTAGTGGATCATCTGGGAATGACGAAGAAAGTTCTTCAAACGGAAGCAATGGTAATAAAGATTTAAGTTAAGAAAGAGATTCCAAGAAAACAACATTCCACTACGCCTTCCCCATGAATTCCACCCTCCTCAAAATCTCTCCATCCCGACACATTGACCCATAAATAAAATGGAGTACAACACAGTCTCCCGGATGGTTCCGCCTTGGTATGGTCTGTAGGAAAGCAATAAATCGGGGAGGGGATGAACTAATTTTGATGGCCCAACCTCGCGTACATTTCCCCACGAATTCTTAACAATGTATAACCACAGTGAAAAGTACGTCTGTACAGGAATGGGAAACATGACTTGTCCCGAACATACAATTAAGGAATTTCTATGGAAATGCCCGAGTATATACGATTGTCATGTTTGTCGTTTTAAAAACACCGTAAACTATAATGTCGGTTAGAGCACGGAGTTAGGCTGTCGAGTCGGGTGTCAAACGCTTCTGTGTATTCTATTCCAGCTGGTGTCATCGCAGGTGCTGTCGTTGGCAGTCTTACAGGCTCCACTCTTCTGGTAGGAGGTGCATATTTACTGGTGAGATGGTTTAACAAGTGCGTATTAAGATTTTGTTATATTGACTTCATCACCAACGTCCTTCACTTGTTCCTAATGGACATTTAGTCTGGTTCCCGTCTTAGTCTTACATTATTGCAATACTGTAAGATTTAGACGGGAACCAGACAAATGGGCACTTTCAACTTTCTCTTGTAAAGCGATGTCAATGATACTAGTAACACAAATGAACATTCTTTATAATGACTAACCTTGTCCATGTTAGTTCTCAGTTTGTCGCTAAGCTTTAACATATATTTCAGTGAATCACCATTCTGTTTATAGTCGTTTACTTGTCAGTAATAAAATGCCATTTTATGTTTTTATGCCCCCTCAATTCGAAATGGCGGAAGGTCATAACGTGTTACGCCTGTCCGTCCGTTCTTCCGTCCGTCCGTTCCAATTTTGGTTTCCAAGCGATAACTCAAGCTATATTACATGGATTGGTTTCATACTCACCATGAAGGTGTATAATAATAAAATGCAGTTCAACTTCGATTTCCGTAAAAATCCAAACATTTTCACAGGAGTTATGGCCCTTTTTGACTTAACTCTAAGTTAGGGCATTCGTGTCCGCGGGCCACATTTCTAGTTTAAGTATATTTTACATAATGTGAATATAAACTTATATCACCAATATCAAAAAATGTTATAACATATATATAACAAAAGGACAGACAAGCAGGCGAAAGGTGTGCCAAATTACACAGCGATGTATCTTTTAGAAATTGTAATTGGTGCGTATATGTTAATTTGAGATTTTGTTTGGATTCCAATATATTTCTGACGGTGATATCATTGTAAATACATGCATCAAATAGAAGCCACGTATTTTAGTTTTGAATAATCGAAAAGTAATATAAATAACCAAGTCAAGTGACTGATAGATTTCATAATAGTGTGTACACCTGTATTTACTTACCCAATCTGTATAGTTTGTTTGCACATAGAAATATCGCCGCACAAATAGAACATGCAATTATAATATTTAATATGAAATTTACAGATCAAAAGGAATTTCAGCAAGTAAGGTAAACAAACACTCCGCAATTTTTCTACTCGGATTTAAGTGTGCATGCAAATACTGGAATCATATTATAATCCGGATGACACAAGTCACGTGTTAATAAGCTAGAAAAAATATAATTAGGTTTATGTGCTTTTCACTTCCATTTTTATTTTCTTAGCATACTTTTCATACTTTCGAGGTTGGATTGGTCAACAAAATAATTTCCTTGCTAGAAACTTCAAATCGTAACTACTCGGGTATTCCCGTTACTTAGAAATACCAATCGATGCCCATTTTGAAAATAGCGAACGTAAACACGTTTGAGAGTCTGCCATTTTTTAGAATGGACTTGAAAACTAGCATCTAGTGTTGAAAAAATTTGTAACTCTACACTTATCAAGCTTCAAGATATGTGGGGTAAATCAATTAAAGATCCGAAGTCTCGTTCCTTTCAATTGCCTTAAAACGTGATTCCGACAACTGAATGCACGCTAATTGGTGATTGCTTCTTATTCAATAAGGCATGCGTAAGTTACGAACTGTACAAAACTTCATTAAATTCGGTATAATCGATTTGGGGTTGTTAAAACTAGTATAAACATGACAACCATTGAGTCTTTGGAAGGATATTGTTGCCAATCCTGACTGTGGTGGTCTACTTATGGGGCTTTTTTGGTAGCATCCCCGGTATTGTGTTTTCAGACACTGTCATCGAGTGCTGTCTGGGATTATTTCGAATAAGTCTTAGCTTTTACATGTTATTATTTCATTGACGTCATGCTTGTTTGAAATTGCTTCATATTTTACATGAATTCACTTAAATGCTTGCTCCGCCTTATGCTCTCCCTTATTAACTGTTTTGCACTGCTTAATAATTTGGCACAAACGTATCCCTACGGATAAGACTTAGTTGCAAATATCATATGCCCAGTCGCTTCATATTTATCTTTAATACGCTAGTTGCAAACAGTTTCCATATCGTATAGTAGAAGTGCTTGTGACAGTATATAAAGGCTTTCTGTGACTATGATACTTCGTACTAGCCTATAAAACCTTCTTTACTATTCTTTTTTTATCTATCAAAATGATAACACCAATTAGTTACACATTATGTTTGCTCTTTAAACAAATATTACTTTTTCTTGGAAAGAAAACTAACACACCCTCAATTTTCAATGTCTTTGTAAGAAAAATTATATTAAGTCATGGAATTCATGTTATATCCATTATGATCATAAAATTATTATCCACGTGGCCATTTTATATTTGCAGGAAGAACAAAGTTGACGAAGAGAAGAATGATAGTTTGCCAGAGAAGACTGATACAGAACATGATTCACTCAAAGCAGATAAAGATGCATCCACGAAACCATACAAAAATTCTGTTCTTATTACACAATCTATTCCACCTAAAGCAACAAGCATGCTTCTCAATCACCACGTAGACAATAACGCTAACAGTGTTAACACTAACAGTGAAACAAACGTCAATGAGAAGTCTGATGAGAAGCTTAGTGAAGCTACTGAAGGAATTAAAGACTTCGATAGTGACGATAAAACACTAGGAGTGGAAGACATGACTAATGGTAATGTTACGTCCGTACAGACAGACATTTCACCCGAGATACGGAGACAGAGTCTACCACCGTTAACAGGAGCTAAACACGGCATTTCATCAAAGCAAAATCCGCTGCCACCCATACTTAATAAATAAACACAGTACAACCTCTCCAGAGCGGCCCTCTCTTGAGCAATTATCTCTCTTCAACATCAGCATGGTTTTTCCCTACTGTACCATCTAACTATTAATTTAACCTCTCTAGAGCAACAGCCTGTCAACAACAACAATATAAGTTTGCCTCTCCCAAGGGGTGTTGCTATGGAGATGTTGCACTTTACACTCTTTCGGCCTGTAGTAACACGGCGGTCAACAAAATTTAATGCAGTTGAAAATGAAAATGTGTTGTTTGAAAACTTTGGTTATTTGCTCGTCAAAGTTACATTCAAATTGGTGTTTTCGAGTGAATGATTCCAGTTCTTCCTGATAATTTATTTAACCGTCTGTACATTATTCCATACAATCAAAACATACTATGCGTTCTGTTATATATGATCACGTAAAATGTATTAGTATTTATTCAAATTAAGATTTATGTACATATTTTGTTTAACTATTTGTACTTAATTATGCTAATTGATTGTTAATCGTTTAGACGATATACATGTATTTAAGAATTATGAAATATGAAGACAACGTACTTAATGCGGCATAAAGAACAAACATACATGTATTTGTTTGTATGATTATGTTGAATTTGTTATCGACAAAATGAAAGTACTTACACGAGTTATGGACCTTTGATGATAAAAATAGAGTCTGGATTTCTTTAAAACATCAATATTCAGTACATGTAGAATGAAATTTTGGCATAGTTTAATTGACATGTGCTCTATGTTGCTTTTATTTGGATTGGGTTGTGGGAATCTTGATCCATTCTGATAATTTTTGTTCTACCAAAGGTCCATTACTCTAGTTTGAGTATTTCCATAACACAGAGGGAATTCACTGACTTAACAAATGCTTCCGAACAGCCAGTTGGTGCTATAGTTAACCAGTTCTTTCATAAACAATGACCAACAGAAACAACCTCTAGCTATTATGGATTTTTGTTGTTTTTGTTGTTTTTATGTTGTTTTGTTGATTGTTGGTTGTTGAGTTGAATATTGAACTAAATCCACGGACGGTGACTGACTGAAACACGAATCTTTATTTCATTTCGTCCATTCAAGAAATGTTGATTCCGAAAACATAACACTGACCACTGTCCTCAATATCAAACCAGACGTACTAATTATAGTTCTTGGTTTACACCGATGAGGAACGGTAACTCTTATGATTGTATTTCGATAATCAGCCATATTGAGTAATATTCAACGAAACGGGTGATTACCGTTAAATAATATATTTTATATATTTTATGCATATAAAGTAGGAGTAAATCAAACAGGGGAGACAACACTGTAAAGAAAAGTGAATGAAATACATGGTTACTTCCCTTATATCTAACAACACCATTTTCCTAGACTTGTTCTTACGTCCAAAAATCCGAAATTCCTGCGACTGAATCAGGCAAAAGGATTTGCCGTACCATCAACGGACAAACTGATATTGCAGCTAGAAGAAGTAAATAT
The DNA here is from genome assembly GCA_964023205.1 of Lutraria lutraria. Taxonomy (NCBI): domain Eukaryota; kingdom Metazoa; phylum Mollusca; class Bivalvia; order Venerida; family Mactridae; genus Lutraria; species Lutraria lutraria. The sequence continues at coordinate 19,429,638 of OZ026850.1, read as the reverse complement.
ACTAGTGTAGTTGAAACCGAGGTACCGTTTCTCGTTCAACACAAATAGTGAAAGGTCATTTGTCCGTCCTATAACCACAATGTAAAGTTAAGTTCGTCACCTGAAGATTGAAGAGATTTATGAAAGTTCTTACAGGATATGTTTTCATATCGTCAACCAGTGAACCATAATGTATGCGTGACACACATACAATATATTTATAATTATGTAAACACAACTACCAAGGTCCAATTGACGGCGAGTCATTTTGGGAACCGAAAGATGGTTCAGCTTTCGATAGCCGTCACTCACTCGGCGCACATGAAAATTTTACGTTTTCTACATCCACCATGCAATCGTTTGACTACATGCAGTTCCCGTTCCATGTTACAGTGCAAATCTAAGAAGTTCAGTTTCCTTGACTACTTTCAGTGCTTTGATTTTATTTGTCTCTGACTGAATTCGTTTATGAATTCGGCCAACTGAAAAGCTAAATTGATAAGGTTAGGTCCTTCGAGGGGTAGAGTGATATTGATATGGGAGGTGACCACTCCTGGTGGCGTTTTTGGGGGGTGGGGGTACTCCCTGAAACTGATCAATAGCTTTCATAAATATAGTTTGCCTAATAAACCATCCAATACCTATTATTATATTTGAGTCATACAACTGATAACAACTGGCTTAGTAAATAGATGCAAGTGTTGTTCTTACCACAACCTGTTGATAAAGATGTTACAATAATGCGTATATACGTATCTGCTTATTTGAACAATTTGATAAAATTAATTTGATAATTACCAAATATTTCCATATGAATGTCCCTGGTGCATTGCAGTTTGTAGATTATTTTTGTCAAAATATAAGGTGAACCATTTTGATACATTCGTTATATGTATACAATCAATTTGACGTATTGTTCAAGATCTAAAGACTAGTCTCAAAATTTCGCTTTTTTTATAAGGAGACCCACCTCCACGGTCAAGTAGTTAAGGTCCTGACCTCGAATCACTGTAACATGCCACTAATAGATGGTCGTGGATTCGAGCCCCGCTACCGGCCATGATTCTTTATTTGAGAAAGTAAGTACAATGTAGTTGCTTTCGGAGAATTGGAGTCTCGCACTGGTTCTTCTCAGGTACAATGGTTAGGTGAACTGTCAGCTTCATATGACTCTGACTGTTGAAAACGGGTGTTCAACTAAAACCAGACGTAAAAGAAAGGAGACTAAATGCTTAAAAACTGTTTGTTTATAGTTACATGTTTATTGAAAAAGCGTAGGTAAGAAGGATTTTTAAAACCATTTTTTTTATTACAAAGTACTCTAGAAAGAGTGAAGAATTGTAAAATATTGAGACTGAGGGTTTATAAAAAGACGTGGGGGGGAATAGAGTAAGGTGTGGTAACCAGAAACCAACATTTTTACACCTTAGTAGAAAAATGGTGTAATTATTAGGAAGTATTTGGTAATCGACATTGTTTTAAGATAGTAAAATGAAAAACTATTTGTCCTTTAGATATTAATCATGTGTTAAATTGTCAGAATGTCACGTAACTGACCTTATAATATGCACAATTGTATTTAAATGACCTAATCATTCACATAGTAATCTTTTATCACTATTTGATGACAATACTAATTAAGGCTAGACCTGATAAATTATTTGTTCCATAACTAGTTCAGTCTGGGCTCCGTTCTTAATTTCACGTTACTACAAGGTGTCATTAATTATCTTATTAACACGATGCTGCCTCGAGACGTTAAAGCATAAATAAATCAATTAAAAATCAATTAAAAAATATGTCACTAATTCAAAAATAAAACTACATTTATTAAGAAATATGTCATTAATTAAGAAATACAGAAATAATCATAACATAGATTTGTAATGGCCTTACAAAATGTGTTATTCTAATAGTGTGACATTGTTGATTTTGTTATCATTTTCGGCAATAAATATGCGGTAAGGATCAAAGGAGATGCTGATGTTTTTGGTACAAGTAAGTACATGTTTATTTACTTTATTTTTTCATCAACACATACATATAGCAGGACTCACGTATTCTTTGCCTTTAGCCCTATTCAAAACATTGTATCATAATATAGTATTAATGATTATTCATAATACCGAGTAAAAATTATTAAACAGCTGATATTTAAAACCATATCACCGAATCAAGATATTTCTGTAAAATCAGGTGATCTTTGAAATAATACGTTAAGATAGAATAGAATACATATTTATTTGCATATTAAGAAATGATATAAAAGTAATAATTCTTACGAAACAGTATGAAGAATGTTGAATGGCTTTGATTTTACCAGGAAGTGGATGGTAACAATATTTTCACAACGCATAAATTTATTTATAATACTGTTCCATCATATAATCTTGAATGTTATACACTAGTAATGTGTTAAATACTATTCAGGGTTTTTGTTGTATTATGTTAATTTTATATGCATGTCATTCATTTACTTTGTCACATAATTTTGTTTTAAATGTATGATTATGATGTTATGAATTTGAATTTAATTGCATTTAGACAAAAATTGGAATTTTAAGTGATGCGCAGATGACATTTAGAATTGCAATACAACGTTAATGACTAGTTTATCACAATTCCTGTTGTCTCCTATTTTCTCCATATCAATCATGATTTTCATAGTTTACATTATAAGGACTGTTATGTATGGTATACTTGATATCAAACATAATACAGAAGTTTAATTTTTGTAACATTCATCTCAATCTGCGTGTTGATGTTGCTCGAAGTATCCCTTAGAAAAAAGGGTCAACCTCTTTTTTAGAGGTATGTTATAAGAGCAATCTATATGGTTTAATGTCTGGCTACTTCCCTTGTCCTTAGATTTATTATCAAGTATGTTCTGCTGAGTGTCACTCTTGTTTTTAATTTCCCCCGAAAACAAGTAAAATGTGCATTATTTAGAACAGTAATGTTAATTAGAGTATACTAGGTAAAATCTACAACAGTACGTAAGGATCATTATGAAATTTGTAAGTTAATTAATAGAGTGTAAAACGTATGTTTGTTTCTGATTATTTGCTCATTAAAATAAGGTCTTGAAAGCGTGTGCAAAGGTAAAAAAGGTGAAGAAGTGGATGAACTATTTCTCTGGCCTAATAAAAATCATGATATAGGGTAGGTCGGGAAACCAGAAACAAACATTTGTTCAAGTCTGGTTGTTACAATCAGTTTGGTATTACTGTCATGAAACATTCTTTATCTTACCCTGGGTCTTACCAACAGACCACACCCACAGGACAGCCACAGAGACTTTAACCTTTGACCTCCAACTCAACATATGCTTGTATATACAGTAAAACCTCTCCAGAGCGGCCCTCTGTAAAGCAACAACCTCTCTATAGCAACTCCTTCAAAATTCCCCTAAGCTGATATTTACTATAAATTTAACCTCTGTTGACCAACAACCTCTAATCAACGGTCAATATTTGCAGCTCCCACAGGGTGTTGTTCTACAGAGGTTGTACTGTACATGCAATTATATTTTTTGTACATTTTCTGTGATGTGTACAGTACAATCATTTAGTTTATCTTATTCATCTTAACTTTCGCATTATGTAAGTAACTAAAAATCTATAATATTTATTATGTTCTTGCAAATAACAGGTAACTCTGTTCATAGATATATTGACAGTATTTATTACATATGATTGACTGAAAAGATTGTCATAAAATTGTTTAAAAAACCATTGAACAACTTTTTCCACAGTTCATTATTGTAATCAAAGTTCTCGCTAAAAGGAAGGTCGGTGTTTATTGCTACATTAACTGTTTATTTAGCATCTATAATTTTCTTCAAAACGATTTTACTTCAAACATGAAATGTCATGAATTGACAGCAATGTTAAATAAGCAGAAAAATTATGACAAATCTCATTTTACAATGACTTGACATTTTCATGTCTATCAAATAATGACAAATTCAATGTGTTTTCTTGTTGCGCTATGATTAGGCCATCTTTGTTAATTTGTTGGTTTACAGTAAAGTGACCCAAGCTTTAAAATACTGTGTATGTGGGTTGTTATTTTTTGTCCATATTTTATGCCTGATAGTAATTGAAAAACTGACATAAAGAAGAAAATTTCTGTTTGCCAAATTCACCAAAATATTTTTTTTTGAGGCATAGGAATTTTCTAATAGGTGAGTCGCGTAACTCGAAACCAGTATTTTTATAGTATGGCTTTACTTTACTCTGTATATTTGTTTGGTAAGAAATCATTGGAGAATAATATTTTGGACGTTTTTCTTCACTTCCGAATGTTCCACATTCTACGAAGGGAATGAACTCTGTTATTTCATATGTTTGTTATAACTGGATTAACTCCCTTGATTATGCATTTTTTATACTTATAATTCGTGATATTTTATTTAATTTTCATTTGAACCTATCGATATGAAGTCAACAAAATTATTATAGATATCATATTTCTTCATTTGCACAAACTTTCCTTTTCATGAATTAATTGTTAATAGTAAAATAAAAGAAGATTTTAGGATATAGCTAAAATCTGGCGTCTAGAAAATCACAAAAAAATGCTAAATATGTCCCACGTGAACATTACCAAGTTATAATGGGGCTGGCTTACATGTATTTGGAATGTTTATGAGCATGAAAAAGTATGAAGTATAGTTTTGTATGCTTAATACATATTTTAATTTGAGATAGCTAGGTTGTAAAAATAGTTCCTGTTTTTCGCTACCCTGGCCGCCCGTAATTTATCAGTGCCCACCACCTCCCTAGACCTTTTTTCAGGTTTCTTAAAAAATGTTTTTCTGATAATCCATTTTTATGCGAATTAAAAGATATAAATTTGAAAAAGGTCGGACGACCTATAATCCTGCATGTTTTGAGAATTTGCGAAAACCATGTGTTTTTACGTCAGGCCGCATGTTGCACATTATAATTACGAATAAGCGATGTATGAAATCACTGCTACGTAGTTTTGTAACTATGAATTAACCGAACATAACGTGTTACTTAATTAACTTTTAATTTGGTATGTCTGTACAGGCACAGTCTGACCTGCTAACAATGGCCTCCTAATATATAGAAGAAACATGACCTTCATACACAGTTGTCCTTAATACAGGGATTAATCTGTAACAGTATACAATAAAACCTCTAAAATCCGGACTCCCTGAAAACCGGAATTCCCTGAAAATCGAATGTTTTTTCACGTCCCAATTTTTAAGGATCGCATTATGTTATGTGTATTTTCTATATTCTCTTCCCATTCTTGCATTATGTTTTACAAAACTAAAACACGAATCTTGCAACTTCATTCATGAATGGCATACCTAGTGTTAAATAACCGTAAGTTATATAATGCATCGTCATATCCTTATTTGGTTAACTACAAAGTGAATACACTACTGTACGTCTGATGAATATCGTGATACCGGTATTTATTGCAGATTTATTGTAAAAAATGTCAAAGTGCGACATACTTTGATACTTGACTTTTTTCATTTATTACATTTTTTTCTTTACTTAAATATGGGATTAATTCCGTTTTTTACGGCTGCCGATTCAATCATCAAGTTTTCTTGGACGGTATTCAAAGAAAAATCGATATTGTTGTCAATTTTTCATGGAAGGAAATCGAACTCGAATTACCGGGTTACCAATCCAACACGTAATCCACTGTACCGCCGCCACGATCCAAAATTATGTTCTATAGAAACACGGTACTTGGATATTTATCTTCTTGGTTAAAGGAGGGTTAATTGAATGCAGAGTACGTAGTTATAAAAATTCAAGATCTGTCTCCGATCTCAAAACTCATTCACATTCTCATCTTTGCTAGTTATATTATGTGAAGGTAAAAATTCTTATTGAAGGATTTGTATACAGAGTTTTGTTTGAATCATGCACAATTATTGTTGTATTTTATCCGTTGAGAATATTTAAAAAATAGACTGATTGAGATTTGAGCTTGGTTATCAATCTCAAGGTCTGCAGCCTCGGAAATAGATACTAGCTAAAACTACAGATACGATTCCAGCCTTACATGTGTCTCAAGTTTAGGCAAGGAAAAAATAAAACTCAGTTTCCTCTAAAATCCCCTAAAAAGTATAATTGTAAGGTAGGCCGAACTATTTCAAACACTGTTTTTTAGTTTAAAGATAAATTTAAATATATTGGTAAGACATACGTTGGCCGAGACCGAAAACAATCCAGGATTGGTAGGGAAGTTTAGTGCAAACGATGAATTTTTACATCTTGCCTTACGTTAATTGAGAGGAATTTAACATTTTGCCAAATTTTAAAAATAATAAACTAAAACACATTATTTATTTACCAAAATAACTTCGGTATGTAAAAAACATGAAATTCATCTTCATTTTGTGAAAACTGATTATAATTTTTTTTCAACTTTAATCACAAAATTTATTTGTTTAGATGACTTCTATTGTTTGTTAATGAGCTGCCTGTCTGAGCTGATTGAGAAGCCGTGTGGTAGATCTCAGCTGTGATGCAGTATGATGCATTTTGTTACGCTTCTGACGTTATTTGTTCGTAAATCTACGTCTGAGAAACAATTATAGCAATGATTCTGTACTTTTCATAGACAGAACTTTGATTTAATGATAAATGAAGTGTAACTTTCACGTACGGTTCATCAGTTATGACAATTCGGAATCAATTAAAAGATTTTATTTTGTTTTGATTTGAATCACTTTACTGATTGGATGGTAAAGATACAAACTGCTATTTATAATTAACGTGCAACCTCCCTACAATGAAAAGGACAACACTGGTTGTTGTAAGGAGGTGGCTGTTGTAAGGAGGTGGCTGCTGTAAGGAGGCGGCTGTTGTAAGGAGGTGGCTGTTGTAAGGTGATGGCTGCTGTAAGGAGGCGGCTGTTGTTGAGAGAGTGAAAATAAAGTGATCGTCAGTTTGGGTTACTATTATACTACAAAATGTAGTTTTAACAGGGAGGTGGCTGTTGTTCCGAGGTGACCGTCCATGGAGGTCACACTGCACAAGTTCGTAAATTCCACATAAAGACCACCTTTAGGTCCATTAAAGTCAGGCTCGTGTTTGAGATGGTAAAATACAGCGCGTGTCAGTTCTATAAAGAATTTGGTATATTAATGAAGGTATTTAAAGGAGTTTATTACAGGATAAATACAGATTAAGTACAATATGTTACAATCGAGACACATAAATGTTCACCTTACTTCTTCTTGCAACAACGTCTTGTATACGACTGAGTCTTTAAAATCCTTCGTTTGAATGCTAAATGCTATTAACGTTTTCGAGGTCTCGAATCATAAACATTTATGTGACAAAGTGCCAGTACTATGAATGAAGTTAATGTATTTTATGTGTATTCATTTCACATAAATTATTTCATGTTGAAATTGTACGCTTTCGACTAATTACAATATTTCCGTATGATATGCTCATATTGAAAACGACACCACCGTGATTCACCGCGCGAGTTTTATCAGGTAACAAAATAGATATTATAGTTTAATATTCACTGAACATGTTTTTCAGTTTGATGCAAAATGTCAAAACATGCTATCGTACATCAACTTGACTTCAACTCTGAATGTCTATTGTTCAAGTCTTCACCTCCCACAGTGTCACGTGAATTCATTAGCTTATCAAGATTGATTTAAACGGTTTTAATCAGATTTTATATCAAACTATTAGAATGCATAGATAGAAGATTACTGTAAGTTGAATTTTAGCGCAAATTAAGTTTATTTTGTATTTATAAGGGATTTATGCGCGTTGACTCATTAAACATTTTATTGTTTGAATGCATTTTTAAACACGCACCAGGGGCTTATCTACGGAACATCAGGGAACCAGTTCATTTTAAAACTAACAACTAGCTGCCCCTTATTGATAAATGTTTGTCCTGTGGACAGCATTGTGTTTCTATTGTTTGCTGTGAATTCTTTTAAGGCAAGTGTCCGAAAGTATCAGCAAAATCATTAAGTTCAAAACATTCTCTAAGACTATCTTTATGAAACTGGTCCCTTGTGCTAATTGGAGAGATAACAGTGGTACAAATGGTACATTTAGTTTAATGTTGATCTAAGACTTGTTTGTCTATCAATTATATAACCATAGAAGTACACACCAATTGTTTTATTTGCTTACTTTGATCATTTCAATTATGTCATAATAATTATAATGATGTCAAAATGTTTTACCTGAGTCGAATAAATGGCAATTAATGTTTAGTGCATTTACCCCACGGTCAGTTATTTGGCTTTACAGTACAACCTATCCAGAGCGGCTCTCTGTTGAGCAACAACCTCCCTTCCACAACAGCATGATTTTCTCCAACTGCACGATTCAACTATTTATCTAGCAACAATTAACATTTCAACAACAACATAACTACTGCCAAAGGGTGTTGCTTTGGAGAGGTTGCACTGTATATTGATTACGAAAATAGCTTAAACTTTAATTGACATTAGAATAATGTTAAGATTTATTCTACTGAAAATGTTTTGCAGCAAAGAATGTTATAAGAGAGTTACACAATATCCAATGTACCTAACAAGCCGGTGACAACTAGGAAATTTAACACTGTCTTTTGAATAATGTTGAATGAATTAAATAGCACCTGAACTGTCATGTATGGTGCACTTAAATGTAAATGATGCTTCGTTTTATTACTGCTAACAACTTACTGTGTAAAACATGTCGGATGTTTCATACCTCAACGATAAATGAAGGTACGTAAATCTTAGTTACATGTTAATTAATATTTCGACTCGTTTTTAAGGCGGCTGTGACAAATTTTCATCGCAGGTGCAGTAGCTTTTGATTTAGTATTGTGTGAGATCTGTTTAGTTTAGCGCTGAATGTTCAAACATGTTTTAGTGTACCCTCTACATAAATATATACTGAGCTGCAAACAGTGCTGGTGTGTGTACCACGTGGTACGTAGTATGAAGTTTGAATAAACCAATATTTAAATAATTCATATTCATGTGGAAGTTGTCCAAAATGAATTTTGCTTCTCAAAATGTTTTCCAGTCTATATATATCTTTGATGACATAATGAACTTACGATGTACAAACATTTTGATCTGTTTTGTACACAACAATCTGGAACTCAACGAAATTTTCAAGGAACTTTCAGGACTAATTCAGAAATTCTTTTAAAACTTTTTTTTCAAATTTTGCAAAAGATTTAGACCTACAGTGGAACTTCCTAAATCCAAACCTTTCTAATACAGAATCCTCTATAAACAGAACAGGTCAGCTGCTTCCCGATGTTTTAAAGTTAAAAAATAGTAATTCGATATATGTAATACAAGTATACAAATAAATATATGAAAATACAAACATATTTAAATTGTATTATAGACAATGTGGCTACCTATTCAAGACTCAGGTCCTCTGAGCGCAACTGTAACTGTCCTTAAGTAATATATTCAGCTTTCAAGACGAACTGTAAGGCTCGTTACTGACATAAATTTTCGCTGCAGGACGATATATCACAATAATATAAGGTATAAATATGTACAGTTTTGACATCATATCATCCCGTCATAGAATTTACAGCCATACATTTCAGGAAAAAGTCATGATTTGTGTCAAAAGTTTGGACTTAAAAAATGTTGACAAATTCTGTAAGCATTATTCTGTGACAGACATATAATTTATTCCCTGGTATACTCCGTAACGCATAAATAACAGTCACATGTTTGTGTCGGAATCTGCACTTTATACTGTGTTACGTATTTATCAAAACAATGTGTGTTTGTGCCTTATACCTTTCCACCACTTCTGTGTTTAAATTTAATTTGTTTACAGGTATCCATGGAATAGAAAATGTCACTTAGCAACCACTTGTAATATTAAGACCAGCTGTTAAGACCAGGTAGTGTCTTTTAAATGTGGACTTTTTCCCATCGTTCGTTCGTTCGTTCGTTTGTTTGTTTGTCATTGCACTAATAGGGTTTGTACACATGAACTTGAAACATTATCCATATTACAACAAAGCCCCCCCCCCCCCCAAATAAAAACATAGTCCGAGCCTCGTTTATACACCAGCATGTGTTTTGGGGAGAGGGGTGGACTTCTGGTGTTATAAGTTAATAAATCAAAGTCCTGTGGTTTGAAGCCTGCAAATGTACTGATATAGCGGACTAAAAAACGCTGAGTAAACTGTGCATTATGGTCGACGGCTTGTAAAGGTCAACAGTATTATAAAGGTCAACTGTGTATTAAGGTCAACTGTACATAAACGTAAATTGCGCATATAGGTCAACTGCACATAAGGGCTAGTTATGTACCAAGGTCAGCTGTTTATTTGGGTTAACTGTTCTTAAATGTTACTGCGCACAAAGGTCAACTGTGCATCAGTGCATAAAGGTCAACTGTGCATCAGTGCATAAAGGTCATATTAGTTATCTGCCTTTGTCGCCGCTCTTTCTTCATTGGTTTGACATAATTGTAATGAATTGACATGGTATACATACACAGATGATATAATGTTATATTTGTGCAGTAATTCATCTTTGCTTAAGTACATCACTGTGTCGCTAATTAGACAATTAGAATTTAATTATACAAATGTGAAGACTACATAATGATTCTTTGTATCATTTGGAGAAATTACGAGATGTATAAATATTAACATAGTTATATCAGATTACAGTTTGTAGTAAAGGTACATTGAAACAAACTTATAACATTAATTACTTTAGTGATGGCCTTTACCAGTCTCAGTAATTGTTATCTATAAATGTGATCTCCTTATTATAACTCCAGTCACAAATCTGTGTCTTCAACACTCTTAAGTCAAGTTAATTATAATGAGATGATGTAGTGATGAAGAATAAAAAGTATCATATAATTTTTGGAAATTGAACGATAGTTTAGCTTTTCATAGCTGTCACTCTCTCGGCGTGCGTGAATTTTTATGCGAACCGAAGTACCATGTTTTTCTACATCCGCCATGCAACTGATAAACTAGTTCCCGTTCCATATGTCTATGTAAGTTCAGTTTCCATGACTACTTTCAGTACTTTGATTATATGATAAGTTGTTTCTAATTCAATTGAAGTATAAGGATTACTTCATGTATTGTCTAACCTGTCTTTAATGGCCACTTTTAGAATGACAAAAAGTGGTCATTTAGCGAGGCTGACTTTGTCTAGAGGCTATAAAAAGAATATCTAAATTACAGGATTACTCTCTGACATTTGCTGTAACAATCATGTTTATTGTTTAATATCCTGTTTGTATGATAATCTCTGTTATTTCAGTGTGAAGGCACCATTTATAAAACTGACAGCAACCTTCATCCCCGTACGTTGAAATAACAAGTAAAAGAATGTATAGAACATTCATGTCTTAAATTATAGATACTGGATAATCATTGCTTTGACTCTTTACAGTTAAACCTACGAACAAAAACTGCTAAAGGGATGAATGAATTGTAGCCTTTATATGAACAGTAGGCCGTTATACACAGTGGGTCTGTATACATAGTGAACCTTTATGCATAGAGGGTCTTTATACATAATGGGTCGTTTTTAACACAGTGGTGCTTTATACATAGTGGGCCTGTATGTACAGTGGTCATTTATACATAGTGGGTCTTTATACATAATGGGTCGTTTTTAACACAGTGGTGCTTTATAAACAGTGGGCCTTTATGTACAGTGGGCCTTTATGCATAGTGGGTCTTTATACATAATGGGTCGTTTTTAACACAGTGGTGCTTTATAAACAGTGGGCCTTTATGTACAGTTGGCCTATGCATAGTGGGCTTTATACAAAGAGGGACTTTATACACAGTGGACCCTTATGCATAGTAGGCCTTTACACACTGTAGGTCTTTATGCACAGTGGAACCTTATTTGGATGTTTGTTTTAAAGGTTTGTTTTTCACAAAATAATATTCAAAGGGTGGCCATTTTTCACGTGATGGACTTTTTTAGACGATGGACATTAAAGCCCCCATAAGCTTTTTGCTATAAAAAATAAATGCAAAAATCAAACAATTGCTGATATTATCCCAAGATAATTATCACCGACGAAACAAGCCATTTTTCTTCTAAAAACACTCATTTCACTGTGATTTTTGCTTTTGTAAACTTGAAATATGTAGAGCGCGTGACGTCACTTTACTACGTGTGCATAGCATGACTGCGGGAAAACTCAGGTGTTCTATAAATAGTATTTCTTTCAATGATATTGAAAAAAATACGATAGTAGTTTCGGAAACATTTTTCTTCTTGCTATAAAGTATGCACTGGAGGTTCCTCTGTTATAGAACAAACAGAAACTATTAGGATCAATACATTTATAAGCTTATGGGACTTTAACTCTTTAATGAGGCCTTTTCAAAGTTATTCCCCTTTTTCTGAATATCAACTATAGCTTGTTGATAGATCTCTGTGACTGTGTCTTATCTTTATCTTCGTATAGTCGAGTTGCTTGTATGTCATTTTTGCATTCGATTTATCGAATACGATACTGGTATACTCGAGCCGGCGTGTTTTCGTGGCAAACCCAACAACATAGTACTACTTTTTGCTTCCGCGTCAATTTTTCAAAATTTATTTCATATCAAGGTCTATATGCACAGAATGTTAAATGATATTATGGTGAATCTTGAATCAAGGTAAAACAGCTTTACGGTAGGGTAAGATTGTGTCACTCGCCACTTTCACATAAAACAGTATCACCAAAATCAGAGAAATGTACACCTTTTGTGCAAAAACACATAAAAGCTCAGTAGAAACCTATTAGATAATTAGTTTCAAGTCTGATATATGTTAACTATGACTGAAATTCAAGTTTTAATTACAAATAGCACATGCTTTTTTATAGATCGCGGTTATATGATATAATAGGTGTTGTCGAAATGAAGTTGGTTTGCAAGTTTTCAATGACGTGCAAGTTTTAATTACATATAGCACATGTTTTTTACGGATCAGTAAAGGGTGTTGTCGTGATGAAGATGTCGTGCAGGTAATCTGAGAGACACCTTGTGTCTGTGTTATGTTTCTAAACATGTGCATTTATTTATTTGTGTTTAACGCCGTTTACAACCATTTTTTTAGTATTTTTACGACAGCCGATTCACCTAACAGGTTTTCCTGAATGGTAAACCAACCAGTATCCTCCCCAAAGAACCGGCAACTTCTACACATGTGGAGAAAAATCGAAAATTTTGTCAAACGTTCATGTGCAATAAAAACAATGTAAAAATGTATTAATAATGAATGTACATGTATTAACATTTTTATAAGTTTATTTTGTTTAAGAGTTTTGTATATCAACAAACTTGCAATGATGTAGATGGTCAATGGACATCCGCGGAGACTGTTCCTGGATCATTAAATATGCGTCCTAATCTCTTTACACCATTTCGCAAGCAACCAATGACTTTAACTCATAATATGTTAATCTAAATAACTGGCGATATTACGAAATTCAGCCAGAATGATTTGTTTTACATGTGTACACGTATTCTGATTGTCACAGGGAAACAGGAGTCACGTTATTTAAGATTTTACCAAGTCTATTTCAATCTGGTCTGGTTCCCTGCCTTATATAACTACGATATAAGGTCAGGCATACAACAATAATGGCCCGATAACGTAGTGTTAGGGGCAGGTAACTCCAGACTAATTTCAATCCTGTTTGTGATCAGCTGACATCCACAAAGCTTCTTGATTGTCTGTTTTTTTCTACTTTTTGTTTGTTTGAAATGATACCAGTGAGTCCCAGTTCCTCTCCTTTACGAACAAGAGCCTACTTATATAATGGCATAATGAATTTCTTAATTAACTTTTTTTTCATCTTAGTCTCATACAATCACATCTAGAATTACATCAGTCTCCACTTTAATATCATCAAGCTGTGGGGAGAATTTGTTCTCAATAAAGACATTGGTGTGAAAATGTTTGATATTTGCATACAGCTACTTCAGATAAGCATCTTTACATAACAATACAAGCAAACCTGTAAACAAAGGACACTCTTGGGAATGACAAAATGCGATCCTTATTGACAGGTGGCCTTTATTTGAGGGTCATTTTGTTCTAAATAATATATGTTGCTTTTTCGAAAGAATGGCTTTTATTAGCAGGTTAATCTTAATTCGGAGGTGGCTGCTTACACAGGATTGACTGTAGTTGTTGCATTCTTTCTTCCCGTTAAAACTGGAACAGTTTCTAACAATCCACACGATATAGGTTACTAAGTTTTCCCTAATAAATGCTCCCTGTCAAGGTTTTATACAATTTGCCAGTTATTGTCTAAACAAATGTATCTTCATCATGTTGCTGTAGGATAAGTTGAAGAATTGTCAAAGCATTTTATCGTCAATCAATCACAACTTGTTGTTGTTCTTCCAAACAATGAAGGGTGTGCATTTATTTGAATATAGTCGGTAGTTCTATATATCATTCATATCTTTGACAGATATAAAATTGCTTTAGAAGATACCAATTTAAAGTGTTAATTCAAGTATTTGTGTAAGAGTCTAATATTAATTTTATAGTGATTTGATATTTTTAATTTACATTGGTTTAACATTACTTTTTATGATAATAAATCTTATCGGTCGGTTTTTAATTAACAAAGGTTTTTATCCGACACCGAAGTAACAAGATAACCCCGGATATATGAATTACATTAATTTTTAGTACAAAGAAATGATAGTATGGTGTGCTTATGAGCTCAAAATTAGAAAAAAATCTCTTTTTTTCTCGCCACCTGTATTTCTGGATTCTGTATCAGTACTGACAGTGTTGTCCACAAATGACTGTCCACTTATCTAATGGAATTATTCCGTTCAGTGTTAAAGGACAGCTGGTCTTGGTTTCAAGAAATCAAGAGTTCTGTCTATTTTGACTCAAAATCTAGTTATTCATCTCATGTAATACATTTCAAAATTCCTTTTACTATTCATTTATTTGGGTTTAACAACGATTTTCAACATTTTTTTTCAGTTATATGCGTTGGTTCACTTAACCAGTCTTCCTGGACTATATTCTAACCAGTACTACTAGGAACCAGCAACTTCTCCACATCTGGAGGAAAATCAACATCGCTGTCAATTTTTCATGGCAGGGTATGACCTGACGCGACTTTGAATTGAAACCAGATCGCTGGGTTACAAATCTTGGACCACTGCATGCAGTGGCCTTTCTTTTGTTAAGACTTATATCAGAACCATAATATGTCACTAACTGATCACCGTAGTTTCCATGCATTATATCACCCTCCCATCTGCCTCAAACCATCCTACTTACTGACATTTCAGAACAAGGAATGGTTTGTTCTGTATAATAAAAGTATTACGATGATTTTAATCTATGGTATTAATTTTCTCCTCAAATATTTTCTAGTTTGCGAAATCAGATATTTTAACAAATAATTTAAAAATATCAATTATATCAATGACTTTCATCATTTTTCAGTCTTTTTTTTATTTTAAGTTCAAATTACTTGAAGAACTATATCTTTACTCATTCTATTTTATGTCAGAAGTCATTTTAAGGACTGCCTAAAACGATTGCAGTAAAACTATCAATCATACGTCCCTCACTTTACTTTCTTACTTAATCCTCTTCACTCCTTAAGGAGCATGGGACCGACACCATTGCTCTCTATTTGGTACGGTCTTTGGCTACAGCTATAGCCTTTGTCTCATCCCAGGATGACTTGAAGTGGCGCAGCTCTTTGTCCATGTCGTGGTAGGTCGACCGTGCTTTCTGGTGCCTTGTGGTTTCCATTTTACGCAGAGTGTGTCCAATCCACCTCAACTTCTTCTGTGTGATGGAGTCAGTGATGTGGGCTAGCATGTTCTTTGCCAAAGGTCCTGATTGGATATTCTATGATTTGGTAGATGTTTCTGTCGTACCAGACAAGGTTTAATGTGATAAATGCCTTGCGGGCCTTCCTGATTCTTGCCTGTATGTCTTGCTCTGTGCCTCTCGTGTTGCTCACTATACTGTACAGATATAGGTAAAGGGGTCTTTAATGTCTTGGTCATCTAGTCGGATGGGTGCTTCCTGTAACGACTTGACACAAAGGCATTGGGTCTTCTTGATGTTTAACTCGAGTTCTGTCTGTCTGGCTACCTCTTTAAGGCGCATGTTGTCTTGTGTTGCGTATGTTGTTGGATGTGGGACAGCAGTGCAACTTTAAGGATTAAAATAACCGATGAAATTTGACGTCCATTTTTCTGGTAAATTTTCTACATAAATATATACTGAGCTGCAAACAGTGCTGGTGTGTGTACCACGTGGTACGTAGTATGAAGTTTGAATAAACCAATATTTAAATAATTCATATTCATGTGGAAGTTGTCCAAAATGAATTTTGCTTCTCAAAATGTTTTCCAGTCTATATATATCTTTGATGACATAATGAACTTACGATGTACAAACATTTTGATCTGTTTTGTACACAACAATCTGGAACTCAACGAAATTTTCAAGGAACTTTCAGGACTAATTCAGAAATTCTTTTAAAACTTTTTTTTCAAATTTTGCAAAAGATTTAGACCTACAGTGGAACTTCCTAAATCCAAACCTTTCTAATACAGAATCCTCTATAAACAGAACAGGTCAGCTGCTTCCCGATGTTTTAAAGTTAAAAAATAGTAATTCGATATATGTAATACAAGTATACAAATAAATATATGAAAATACAAACATATTTAAATTGTATTATAGACAATGTGGCTACCTATTCAAGACTCAGGTCCTCTGAGCGCAACTGTAACTGTCCTTAAGTAATATATTCAGCTTTCAAGACGAACTGTAAGGCTCGTTACTGACATAAATTTTCGCTGCAGGACGATATATCACAATAATATAAGGTATAAATATGTACAGTTTTGACATCATATCATCCCGTCATAGAATTTACAGCCATAAATTTCAGGAAAAGTCATGATTTGTGTCAAAAGTTTGGACTTAAAAAATGTTGACAAATTCTGTAAGCATTATTCTGTGACAGACATATAATTTATTCCCTGGTATACTCCGTAACGCATAAATAACAGTCACATGTTTGTGTCGGAATCTGCACTTTATACTGTGTTACGTATTTATCAAAACAATGTGTGTTTGTGCCTTATACCTTTCCACCACTTCTGTGTTTAAATTTAATTTGTTTACAGGTATCCATGGAATAGAAAATGTCACTTAGCAACCACTTGTAATATTAAGACCAGCTGTTAAGACCAGGTAGTGTCTTTTAAATGTGGACTTTTTCCCATCGTTCGTTCGTTCGTTCGTTTGTTTGTTTGTCATTGCACTAATAGGGTTTGTACACATGAACTTGAAACATTATCCATATTACAACAAAGCCCCCCCCCCCCCCAAATAAAAACATAGTCCGAGCCTCGTTTATACACCAGCATGTGTTTTGGGGAGAGGGGTGGACTTCTGGTGTTATAAGTTAATAAATCAAAGTCCTGTGGTTTGAAGCCTGCAAATGTACTGATATAGCGGACTAAAAAACGCTGAGTAAACTGTGCATTATGGTCGACGGCTTGTAAAGGTCAACAGTATTATAAAGGTCAACTGTGTATTAAGGTCAACTGTACATAAACGTAAATTGCGCATATAGGTCAACTGCACATAAGGGCTAGTTATGTACCAAGGTCAGCTGTTTATTTGGGTTAACTGTTCTTAAATGTTACTGCGCACAAAGGTCAACTGTGCATCAGTGCATAAAGGTCAACTGTGCATCAGTGCATAAAGGTCATATTAGTTATCTGCCTTTGTCGCCGCTCTTTCTTCATTGGTTTGACATAATTGTAATGAATTGACATGGTATACATACACAGATGATATAATGTTATATTTGTGCAGTAATTCATCTTTGCTTAAGTACATCACTGTGTCGCTAATTAGACAATTAGAATTTAATTATACAAATGTGAAGACTACATAATGATTCTTTGTATCATTTGGAGAAATTACGAGATGTATAAATATTAACATAGTTATATCAGATTACAGTTTGTAGTAAAGGTACATTGAAACAAACTTATAACATTAATTACTTTAGTGATGGCCTTTACCAGTCTCAGTAATTGTTATCTATAAATGTGATCTCCTTATTATAACTCCAGTCACAAATCTGTGTCTTCAACACTCTTAAGTCAAGTTAATTATAATGAGATGATGTAGTGATGAAGAATAAAAAGTATCATATAATTTTTGGAAATTGAACGATAGTTTAGCTTTTCATAGCTGTCACTCTCTCGGCGTGCGTGAATTTTTATGCGAACCGAAGTACCATGTTTTTCTACATCCGCCATGCAACTGATAAACTAGTTCCCGTTCCATATGTCTATGTAAGTTCAGTTTCCATGACTACTTTCAGTACTTTGATTATATGATAAGTTGTTTCTAATTCAATTGAAGTATAAGGATTACTTCATGTATTGTCTAACCTGTCTTTAATGGCCACTTTTAGAATGACAAAAAGTGGTCATTTAGCGAGGCTGACTTTGTCTAGAGGCTATAAAAAGAATATCTAAATTACAGGATTACTCTCTGACATTTGCTGTAACAATCATGTTTATTGTTTAATATCCTGTTTGTATGATAATCTCTGTTATTTCAGTGTGAAGGCACCATTTATAAAACTGACAGCAACCTTCATCCCCGTACGTTGAAATAACAAGTAAAAGAATGTATAGAACATTCATGTCTTAAATTATAGATACTGGATAATCATTGCTTTGACTCTTTACAGTTAAACCTACGAACAAAAACTGCTAAAGGGATGAATGAATTGTAGCCTTTATATGAACAGTAGGCCGTTATACACAGTGGGTCTGTATACATAGTGAACCTTTATGCATAGAGGGTCTTTATACATAATGGGTCGTTTTTAACACAGTGGTGCTTTATACACAGTGGGCCTGTATGTACAGTGGTCATTTATACATAGTGGGTCTTTATACATAATGGGTCGTTTTTAACACAGTGGTGCTTTATAAACAGTGGGCCTTTATGTACAGTGGGCCTTTATGCATAGTGGGTCTTTATACATAATGGGTCGTTTTTAACACAGTGGTGCTTTATAAACAGTGGGCCTTTATGTACAGTTGGCCTATGCATAGTGGGCTTTATACAAAGAGGGACTTTATACACAGTGGACCCTTATGCATAGTAGGCCTTTACACACTGTAGGTCTTTATGCACAGTGGAACCTTATTTGGATGTTTGTTTTAAAGGTTTGTTTTTCACAAAATAATATTCAAAGGGTGGCCATTTTTCACGTGATGGACTTTTTTAGACGATGGACATTAAAGCCCCCATAAGCTTTTTGCTATAAAAAATAAATGCAAAAATCAAACAATTGCTGATATTATCCCAAGATAATTATCACCGACGAAACAAGCCATTTTTCTTCTAAAAACACTCATTTCACTGTGATTTTTGCTTTTGTAAACTTGAAATATGTAGAGCGCGTGACGTCACTTTACTACGTGTGCATAGCATGACTGCGGGAAAACTCAGGTGTTCTATAAATAGTATTTCTTTCAATGATATTGAAAAAAATACGATAGTAGTTTCGGAAACATTTTTCTTCTTGCTATAAAGTATGCACTGGAGGTTCCTCTGTTATAGAACAAACAGAAACTATTAGGATCAATACATTTATAAGCTTATGGGACTTTAACTCTTTAATGAGGCCTTTTCAAAGTTATTCCCCTTTTTCTGAATATCAACTATAGCTTGTTGATAGATCTCTGTGACTGTGTCTTATCTTTATCTTCGTATAGTCGAGTTGCTTGTATGTCATTTTTGCATTCGATTTATCGAATACGATACTGGTATACTCGAGCCGGCGTGTTTTCGTGGCAAACCCAACAACATAGTACTACTTTTTGCTTCCGCGTCAATTTTTCAAAATTTATTTCATATCAAGGTCTATATGCACAGAATGTTAAATGATATTATGGTGAATCTTGAATCAAGGTAAAACAGCTTTACGGTAGGGTAAGATTGTGTCACTCGCCACTTTCACATAAAACAGTATCACCAAAATCAGAGAAATGTACACCTTTTGTGCAAAAACACATAAAAGCTCAGTAGAAACCTATTAGATAATTAGTTTCAAGTCTGATATATGTTAACTATGACTGAAATTCAAGTTTTAATTACAAATAGCACATGCTTTTTTATAGATCGCGGTTATATGATATAATAGGTGTTGTCGAAATGAAGTTGGTTTGCAAGTTTTCAATGACGTGCAAGTTTTAATTACATATAGCACATGTTTTTTACGGATCAGTAAAGGGTGTTGTCGTGATGAAGATGTCGTGCAGGTAATCTGAGAGACACCTTGTGTCTGTGTTATGTTTCTAAACATGTGCATTTATTTATTTGTGTTTAACGCCGTTTACAACCATTTTTTTAGTATTTTTACGACAGCCGATTCACCTAACAGGTTTTCCTGAATGGTAAACCAACCAGTATCCTCCCCAAAGAACCGGCAACTTCTACACATGTGGAGAAAAATCGAAAATTTTGTCAAACGTTCATGTGCAATAAAAACAATGTAAAAATGTATTAATAATGAATGTACATGTATTAACATTTTTATAAGTTTATTTTGTTTAAGAGTTTTGTATATCAACAAACTTGCAATGATGTAGATGGTCAATGGACATCCGCGGAGACTGTTCCTGGATCATTAAATATGCGTCCTAATCTCTTTACACCATTTCGCAAGCAACCAATGACTTTAACTCATAATATGTTAATCTAAATAACTGGCGATATTACGAAATTCAGCCAGAATGATTTGTTTTACATGTGTACACGTATTCTGATTGTCACAGGGAAACAGGAGTCACGTTATTTAAGATTTTACCAAGTCTATTTCAATCTGGTCTGGTTCCCTGCCTTATATAACTACGATATAAGGTCAGGCATACAACAATAATGGCCCGATAACGTAGTGTTAGGGGCAGGTAACTCCAGACTAATTTCAATCCTGTTTGTGATCAGCTGACATCCACAAAGCTTCTTGATTGTCTGTTTTTTTCTACTTTTTGTTTGTTTGAAATGATACCAGTGAGTCCCAGTTCCTCTCCTTTACGAACAAGAGCCTACTTATATAATGGCATAATGAATTTCTTAATTAACTTTTTTTTCATCTTAGTCTCATACAATCACATCTAGAATTACATCAGTCTCCACTTTAATATCATCAAGCTGTGGGGAGAATTTGTTCTCAATAAAGACATTGGTGTGAAAATGTTTGATATTTGCATACAGCTACTTCAGATAAGCATCTTTACATAACAATACAAGCAAACCTGTAAACAAAGGACACTCTTGGGAATGACAAAATGCGATCCTTATTGACAGGTGGCCTTTATTTGAGGGTCATTTTGTTCTAAATAATATATGTTGCTTTTTCGAAAGAATGGCTTTTATTAGCAGGTTAATCTTAATTCGGAGGTGGCTGCTTACACAGGATTGACTGTAGTTGTTGCATTCTTTCTTCCCGTTAAAACTGGAACAGTTTCTAACAATCCACACGATATAGGTTACTAAGTTTTCCCTAATAAATGCTCCCTGTCAAGGTTTTATACAATTTGCCAGTTATTGTCTAAACAAATGTATCTTCATCATGTTGCTGTAGGATAAGTTGAAGAATTGTCAAAGCATTTTATCGTCAATCAATCACAACTTGTTGTTGTTCTTCCAAACAATGAAGGGTGTGCATTTATTTGAATATAGTCGGTAGTTCTATATATCATTCATATCTTTGACAGATATAAAATTGCTTTAGAAGATACCAATTTAAAGTGTTAATTCAAGTATTTGTGTAAGAGTCTAATATTAATTTTATAGTGATTTGATATTTTTAATTTACATTGGTTTAACATTACTTTTTATGATAATAAATCTTATCGGTCGGTTTTTAATTAACAAAGGTTTTTATCCGACACCGAAGTAACAAGATAACCCCGGATATATGAATTACATTAATTTTTAGTACAAAGAAATGATAGTATGGTGTGCTTATGAGCTCAAAATTAGAAAAAAATCTCTTTTTTTCTCGCCACCTGTATTTCTGGATTCTGTATCAGTACTGACAGTGTTGTCCACAAATGACTGTCCACTTATCTAATGGAATTATTCCGTTCAGTGTTAAAGGACAGCTGGTCTTGGTTTCAAGAAATCAAGAGTTCTGTCTATTTTGACTCAAAATCTAGTTATTCATCTCATGTAATACATTTCAAAATTCCTTTTACTATTCATTTATTTGGGTTTAACAACGATTTTCAACATTTTTTTTCAGTTATATGCGTTGGTTCACTTAACCAGTCTTCCTGGACTATATTCTAACCAGTACTACTAGGAACCAGCAACTTCTCCACATCTGGAGGAAAATCAACATCGCTGTCAATTTTTCATGGCAGGGTATGACCTGACGCGACTTTGAATTGAAACCAGATCGCTGGGTTACAAATCTTGGACCACTGCATGCAGTGGCCTTTCTTTTGTTAAGACTTATATCAGAACCATAATATGTCACTAACTGATCACCGTAGTTTCCATGCATTATATCACCCTCCCATCTGCCTCAAACCATCCTACTTACTGACATTTCAGAACAAGGAATGGTTTGTTCTGTATAATAAAAGTATTACGATGATTTTAATCTATGGTATTAATTTTCTCCTCAAATATTTTCTAGTTTGCGAAATCAGATATTTTAACAAATAATTTAAAAATATCAATTATATCAATGACTTTCATCATTTTTCAGTCTTTTTTTTATTTTAAGTTCAAATTACTTGAAGAACTATATCTTTACTCATTCTATTTTATGTCAGAAGTCATTTTAAGGACTGCCTAAAACGATTGCAGTAAAACTATCAATCATACGTCCCTCACTTTACTTTCTTACTTAATCCTCTTCACTCCTTAAGGAGCATGGGACCGACACCATTGCTCTCTATTTGGTACGGTCTTTGGCTACAGCTATAGCCTTTGTCTCATCCCAGGATGACTTGAAGTGGCGCAGCTCTTTGTCCATGTCGTGGTAGGTCGACCGTGCTTTCTGGTGCCTTGTGGTTTCCATTTTACGCAGAGTGTGTCCAATCCACCTCAACTTCTTCTGTGTGATGGAGTCAGTGATGTGGGCTAGCATGTTCTTTGCCAAAGGTCCTGATTGGATATTCTATGATTTGGTAGATGTTTCTGTCGTACCAGACAAGGTTTAATGTGATAAATGCCTTGCGGGCCTTCCTGATTCTTGCCTGTATGTCTTGCTCTGTGCCTCTCGTGTTGCTCACTATACTGTACAGATATAGGTAAAGGGGTCTTTAATGTCTTGGTCATCTAGTCGGATGGGTGCTTCCTGTAACGACTTGACACAAAGGCATTGGGTCTTCTTGATGTTTAACTCGAGTTCTGTCTGTCTGGCTACCTCTTTAAGGCGCATGTTGTCTTGTGTTGCGTATGTTGTTGGATGTGGGACAGCAGTGCAACTTTAAGGATTAAAATAACCGATGAAATTTGACGTCCATTTTTCTGGTAAATTTTCATATTTCTTCCACGATACGTCATCTGAAATCTCCATACACTTAGAGTGATGCCTCCTGTTATGATGTGTGGACCAAGGCACGTAAAACCAAGTATTTTTGTGACATGCCTAATTTTTACTTTTCTCGCATCACCTAGAATTCCATAAGTTGTTAATCAGTTCTAACAATCTGACTAGAAGATTTCTGTGGCATTTACCAATAAAACTAAAAATATATCGTACCCAGTTAAAAAAAAAACACTCTGCAATAAAAAATATCTATTCACGAAGACATGGTATCAATAATCTTTATGTTAAACATTGATCGTAAAATCTTTTTAAATCAAAGTACTGAAAGTACTCATGGAAACTGCACTTACGTCGACTTGCCCTGTAACATGGAATGGGAACTTGATTTTAAAAGAATTGCATGAGTGATGTAGAAAACGTAGTACATGTGGACTACTTTGGTCCGCATAAAAATTTCATGCGCGTCGGACGAGTGACGGCTATGAAAAGCTGAACTATCGATCGTTGAACAGTTTTCCAAAAATGAGACTTGTTCTTGGAGATAAACTGTTACGTATTATGACAGGTGACTATGTGTCATGTTGCCTGTGAGTTTGTTGCTCTCAAGAGATGAAGAACAGTTCAAGTTCTGCTCTTAATGGTTGTTCAAGTAGATTTGTACTTGAACTGTTCAAGAACACTGAACTTTTAAGGACAGTTCTTGAATTTTCTAAGAACTTAATCTTAGATTATCCTTGAGGACATATAGATATGACAGTTTCAAGTTTTTGCACATAGACATATAGGCAGAATGAAAACGTATGGACAGATTTTTTTATAACTTTGCTTGATCATGATGAAGCAAATGATAATAGAAACATTTTAAGCGAAAAAATGGGGGTCGCTGTGCTCGTTTTTTGAGTTATCTGCCCTTGAATTTGAATTATTTTAGGTATTTTCCTTGAACATTTTAGGAATTGTCAATGAAAACAACATTAATGTTCCTAGCTATAAAATTAATATCCTACAACTGGTCTTGAATTATTTTTAAGAACAATTTTAGAGGAGTTCAAGAACATATATGTTCTTTAAAAGTTCTACTTTCGGTTAAGTATATTTCAGAACATTTATAGGAACAGTATAGGAATTCTAATGTTCTAAAGATGTTCTGCAATTCTTCTTGAAACCATTTCAGGAACAATCTCTATGAACAATTAATTCAGAATTGTTGACGTTCTGAAAATGTTCAGTAAGTAACTGTTCTTAAAAAAATAATTTTATCATGAACACTGCGCGGTAACAGTCCAGAAGTGTAAATTTTCTTATATAGGCTACATCTACTACCAATATCAAATACCTTTAACATTGTATGAAGATTAAAAATAAAAACAAACAAAAATGGGACCCAAGAAGAGGTTAAAACATCTCAGATTGTCTCAGAATACTACAAATTGTAATTGATAGATGATGTCATATTCATGACGTCATAGGTCACATGGTGTAAATCCAAAATGGCTGACTGTTAACATAATGAAGTGCGGCTATAATGAAAATGGAAACACTGCTAAAACTATGATGTAAATAAACAGGTAAGTGTACTGGTAATTAAGTTCTTGTATAGTTTAATGATTTACAACTGAAAACCAAACATGACAGATTCATATATAAGAGAAAATTATGATAAAATGAAGTGGGTGGGGTATGCTGAAACACCACAAATACACAATATAATTGAATATATGAATGCATTTTCCTTCTTATAGTACCATACTTGCATTTGCATTTTTATAAATAAAACTTGCTATAAGGACAACACCTGTGCCACATTCAGTTTACAAGACGAATACAGTTGAATCCACAATTTTAAGGGAAACAGCTCCAATTCTGCATCAAGATCCTTATAACTTCACAGAAGATCTCACAACTATTATAGACATTTAAACCAAAGGGTCATCTTGCAAAGGGGAATAAAACTGATGCAGTAAATTTGCCAATTTTATCTCCTTGAAAATAACAATGGTAGGTTACAGTGCATCACCAATTCCTAATATTGATTTAACTGATCTTGAACTGTTCAAGAAAAGATATTGCAACAAGTTCTTGAAGCAAGAACAGTTTTGAATGGTCAAATTCAAGAACAGTTCTTAAAAGTCATGTTCTTAAATAGTTCTTCATTTGGTGAGATCTGCCATTGATTGTTCAAGAATTTTGAAAGACTTTATTGAGCACATCATGATCTTTTCTTGAACTATTAATGAAGATTTGTGGGATTTTCAAGAACATTTTATGAACAGTCATATTAAAGAACAGTTCTTACAAAATATCATTCTTGAATTGTTCTTTTGTGATTTTTTTGTGTCATTTAACATTCAAGAATTGTACTTAAACATTCCTTAAGCACATCACAATCAGTTCTTGAGAAATGTACAAGAATTGTTCTGGAAATTTCTTGAACTGTTCTCAAAATTTTGGCAGGGGATTTCCCTGTCAAACGTTTTTTCATATTTCATGAACTATTCAAGAACTCTTCATGAAAAGTTTATGTTTTCATGAATTCCATTAGAAGGGGTTGGCCGTTGCTGTTACAGACAAACTTGCAAACCATAGCACTAAATGGTATAGACGTTCTTTCGAGCAAGTTTGAATTGTTTATCTTTTTTTTTTGCCTTGTGATGATAGTTGTATATAATCTTAAGTTTTTGGTTCAGCGTTTTGACATTTATACTTTCTTCTTGTTATCTAACATCATCATCAGTAGTAAAGTAATAAATCTGGTTATTTTTTCTTTCATAATGTTGTGATAGGTCCACAGATAACCTGTTTAAATACTTACTATGATACACAAATCCTAGATTCTAAGGATATTTATCATCTTAAACTATGTTTTCCTTCCAGATGCTTATCTTACTTTTATTTTCGTTGGGTTGAATTGAAGCTTCTTTGGGTTGATATGAAACTTCCTTGGGTTGATTCGATGGTTGTTTCTGTTGGTTTCTAAAGTTGGGTTAATTAATAATCTTCCATGTACTTTAAACTTGGTGTTGATTATGTAGAATTTCTGGTAAATATCCAAGAATTCATAAATGCTGCAAATATTTGAAATTATCAAAAAGAAAACATCCAGGTCTGAGGTATCTTGTCAGTTATAAGTACAATATATATATACCATATGTTTAAAAGCTTTGTTGTAATTAAAGAATGGGAATATTAAAGGTTATATATTTGATAATACATAATTATGAAATGAAATTGAAATTTAATCATGAATGTATGTTTAATGATTTTCAGTTTGTCATCTTTGCAAGAATATGAATAATAGTAAGTTGTATCTAACTTTCTTCAAAGATTGAATTTTTAGACAATGAACTGTAAGTTAAAATTTTGGAATAATTCTTTGACATAAACTATTTCTCATGAAGAATGGTTACCATGATAAAAAAAATGTTGAACTGTGTAAAAAACATGAAATTCAGAATAATTTTTAAAGAAGAGATATCAGATAAGCAGCTTACTGATATTTTAGATAGTGTCCCTTTTTTATTTTCTTCTGTGTGATTAATGCACAGACCCCTAATTTAAATACAAAGTGATACAACCCCAATTTATATCAATATTTGGTAGCGCAAACTTGCGGTCTAAAATTTATGATATATTTTAAAGGTGGTAAAAAATGCTCCCTTATATTTGTAATATAATATCTTCACGTATACACACAGATTTTACATTTTCATTCTCAATACCATCCTTACTATGATGAATGGATGTTTTTTATGCTTCGGAACATTATATTAGTTTCATCACACATTTCAAGCATATTTAAACAGGTGATAATAACCTGTTGGTTTATTTTGTGTAGTTTATGTATATTTAATATATTTGATGAGGGATATTATTTGTAAAAGAAGCCTATGAAGATTGGTGATCTGTAATATTGTAACATATTTAGTATGATAAATCTGGTTGTTCAGTTTGTATGTTAAACTTTGGTGATTAAACTATGGTGTAGTGGTATGGCCATTATTTTCTGTTCATTATACTGTACCGTAGAAGAGTATGGCTACTATGGTGGGGTGGTCTTGCCACAAATTCCAACAAATTAGTGCATTATTTCTATTCCTATTAACTGAGGTAATTGATGTTGCTTATATAAAACGCAACATTTAAAATCTTGCCACATTTTCATCACATTTACTACTTAACAGTTTCTGTCAAATTTTAAGTTTTCAGATTTGGGCAAATTTTGAATAAAGTTCTCTAGAGGCCGGTTTGATTGGTCAAACAGAAGAACTGCCGGAAGAGGCAGAGCTCTCCCAAACTGTTCTATTAGTCGTCTTCTGATTTAAGAAGCTCTTCTATCTATTCCGCCTGATGGTTAAGAAGAGATGGAAGAAATATTAATCACGTGACCAAACGGCATGACCGAGCTAGCAATACCGCTTGAAACTACTGATATGACTCGCAACAAAAACAGATATTGTTCACAAATAAATTGTTTACAATGTCAGACATTCGGCGTTCCATTGGATTTCTCTCATCTAAGCTCTCCTAGCCGGCGTATTCTCTTCTTCTTACGAGAGTCCAATTGAACCGGCCTTAGATAGAATCAGATAAAAGTATTTAATTTCTTACATGATCACTGTGAAGTACAGCTGAACCAGTCCACTATAAGTTACCTCTGTATAGACACCAGATATGAATTGAGATCACCTGGCTTTAAAGATCAATATTTTCACTTCTCATACAAAATGATAATTTGAAGATTTTGTTTCCTTCTGAATTAAGAACATCTTTATACCACCGCAAACAAAGTTTTAGAGGGGGTATATTGGAGTCACTCTGTTGGTCGGTCGGCATCCGCATAAAAGTTTGTGAAGCAAACTTCTTCCACATTTTTTAAGCGATTGCAATGAAACTTGAAATATGTTACCACCATCAAGTGTAGACGTGCAAGACACAATTTTCATGCCCAGCGATTCACTCATTGCAGGGTTATGTCCCCTTGAACTTACTGTAGCATTATTAGTGTCAAAGCGGCAGCAGGGGTATTAGTCACCTCTGTGACAGCTCTAGTTTTAATCTCCAAATGGTGGTCTATGTAGACAGGTAACTTGATCTGACTGTGTTTTATAAGACAGATGTAGTCTGGGACACTTGATAAGGTGTTTGTTGTTTCAGGTGCTTTCAACACTCTTCCTAATTATCAGTCATAGAGGAAGATTTAGTGGTCAAAACCATAGGCACTCGATTTTGTGATTTTTATACATTTGCAGACGTTATTTTTCAATTTCACCCATCAAACAACGCAAACCTGTCGAAAGAAACTCGCCATCTTTTCAATTGACTGTAGTGACGAAAATAAGCGTGAGTCCTGGCTTTCCTTCTAATCTGCACGTGCTTTCCCGGAACCTTGCTTTCGTTGTCGTGTTCCCCAAGTTTAAACGTTTTGACAGCTTTTACAAATAAAGCCGGGACCCACGCTTATTTTCGTCACTACCGTCTATCGAAAAGATGGCGAGTTCACTACCTTGGAGTATTTTATACACTAAATAAGGGAAAAAATGAAGATTTTTCTTTCGACAGATTTGCGTTGTTTGATGTGTGAAATTGAAAAATAACGTCTGTAAACGTATAAAAATCACGAAATCGAGTGCCTATGGTCAAAACTAGAAATTAGGTGAGTCATGATAATACATTTAGTATGATTATAAATATTACATCTTTATATGAAGATAAATACAGACATTTAGATCTTCATTTGCAATTCTCATGCAGTTAATGCTTTGTCAATGTATAAGACAGGTTTTCATTTCCGTGGTTTAAGTGCATTTTAAATGATATATCAAGCACTTACAGGTTTTTATTTACATCTTTGCTTATACTCATGAAATTTTACACTGTTCTGCAAATTTTAACTTACCATTAAAACTGTCAACGATGCAGAAAACAAGGCGTTATTTATGAGTTTATCTTATGACTGACTGTGACTGATATTATTTTCACATGTTCTCATATTGCGACTTGGGTTATCATTTAAAGATGACCTATGTGTCAGCCTATCTGATCATTAGAAAGTAAAATTTGTGTCTCTGTAAACACACAGAAGAATTCAACAACACCACACAGACTGTGCACATATTGGTGGCCAACAAAATTAATCAACAAACATGCAAAACTGCATAGAAACATTCCTTATATTATATAATATAATGTAAGTTTCATAAATTTTATCTTTGTGTGAAAGCAATTGTTTAAAGCCCAAAGCCTGTTATTGTTGCAAACTAGAAGCACTGGACTTCACTCAACATTTTTTTCAAGTGAATAATAATTTCGTTTCAGCCTCCTAAAGAATGCTCATTTTGTTTAAATATGTAAAACTAAGACTTTCAATATCAAGGTATATGATACAAGATTTATCAATGGTAGATCTACCGCTTTTGAACTCAATAAAATATTTGATATCCACCCTGGTACTTATCAATACGAGAAACTATTCAAAATTATCTTTATGTAACTATGGATCACCATAATGTCAGTAATTTTGCACATCAAAAAGATTTTCAGGTTGTTATCACTTTTGTTTTTATTACAGAATCACAAAAAAACCTCTTCAGTGCACTTTGTACACTTGTACAACCTTCAGAAACCTATGCCATGTCTTGATTCCATCTTCATATATCCAACTTAACATTAATTTTTTCTAAAAGCCTTAATTTTCAGTTTTGAACACACCCACTGCAGGCTAATTTTTTATATTATCCTCTATGACACCGCACCCAATCTATCAATTCACATACCCTCTGTTAACTCTTCCTTACCATATCAACAGTTGCAATAATTTATTGTACCCTTACATTGGGTCCATGACTCCTCCCAGTATAATTCATACCGGTATGGCAACATCCAAAGATAAAGAAAAGTATTCTGATATCAGTTTTGACAGGGCCTCTGTGCAGCTGTCTCTTACTGCAAGCCCTCTCCACATCACATTACTGCAATCCCCTCAACACCTTACTGGTCCTTTCTGAAACTTTCAACTTCTACAATACCCCTTTGAAGCTCTTCACCACACATTTCTGAAGCTCTCTCTACAATACCTTTTGAAGCTCTCTCTACAATACCTTTTTGAAGCTCTCTCTACAAAACCTTTTGAAGCTCTCTCTACAATACCTTTTAAAGCTCTCTCTACAATACCTTTTTGAAGCTCTCTCTACAATACATTTTTGAAGCTCTCTCTACAATACATTTTTGAAGCTCTCTCTACAATACCTTTTGAAGCTCTCTCTACAATACCTTTTGAAGCTCTCTACAATACATTTTTGAAGCTCTCTCTACAATACATTTTTGAAGCTCTCTCTACAATACATTTTTGAAGCTCTCTCTACAATACCTTTTGAAGCTCTCTCTACAATACATTTTTGAAGCTCTCTCTACAATACATTTTTGAAGCTCTCTCTACAATACCTTTTGAAGCTCTCTCTACAATACATTTTTGAAGCTCTCTCTACAATACCTTTTGAAGCTCTCTCTACAATACCTTTTGAAGCTCTCTCTACAATACCTTTTGAAGCTCTCTCTACAATACCTTTTGAAGCTCTTTCTACAATACCTTTTTGAAGCTCTCTCTACAATACCTTTTGAAGCTCTCTCTACAATACATTTTTGAAGCTCTCTCTACAATACCTTTTGAAGCTCTCTCTACAATACTATTTTGAACCTATCTCTACAATACCCTTTTGAACCTATCTCTACAATACCTTTTGAAGCTCTCTCTACAATACCTTTCTGATGCTCTCACTACAATACCTTTTTGAAGCTCTTCACATAACTGCAATCTTCTTTGTAACAACACATCATTGAAACTGTTTTCCACAATATCACTGTGATCTGACTCTTCAACAATTATTTTGCCCTGTTCTTTGCACTCATCTGAAAAACTCTTCGCTTCATAACTGTTGATAGATATTTATCTTGCTTAGATTATATACAGAAATGGCTTGAGATTGTCTTTGTAGACAGGTTGTATCATAAAAAATACATATATTTTGCATTAACCTGGAGTTTGCTTCTGTGTTAACTTCTGATATGGATGAAGGTTTATTAATAAGTTTTTCAAGCAAACTTTTCTGATATACAGTTAAACCTTTGAACAAAGGATACGTAACCATAATGAGAGAGGCAATATGGTTTTAATGTTTAGTTGGCCTTTATCCAGAGGTGAACTTGATCTATCAGAAAGTATTTGCTATTTGAGTGACTGTTGTTCACAGGTGACCTTAATCAACAGGTAACCTTAAATATCAACAAGTGACATTTATTAGCAGGTGAATTTTATTAACAGGTGACCTTTATAAACAGGTGACCTTTATTAGCAGGTAAACTTTTTAAACTGGTGAACTTAATTAACAAGTGCACTTAACTGGCAGATGAACTTTATGAACAGGTGAACTTAATTCCAAGGTGACCTTTATTAGCAGGTGTTCATCAACCCAGGTTTGACTGCTTGCTTATTTTTTCCAGGTAAATGAACATGTTTTAATGCATAATCAATATTTTTCATATCAAGATTAAACATGGTTTTATAGAGGGGCACTAACTGTGGGATGCCAGGTTGTTTTGCTGTTGTAATAGCTTATGGCATTTAACTTTATATCAGACTTTTTCCTCCAATAATTTTTTGGATCAGTTTTAAGATGTGAAGGTTGATTTTTTTTCAAAGTCGAGCAAGCCATGAAGTTGAAGTAAAAGTATTGTATATAATATTACTTTAAATAATTTTGTTGTGATATTCACCAGTCTGATTAGCTCTGTTGGTAAAGCATCTGACATGCAAGCAGGAGGTTACAGGTTCAAGCCCCGTATCTGGTACATTATTTTCCTCATCCTACTACATTTGGTGCCCTGTGAGACTTGCATTGGAATCCTAGAGCTAGGGTGAAGTAATGGCTGGGTTAGTCTAAAGAGCCTGTGGTTGTCGTGATAAAGTATTTTGAGACTAAAAGGAAGGAGGAATGTGGCAGTATTGTACATGGTATTAGTATAGATAATTAGGCTATAATATTCACCAGTCCAATTGGCTCAGTTGGTAGACCAACTGACTTACAAGCAGGAGGTTGTGGGTTCAAACCTCCAATCGGGTACATTATTTTCCTCCTCTTAGATTTGGTGCAGTGTGAGACTTGACTAATGGAGTCCTAGTGCTAGGGTGAAGCAAAGGCTTGGTTAGTCTAAAGAGCATGACTTTTTTGTGGTTGTCATGATAAAGTATTTTGAGAAAAAGGAAAGAGGAATGTAGCAGTATTGTATATATATTTACTATAAATAATTTGACTGTGATATTCACCAGCCTGATTATCTCAGTTGGTAAAGCATCTGACTTGCAGGCAGGAGGTTTTCGGTTCAAGCCCCCACATTGGGTACATTGTTTTCCTCCTCTTGTTACTGTAGATGGTAGGAGAATATGGCAATTTCAGTGTAGTGGACTTGCCCTATACTTCAGTATACAAATATACACATCTATATTTTTTTTTTTTTTATAACATGAAAGGATGTGTATTTTTCTAGTTGGATTCATAAAATTTCGATGAATTGAGTCAATTCTACAAACTTTTAAACTTACACCTTTGACTATTCAGTTGATTTACGTATTTATATAATTATTATGATTTAGCTATGAAATAAGTTGATTTCTGAATGTCTTAGCTATGAATTGTGTTGATTTCTACGTGTCATAGCTATGAATTGTGTTGATTTCTGAATGTCTTAGCCATGAATTGTGTTGATTTCTGAATGTCTTAGCTATGAATTGTGTTGATTTCTGAATGTCTTAGCTATGAATTGTGTTGATTTCTGAATGTCTTAGCCATGAATTGTGTTGATTTCTGAATGTCTTAGCTATGAATTGTGTTGATTTCTGAATGTCTTAGCTATGAATTGTGTTGATTTCTGAATGTCTTAGCCATGAATTGTGTTGATTTCTGAATGTCTTAGCCATGAATTGTGTTGATTTCTGAGTGTCTTAGCTATGAATTGTGTTGATTTCTGAATGTCTTAGCTATGAATTGTGTTGATTTCTGAATGTCTTAGCTATGAATTGTGTTGATTTCTGAATGTCTTAGCTATGAATTGTGTTGATTTCTGAATGTCTTAGCTATGAATTGTGTTGATTTCTGAATGTCTTAGCTATGAATTGTGTTGATTTCTGAATGTCTTAGCTATGAAATGAATTGATTTATAAAAATGTTGCTCTGACATATGGCTCAGTCGACTAAATGTTCTTAAAAAAATATCATACCAATCATCAAAGATTACAAACAAATATTTTCTAACATAACTCTTATCTCCACAGTTATTAATCTTGATCATGTTTTTATCAAGTCATGATGATAAAAGGTTGTGCTATATGTTTTAGAAATGGTTACAGATAAAATATATTGACATAGATAAATTGTTGGTCATGTTCTGATGAGATTTTGATAATATCATACCTGGGTTTTCTCAAATGAAAACATTATTTATATATCTATTACATATAAATAAATAAACAAATATATCTAACACAGTGACCTTTATTCAGATGGTGGTCCTCATTTGATTGAAGTTTAACTTCTGGATCTGTTGCATAGACCTGGTTAAACAGAAATATCTTAGAGCAATTTTCATCTAATCACAAAGACCACACAGCCAAATATCTGCCTTCACAACTCACACCAACTTCAACAGTATAACATAGAAAAACAGGATCATGTATATACACATGTAACACAATAAAAAACAATCAACCAACTTAGCTTACATCCAACTCTTTTCCAAAACAACACAATCCACAAAGCAAACAATTTGGCTTACAGTGACACCCCCTCCAAATCAATGTAGTCCACAAAACGATATTGCAGCTCACACCAAGCCCTTCCAAAACATCTTGGTCCAAACAGCAATCAGCATGGCTCACACCAAATGTGCAACAAACTCTCTGAAAAAAAACAACAACACTCAATTCACAAACAATCAGCAAGGGTCACACCAAACCCTCTCAAGACAACACAATTAAAAAAGCAACTTAATGGTTGCAGCTCAAACCAAACCCTCCAACAAAACAACACAATTTGCAAAGCAATCGTTGCAGCTCACACCAAACCATCCATAAACCAACTCACACCAAAGCAATCAGCATGTGTCACACAGATTGTCTCAACATACCACACAATTCTAACTTCTAATACAAACAAACATAAAAAATAATTGTTAACAAATAATGCTATTAAAATGATTTTAGTTTTTCTCATTTTACACCTTTTATAAGGTTACCTTGGCTACCTTCAGACAATGTTAAGACAACATCAGACAATGTTAAGGCAACATAATAGATTAACAACCAGCATCCGTGCCACGGTAAAATCATAAAATCTTGTCAGAAAACATCATTTTATTTGAATTATACATAGACATGCTATGTTTTTATGGAGCAAATAAAAAAATGCATGCACTAAAATCGTTGATGATAAGCCAATAAATCATGATAGTATGAGAAATTGATGATTATCTGTGTGCATTTAACAAGTTAAACTGTTCAAGAACGGGTAATCTGGACGCTGCAGGTGCTCTGATTCTATAGAGGACAATTTGAGGGCTCAGCGCAACACTGTCGCAACTTGTTCTTATTTCAATATGAGTTACGACACTGTTGCACTGAACCCTTGACATGCTTATCTCCCTTACATCTTATCTAAATTAGGGAGCTGTTAATGTATGTTTTCCGTGTGAAGTGTACAATTTAAAGAAGGGGCAACACTTAAAATTATATTTGTTTAACATCAATGATGCTGGTCCCTCCCACCAAAACAAATTGCATGGTGATCTAAATTATGCATTATATCTTTGATTAATAGGCAGAACTATTTTTCTTATTTATTTCATGGATCAATATTTTTCAGGAAATTGAAAAAAAACTAGCTTATTTATTACATCCCTACAATGGCCATGAGAGGACAAACAAATGCATGTAATAATAGTGGCCTGGAAGTTGGATTTATTATATATGTAAAGATATGTTTTTTTAAGTTTGTTTGTACTCATGCTGAGCAAAGATTGATTGCAGAACAAGATTAAAACATAAATGGTTACCTTGGTAATATGATTTTAGTTCCTGCAACTGAAAATGACCAATTGTAAATATCTAATGATTTCTTGTGCAAGTTTTTTGGTTCAGTTGCATGATTTTTTACAAATACATATTAGATGAGTCTTACTTTGAAATGTTATACAATCTTATTAAACGGTTTAAGAATTATAGATTTCAGATATACAGATTTGATAATTTTGAGAACAGGTGAATGAAATAATTTAATTATATTCAATGTGTGTCTAGTTTCATCATTATGAACAACTTGTACATGCATTCCGTTCCTTGGGTCCAAACCTCCAGATGTCACACCAGCTCCTGTAAGCATAATGGGCGGAGCAAGCTAAATGGGTGGATTAGATTAAATTGGGTATCAAAGACTGTAGATGGTTGTTGGAAAGTATGTGCTTGATTATGTAACTGTTTATTGTAAAAAATTACATGATTATATCGTTATCTATAATGAGATTGAATGAACAGGTGTCATTACTAATTTGATTGCTTATTTATTTATGTATATAAATATACCTCGCTATGTTTGTTAATGTCTTAAGGGTATAGAAACACTAATATTGTTACGTAATAAGATTTCATTCCAATCTTAATTTTTAAGATGTCTACAGCTGTCTTTTTTTACACGCTGCTCGATGGAATTAGGTCAAATTGCTAATAAGATATTCATTCCCTCAGGTTCAAATTAAAGTGTTTTTTTTCCATTCCAAATTCTAAACTTTAATTCTAGTGCTGGATTAAAAACTGATTGTTTGAAGCGATTGATTCTTGATAATTGTTTATTACGTCATAGGTGTTTTAAATTTGAAGATGATTTGCTATTATAAGAGATCAAAGATTTTATCAACCATTGTGTAAAACATGTTTTAATTGATAAAGATGTCAGCCCTTTTTTAATCATGTTTGCCCGGAACAGGCCCTGAATAAAAAGTTGGTCTGCAGCCTGGAAATTTGAGTTGTGAAACACCGAATTGGGGAAATTTTAAAGCGGGCCTGGATGTTGATATAAATAAAAGACAAACACAAAAACTGGAATGCTGGCTGCGAAATCAGATACATACATGTATTCGAGAGTGAATTAAGACATTTAAAAATTGAAAATGTTCTACTTGTATACAAATTGAAAAATGATGTAAACAGATTTTTTATTTCACCCCTCGATGCAATACATTACATTAATGTAAAATGCATACTTCGGGTAATTATAGTAAGATTATTTGCAAGCTTGCATGTTTAAGAAATTATAGACTGCAAGAATATAATTAAATTTCCATTATCAAAGTTTAAACAAACACTCTACAATGTCTAGACGTCAGACTCAAATTGGTGAGAAAACTTTCTATGAAGTATCAGACCTCATTGTTGCCAATTTAAACTATCGCTGAGAAGTGTGTCTGTCATTTTGAATGGCTTTGATAGACAGATTGTTTAAATTTCAAAAATACTTTGGCAGCGAAAAATACAGCTTTATCCAGAAGATGATGTGTATAAAGTTTTATATTACCAGTGTGTCTTGTCATGTCATAAGTTAAACTGTATACATTTGACACTTAAATGTAACATCTGTGCTTCACAAATTGAGTTTTTTCAGGGCTCATGCCAGTTTTCGAGTTTTTTCAGCTGCATAATACCGACAGGCACCTTTACCGGTACAAACCCTGCTCTCCGTAAGTAAATACCAAATTCTTTACATGAGTGAGGCTGTGCCTGAGGTCCAGTGGTTAAAACACTGAATTTGTAACCTGGCGATCTGGGTTCTAAAGTAATCAAGTAAAATAAATAAAGTAAAAGTAATCAAGGAAAAGTAATCAAGGAAAATAGATAAAGGAAAAGTAATCAAGGAAAGTAATCAAGGAAAAGTAATCAAGGAAAATAAATAAAGGAAAAGTAATCAAGGAAAGTATTCAAGGAAAAGTAATCAAGGAAAATAAATAAAGTAAAAGTAATCAAGGAAAAGTAATCAAGGAAAAGTAATCAAGGAAAATAAATAAAGGAAAAGTAATCAAGGAAAGTAATCAAGGAAAAGTGATAGCAACGCGGCCCACATGATTGTTATTTATCCCTAATTCAAATAAATCAGACCTGTGTTGTCATAGTTACATATTCAAGGTCAGGATGACAACATGATACAAAATGTCAGTGTCACAATAATGAACTTATTTGTTTAATATGTCATGTCATTTCTTACCAAATTTGGTTGTAAGATGGATTTATCATACATATTTATTATACTTCATGATCATAGAATGTGTCAACATGGACTGGTTAGGTTGCTATAATGTTTCAGACCCTGTGACACATTCTATGATAAAATTATCAAACATTTTTCTGTCCTTAAGTGGAGTAAAATGTCCTTTTATAGACATGTATACATTAATTAATGCCAATTGTATCCATTTTTATTTTAGACACTTTTGTCTGAACAGTTACCTGACAATACTTAAGGGATCATCACGTCTTTCCTTGACAATCAAATAATTGCCTAAAATTTAGCTTTAAGATCCCTTATTATATAATTACTCCCTAACATGATTGTTGTACAGTTTTTGCCTCTTCAGTCCAAAGATTTTGTGATTTTGAACACTTGAAGATCACTAGTTCTTACAGGATATTAGTACAGTTCCCTGCCTAAAGCAGCCTAACCTCCCCTTCAATTGAAATTCATGAAAATGTGACTTGTTTTTGAACTTTCATTGCACATTTCATGAATAGTTCATGAAGTATGAATTAGTATATTACCAGGGCTACCGGTAACCCTTCTAATGGAATTCATGAAAACACGGATTTTTCTTGAATTTTTCTTGAACTTTTTTTTTTAAAGAGTTCATGATTAATTCATGAAATGTGAATAGCCATTTGATAGGGTTTTAAAGCTATCACCAATAACAACATTGAAACAACCCTAGTCCCTGTGGTTTTCATGGAAGCATACAGTCATGTAATTAAGACACATGTTGTGACATAGTAAACTAAGTTTATATTAAAAGAAATATTCACATCAGAGATATAAAACTATATACAGAATAAAAACAATTACAGTCCAATAATTCTACATTCAGACCATTCCAAGAACATATCTACATGCATATTGTAATGTACATTCTAATAAAATTGTATTTGAAGGATTAATTTGTAATTAGTGTAGGGTTGTAATTCTAGGTTAATTACCATAAAAAATAATTTCACAATGTATGGAATGAAAATACACTTCATGTAAAATTACTGCTCTTGTTGTCTGATGGGTGGCAAACTTGTTTCGTTGTTTCACAATTTCCAGGCATTCAAGTATGAATGTCATATGATGGAAACCAAATAAAATTCATGTTTTCTGTACTTTTGGTGATTCAAATGGTGCCGGAGTAATCCAGGGAGTCCAACAATGAGGTTTATCGTGGCATGAACAGCCAAGGTCAATTCGTGACTTTTCCAGCTTAAACTGCCGACTCCATCGAAGTCACAGCTGTAAAGGGCTAAATGTTGCTAAATCTGGCTGACAAGAATACGATAACAGTTTTTCTTAATTTAGTTTCGATGTGTGTTATTTATGACAACTAAGGGGTGGGTAATTTTCTCTTCAGAAAACAATTTGTTTTTTTCAATAATGTTACCCAATTATTCTTTCATTGTGTAAAGGTCAGCTAAGTTTTACTGTATTGTAAAGTGTAAGAATAATTGTCAACGTTAAGTGTCAATAATGTCATTCATTTTCAGGTGTTGAATATATTATTGCTTCCTAATCTCTCAAAAATATGTTTGAAAATGATTTATGTTACATATAAGTCAACTTTTATTTGCTATTAATGTCACTTAACTTGGCCTGTATGATGAAATCTGTTTTCTATTTTTTTCGGTTTTGTTCAAAGTTTAACCAGTTTGTTCCTTCACCTTGAAGAGAAAAAATTTCAAAATGACTTTATTTGAAACAAGAAATTTGAAAAAAATGTCTTTTTTGGACTTACAATGTAATATTATATTCTTCTGAAATTTTACATACAGATTAAATTGGTAATGATTCATTGTAAGATCTGACAATTTTATGTATTTTTCAAAATATATTTGATTGATTGATTGATTGATTTGTTGATTGATTGATTGATTGATTGATTGATTTGTTGACTGGCTGGCTGGGTATTGGTCAGTCAGTTTGCTGATTAATTATTTGTCAGTTTTGTTCATTGATTAATTCATTTAGTTCTTCATTCATTTGTTCTCACATTCATTCATTGAATTCATTTACATCTTGTTTATAAGAATTTTCAGTTGAGCAATAAGAATGTTCCCTTCAGAATGCATGCACATACATTATTTGTCAATGATTGAGTGAAGGGGCTGTTCCATTTATAATCCATACACGGCAGATAGCGTGAGGTAATTTCAACCTGTCAGTGTGTGGCTTATAAATAACATAATTGCTGAATGCATATTTTAAATTCAAATTTAAATTTATGTATGGAATGTGCGATGTCATATCTGCACAATATTATATGGAGAAAAATCAAGTCATATGACTTTTATTTATTTTATCATTGTTGGCGCTCACAACTGAATCGCAATAACTGGTTTCCTGCTCGGAAATATGATGAGAATATCAAAAATGCAAAAATTACTTGAAGCGCAGTTTGATTGTATTTTTGTTAAGG
This sequence comes from Lutraria lutraria, assembly GCA_964023205.1. Classification (NCBI taxonomy): domain Eukaryota; kingdom Metazoa; phylum Mollusca; class Bivalvia; order Venerida; family Mactridae; genus Lutraria; species Lutraria lutraria. The sequence continues at coordinate 19,389,313 of OZ026850.1, read as the reverse complement.
TTTATTAACATCGTTAATTATATCTGTCATTTACAGTCTTAGAGATAATTACACTTGCTGAAAGTATATTGCATTATAAGCCATTAGGCTGTGAGAATTTATTTATTTGCTTCTTTACCACTGTTTAGCATTGAGTGTTACTTATATCTGTCAGTATGTCGTGCGTGTATTAATTATATAAGAAACGAACGTCGATAATTCTTAGTCTTGTAATTTGTATTTGATGCTTTCAGCAGATGAAATTTAAGTGTATAGCTCTTTCTTGTGCATATTTTGGTGTGAAAATTGTCATTTTTGTAAGTATTATTGAGAATTGCATCTACCTAATTGTTCCTATTAAATGCACCAGGGATATTACATGAAAATTTTTATCAAATGTACAGTTTCAAGTTAATTCTTAAAACATTTTCTTGTATCTAAAGAATGCAATATGAAGAGTTCAAGTATTTATAATGAGATGTAGCTACCTTTTCTATCTTGTAAATGTGGGTGCGTTAATTAGTAGAAGTATGTTTATTAGAGAGTTTCTGGTATTTATGTATGAAATGTTTTTCGTTTACAAAGGCACTCTGCCGTAAAAATGATAACCAACCATACAAATGGTTCCTGTTCCATGTTGCAGTGTTGCAGATGTATGGTTCCTGTTCCATGTTGCAGTGTTGCAGATGTAGAAAAACGTAGCACTTTGGTCTGCATCAAAATTTATAGGTGCCGAGCGAGTGACCTTTAAGGAAAGCTGAACTATCAATGTCCAAAAATTGATGATTTTTATATTAAAAAATTTTTGCTGGCTCTAGTTAATGCATCTGATATATTTACTCATTAAGCGATAACGCAAGGGTGTGTCTTCAGAATGTCACAGCAACGTGTAACATAGAAATAATTCCAGGCATATTTATCACTAAAAGGACATTGACTTAATATAAAACATATTTTCACGCAGGCAGTTTAATTGTTCAAGAAACAGTGAGACAAAAAGCTGCTTGTATGTGGGGCGTGGAGGAAGGGGTGTTCAGTAAGGATCATAATATCTAGCAACATTGACATCCATGCACTTGTTTACCATGGAATTTGATTATATATAATAATATCAATATTACCATTGTCATTGATTTATATGTTTAAATTTGTTTAAATGTTAATTTAGCAGATTACCATTGCCATTGACTTATATGTTTAAATTTGTGTAAATGTTATTTTGTGTACTATGTACTCATGGACTATAAAGTCCTATGTATTGAAAAAATAAAACCATAAAAAAAAACCATATAAACAAAGATGATTTGCAAAAAAAAAACAATGTCTTTCTTGATTTTTGGAAACTGAACGATAGTTCCACAGCCATCACTCGCTCAGCATGCATGAATTTTAATGCAGACCAAACTATGTAAGTTCATCTACATTTACCATACAATTGTTAACCTAGTTCCGTTTCATGTTGCAGTGCAAGTCTATGTAAGTTCATTTTCCATGATTACTTTCAGTACTTTGATTTTATTTTTCACCACCTACAACTAGACCTTTCAAGAAATCACCTGTTCAACAACAAGTAATTACATATTCGTTATCATTAATCTGTTGTTCATGACTTTTTCTCACTCCTTTTTTTCACCAATATGTACACCAGGATATGAATTCCAAGTGATATAACTTCAGCTAGATCAAGATATAATGGTGAGCAATAATTACCTAATACAGTAAAACATGTGAATAAAGGCCACTGTTGGGAAAGACGAAATGTGGCCTTCATTGACAGGGTGACTTTTATTTTGAGGTCATTTTAGTCTATGTAATCAATGATGTTTTCTTTAAAATAGCCTTTATTCACAGGGTGGCGCTTTATTCGGAAGTGACTGCTAACACAGGTTTGACTGTATATATGTATTGACTGCATTAAGGTGTCACCAACATATCAAGGTGTCGTCGCTTCACGGACATATCGCTGCTAAAATTGTTCCAGCTCTTCTACATAATGATGGAATTCTATCTTCTAGCTATATAATTCACTGATCTCTCCATAGATACCAGAAATATAAGCTATTGTTGTAATTCGTAATCTACAGTGAATAATTTTTCCCCGAATAAGGAAGAAAATTGTTGATTTATAAAGTATATTTTACCATTCCTTCATAATTAATAAAAACTTGAAACTTTGTCTCATAGAAAGTCTGTTATTCGTTGGAAGGCTGCGGCTGTGTTCCAGTGCTTATAATGCGCTGGATTTGTATCTAGATGACCTGGGTTTGAATCAAATTCTCTGCAGGTTATACCCATCTATGTAAATTTTACAAAAATTAGATTTTCTCCAATATGAAGGGAAATTGGTGTCACCTTTCAGTCCAGGAAAACTGGTTAGATGAAGAGGCCGCTGTATAATTATATAACCAAGGCGGTGTGGTATAATTATATTTATAAATCAGCTTGGATACATTCACCAGCCCGATTAGCTCAGCTGGTAGAGCATCTGACTTGCAAGCAGGAGGTTGCGGGTTTGAGTCCTGCATCGGGTACATTATTTTCCTTATCCTATTACAGGCGCTGACCCCTCTGAGACTGAAAACTATAAAGTGCTGTTTAAGAGGGGCTGCTGTTCACAGATGACGGCTGTTTACTCACGTTTGACGGTTCATGATTAATCAGTCTTTTACCTCAATAAGTTACGTAACAAATTGATTGATATTCCAATCAGTATGAGGATTAAACGAACAGAGAGATTCTTAGCTTGAAGGATAAATCCCTTAGTGCTGATGTCTTGTGGATTTTAGAGTCATCAATATTGTTTCTGTAGACTGGTAAGCTGTTTTAGTTGCAGTTTGCATTCTTATGATTAATATCACAGAACCAGTCTAAGTTCCATGCCATTAAAACCAGATTTCAACGCTAAAATGGGTCAAGTTAGCCCAGTAAATGTCTCTCTATATAAGTCTATGTGTACAGATAATATCAGCCGGTTAATAGATAAAGCAGAATCATGCAAGAGGCTGGGCTTATCATGATGGAAACCAAAAAACTGATACTATGTAAACATTGAATTCTGTAGTAAAAGCTCCTGTAGTAATGTCTGTATGAGATAAATTGAGACACACAAATAATTTTCTGATTAAACTAGGAAGTTCTATTTGACTTCATTTAAAAGTTCAAATGAATTTTTGGAAACTGAATGATAGTTCAGCTTCCTAAGCTGTCACTCACTTGCCGCGCATGAATTTTAATGCTGACCTAAGTACTAAGTTTATCTACATCTGTCATGGAATTGTTAAACTAGTTCCCATTTTATATTGCAGAGCATGTCTATATAAGTTCAGTTTCCGTGGGTACATTCAGTTCTTTGCTTTTAAGCTCTTTTTTTGTCCAAGAGTGTCTTTTATAAATAAAGTTGGATAATTGCATTTAACTGACCATTGAAATACCATGCAAAATCATTTTTTTATGCATTTGCTCAATGTTACACAAAAATGTTAATATTACAAAAATAATATTGCTTGATTGTCATTATTTCTTAGATGGTTTCCTCAGATTCTATAATTTATTTTAAGACATTTTTTTTTGAAGTTGTAAGAGTTGTTGCCCTTTTTGAAAAATGGACAAATATAAATGTCTTTAAATATTGCATGATGTTTTTTTTTTATCGAATTATATTTATATTGTGTAATTTTACCTTATTACATGAGTTTTCATTGAAAAGGATATTCCTTTGTCTTTAATCCTTAGAATTCAATACAAATTTAACAGGGACAATAACTCAAACAAAATAATAATGTTATTGATTTAAAAAAAATCTCATTGTAAATCATTTTCTATCATGGAAACTTATAAAAAGTATAAACATTAACAAAATCTGTCCGCCCTATTTTGAAATATTAATTTGGTAGTTAGGATCCTAATACCATAACAGCAAAATAAATGTAATAACTTGATGATAATGTTAGAGTGTGATAATTAGGGGGAATATGGTAGTTATTTGGAGTGTGTTAATTAGGGAGAGTATGGTAGTGATGTTGTATGTTTTTGGTTGTTGAATTTAATTGTGTTTATTTTATGAAATGGCAAAAAACTGACAGGGTCACAATATAACATGTGTGCGGTGGTTTAAATTTAATTATGCAATAAGAATGTTTCCTGTAGTAATTAGATGATGGCCAGTTATTCATACGGTCAGTGGGTAGTAGGTATGACTGGCTAGTTTCCACTTTGCTGACATATTTTAAGTTGAAAATATCAGCACACTGGTGTAGGAGAGAGAAAATGACGAGCTGACGGGTATTTATTACTGCATTGCATAATTATAAGCAGAAATCTCACCATTTATTTATTTCTTCAGATTTAATGACGTTTTCAACATTATTTCAGTCGTATCGTAGCGGGCAGATATCCTAGATTTCATTTAGTACGGTAACCACATTCTGTCACATAATTCAGAGGTGGAGGACAATTTAACATAGGATGAAATATCTTCAGTCAAATTTGTCATGGACAATGTGAGCATCGCTCGGGGTTGGAAATCACAATCTCTTGGATCAGTAGACCAAAGCACTAACCACTGAGCTAACTTGGCAGGCTTAGAAACCTCACCAGTTCAGGAGGTACTGTGTTAGGTCTGAAGACTTTGGTTTGCAAGTATGAACCCTGGTCATGTTCTCAATAACAAGTTGGTTAACGTCGTTACGTCTAAGGTCATTCATCTTCCACCACTGAACAGTCAAGTGGAGCAGTTGGCAGTCACTTGATTTTACTGGGTTTTAATGTTGTACCAACAGGCAGGATCATTTAGCTATTCCAGCTTTATTGGTGGCGGAAGACCCCGGGTGTACAACTGGGGTAGAACTACCGACTTTCTGTAAGCTAGCTGGGTAGAACTACCAACTTTCTGTATGCTAGCTGGTTAGAACTAACGACTTTCTTTAAGCTAGCTGGGTAGAACTACCGACTTTCTGTAAGCTAGCTGGGTAGAACTACCGACTTTCTGTAAGCTAGCTGGGTAGAACTACCGACCTTCTGTATTAAGCTAGCTGGTCAGTGTCGTTACAAATGAAATTCGTTTAGTCCTGGGTTAGATTAAAACTCACAGCAGTGAAGGGTTAGTGCCACATGGTGATAATCAAAACTGACATTCAAAAGAGTATAGTTATTTACTCAGTCCAGATAATAATCAAGGATATTGTCATTTTTTTGTCACAAAAAGGTTATGCAGGCAATTGGTTGTAAAGACAAAACAGGGAAAGAAAATTTTCTTGTATTGTTAGCATTTTTTATGTTTTTGATAAAAAAATGTCAAAAATGTCTTTGTGGCGTAAAAATATACTGTTCAGTATTGGGTAAAATAATCAACCCATTATTTACTGTGACCTTAACAAAATTTGTGTATTATTTATGAAGAATGCCCTGTTATGACTAATAATTCCTGTATTTATTACTGTGTGCTGTGCAGAGGGCAGTGTTTAAATTTAATGCTAAATTTAATGTTTATTATTAAAACAATTAACTGTGAAAAATCATTGTGGACTGAATGGAATAATTTAATAATGCTGACTGGTTGTTCACACTGACAGAATAAAAGGCCAGACAAAATATCACTATGGTTACGGATCAGGGCATCTAAAAAGTTGAAATCAAAATCGGTCCAGAGTCGCCCCCCCCCATTTTAGGCGAAAATGTACCCCCCCCCCCGTACGTTACCTATACGTAAGTTGTCACCATTGAAAACATGCAGCATCGCGGTTTATCGTAATATATGAGTGACAGTCTAACTTTAAATTATTAGAAACAAATTAATATGCTCCATTATGTATTATTAGACCCAAAACACGAGCTACGAAGAACAATTTCTAAATTCAGTAAGGGTCGCGAAAATGTATTACGGAACCGTATACGTTCGATGAACATGCAGGACTGTTCTAGAGTAAATCGAGCGAATTAAATTCATTCACATCTAATGTTTACTTTACTTCATGATCGGGCAAGGCTTTCTGACTATCGTAATGTCAATGTTTTAAATGTCAACAATCAGTACAGATTTGAAGATCGTCGCGGGAGACAACTCCATGCAGCCGGTGTTCACGTAAATAAATCTCTTGCGCGTTCGATTAACTTTCAGAACTGTTCTAGAGTTAAACGAGTAAAATCGTCTGCATGTAAACATAAACTGGTTCCCATTCCATGTTGCTGTGCACCGAAGTGCATACAAGTCAATGAGAACCAGTTTACATGTGACCACGTGTTTGGACTAATTACCATCGACCCCCTATTGATTGGATTAACAAAAGATCGCTGCAGGCATCTTGACGTGTTTATTGGGGGTCATTAGAATGGTGCGAACAATATACAGGAAGGTTTGTGACATTTTGCGCGTACAATGCGATATGGACCGAATTTCATGAAATTTATGAAACATTTATAGCTCATTTATAGACCGATTTTTTAACACTTTTCTGCTGCTCAAATCGGTCTGAGGCGTTGAAATTCGGTCTGGACCGGCAAATTGTCGGTTTTTGGGTGCCCTGTTACGGATAATTGACAAAAAAATTAGGATTGGTATGTTTAAAAAGTTTTCTTCTCTAACTTTCTTTCCTAAAACATACCTTTAATATGTATCTTGGATGTATGATTCAGCCCCAAATATTTAGTACTTTAGATTATGCTTTTAGAAACTTACAAGGGTCGGCACAAGAAATATAGGGTCTGTTTATGTCGGTCAATAGCTGTTCATAGCTACTGTTATATTTGTTAATATGGCAACATGCTATAAATAAGTTTGATACAGTACAACCTCTCAAGAGTGATCCTCTTGAGCAAGAACGTCTCTTCAACAACAGCTTGATTTTTTTCCACTGCACGATTTAACTACTACTTTAACCTCTCTAGAGCAACAACCTCTCAACAAGAACATAACTCTGCTTCTCCTAAAGGGTGTTGCTTTGAAGAGGTTAATATTACACTGTATCTTTTTTGTATCTTGTTTAGTAACTGTAATTACATTTGTTTTTATCTGGCCTCATTTGATTGCTTAATAAAATATAACATCACAATTTTTACACCATAGAATTAATTTGAATATTCTCTTATTTTACTCTGTCGTACCAGTTGACATTGATTGGATTTTTTTTTTCGTTGGAGGAAGAACTTTAAGTTAAAGTGGACAAATAAGGTACCTGGTGTGTTTATTTTCCATTGGGTTAATAATATACATTGTCAGGTTTTAATTTATTTTTTCAATTTTGCTAAAAATTAAGTTCATGTAATCAAAGTGTAACTTACCTAGACCAGTGTATTGGATTTTATAACTTAAGTAATTATTCGGTGATGATTTCTGCTTAAACTTAACTCCGTATACTATTCAAATCAAATGGTTGGTTAAACTTTTATGCCTGGTTGTAAGTTAATATGTGAGTATAAACTAGTATACCTGGGTCCGTTGTACAGACAATACGTTTACAGTGAAATACACTGAGGCAGTTTAGATCTACACTATACCCCTTTCATTCATAGTAAGGTATCATACTGTCAGTACAGAGTTTAATGTTGCATATAGTTATACAGGATTTATAAATAATTTTTTATTTACGCTAAATCAGTCTGTATTACAGAAATCAGCTCTAGTTGTATTATTTACTTAAAAATGTGAAAAAAAGCTTTAAAAAAATTTGGATTTACACAATCTGCAATATAGTGTCCTTGGAAATAGTAAGTATTTTATTTACATAGTTCGCATTCATTTATTTATCTATTTACTTGTATATTTTAAGTATTGTGATTCATATGAAAATATTTATAAGATAAGGCTGATGCTGCAAACACATTTTATTCACATGTATTACAGAAATGCCTAATAATCACAATATAAGTTATGACATAGGAAATTATTTTTTTTGGACAAATTATTTTTTACATTGAATCCAAAGTACCTATCAAAATGCTATACACATTGAAAGAAATTTAACCAAGAGACCAAAAAAGATGCATGGCCCAAGCATATTATTTTGTTCATACTGTTGTTTTATACAGTTAAGAATTGTTGTTGTTTTGTTCTGGGATCAAATGTCCATTGTTTTTTGGTGAGCTGATAGAACTAATTAATTCTTAATTGATTCTAATTGATTTTTAATCCTTTTTGAAGCAATTTGTAAATGGATACTGATTTTGGTTGAAATTGTGCAATTTAAATGTCCTAGAATTTCAATTGTTGCTAAAATTTCCCTTAGAATTCTTCTCTGATTTCCATGGCAACGCAAGCATTTTGATATCAATTTGGGGTTGCGTAAGAGCTGCAGTTTAAGTGTCATAGTTTTTTTTTATGGAGAATCTTTTGTGTCCCTTCAAGATGATTAAGAGCATGGAGTCATTGATTGAACACTTTCTTGGGACCCTATTTAATAGGGAGCTTTAAGAGTTGTATTAAATGTAAAATACAAAGTATTAAACAGATTGCATGAAAATGCAAAATGCATTAAATTTGTCAGATACGAATAGAAGTTACATTAAGAATTCTTGGAAATTGTTCTCTGTTTAGATTTCAAGCAGGACATAATTTTTAGGGTAAAAAAGATTTCAAGAAAAAAACTGATACAGAGTTGTTACTTTTGCGTCTGTATGACTTGAACAAAAATGTCGTAAATAATGGATTGAGGTTTTCATTTGTTGAAGTTTAGCATTGTTTTAATTTGTTTGTGGTATTTCTAAGGGATTGTTTTAAGGGATTGTGAAGTCTTTACTTAAAATATTCCATGAATTTTGCTATTTTGGTTGACCATTAACATAGGATACTTAAGTGTGAGTATTATCTTTTTATTATATCAATTTCTTTTTTCACAACTCTTTTTTTCTTTAAAAACTTAATATGATCATTGCTTTATTGATAGGTGTGTAAAAATGCATGTTTTAAATGCATGAGATATTTTTTTTTTAATTAAATCTTATCGCGATGAATTTGTGTAAAAAAATGTTTTTATGATATTTTGCGAAGTTTATAATTATAAGACTGAATTTTCATGAAATTTTGATGAATTTTTTATGAAATTTGATTCAATTTGTATGAAACTTGACAGAATTTGTATGAAACTTGACTGACATTGTATGAAACTTGACTGACATTGTATGGAACTTGACTGACATTGTATGAAACTTGGTGGAATTTTTATGAAACTTGACTAAATTTTGTATGGAACTTGACTAAATTTTGTATGAAACTTGACTGAATTTTGTATGAAACTTGACTGAATTTATATGAAACTTGACAGAATTTTGTATGAAATTTGGTCGAAATTGTAATAATCTTGGCTGAATTTTATCTTTGATAATGTGAAGTCTGTGTAATAAATACTTCAAAGTGATCATGGATGTTTTAATAAGGCTGAATAGTATTTGCACTGAATACTTAATTAGTAATTACAAATATTTATAATGGATTTAAAATGTAACTGTCTTGATATTGACAAGATTAGATAAATGTTTTTGTAAGATAATAAAAAAAAAATTGCAACTTTAATATATTCAGAAAAAAAGTTGTACTTTCAGTTTAGCCCTTGGTGGCGCCTACATTTTGCTGGCTGTGGACCCTAAAGTTACTAACGGTATAATTTAAAGAAAAAACTTATTAATCGCATCAACAAAATCTTCATTTAACACCCTGGACCAAGGACCGAGTCCACCAAAAATGGCTGTCATTCGAGTTAAATTTTCTGTGATAATTCCTCGTATTTTCAGAACAAACAATGAAAAATTTTAATCACTTGAAAAATATGTTTTTAGCCAAATTTTGTTTATGAAATTTTGTGTGCACTTTCTTTGGTCCACTAAAAGTTTGTTCGGTCCTGTAAAGTTTGCATTTTCAGTGGACCGAATGTCCAGTGCTTAAAAAAGTTTTGTGTGAAGACTGAAATTGCCTAAAAGAGATCTAAGATCCGGGAGACACTTTCCAATTAAACTTAGATACAATATTTAAGCATTGATAATATCTCTGAAATAATCATGGTACATTTATTTGAAGAGGTGCATTTAATAGGGAATATTCAGCTATTTACGATAGGTGATATTTTAATAGTTACTTTTTTAAGTGGTGTAATTTTTCTTCCATTAAATAATCACTTACTAAAGATCCATCACTGAGAATTGGTCTTGAATATAACGATGAATATATAGTCACATAAACATGTCATAATTTATAGTCAAATTTTCTGTTTTTGATATCTTTTTACCAAAAGTTTTATTTAATCCAGCCAATATCAAGAAACGTAGGTTCTTAATATAATATGTATATTTGTAATAACTAATTTTTTTTTCTCTTAAATACATGAAAATTTAAATAGATATAACATATTGACAAGTAATAATACTGTCGTGCGAATTAAAAGTTTTCATTGATAAATCATAGAAGATAGGACGGCAATTTAGTGAGATTTACGTCTATTAAGATTTGAAATATTGCTTGGTATAAATCATATTGATAACTATTTACAATGACTTGTAATGTATTTAAGAGAAATAATTTTGAAGGCGGAGTGACTTTTGGGAGGTGGATGATATATCTTTAAATTTATTACGTTTACATTTAAAACTTAACTGTCCAAATTTATACTTTCCCGTTAATTCCTCAAACTGTTCAAGTTGCTATGCAAGTTTTAAAGGTTATTTTATCAATGATCAAATAAATGAAGTTGAAACGTAATACCTCTTTGAATGGAATTCATGAAATTATGAAATTTTTCATGAACTATTCATGCATACTTCATGAACAGTCCATGAAATATAAATAACTTTTTGATGGGGATGTTAATATAATCAAAGTACTGAAAGTACTCATTGAAACTGAACTTAAATAGACTTGCAATGCTATATGGAATTAGTTTAAGGCATACCGGTACGTAGAAAATGTAGAACTTTGGCTAAGCGAGTGACAGCTATGGAAAGCTAAACTATTGTGCAGTTTCCAATTAGGGAAAAGAAATTAATTACCGTATAAAAAGTAAACACAAAATAACTTTTCTAGCCTAAATGACAATCTTGCTGTAATGCAGTAAAACCTGATTTAGAGATTATGTTAAAGTTAAATCAGCATCATTTTATTCATCACATACTTCCTGACTGAACTATCTACAGTACAACCTCTGTAGAGCAACATTCTGGAGGAGCTGTGAAAATTGGCTGTTGTTTAGAGGTTGTTGCTCTACAGAGGTTTAATTTATAGTAAATATTGACTTAGGGAAATTTTTAAGGTGTTGTTATAGAGAGGTTGTTGCTGTACAGAGGGCCACTCTGGAGAGGTTTTACTGTACATATCATCTATGTATAAACTTGAGGATGTGACCACCTTAGAATTAAGACCATTTCTTATTCCAAAGGTGGACTTCATATTGAGGTTTTATTGTATATATGATAACATTAAAAGTCAAGGTCACCAAACTTTGTCTAGTATGCTACATATAAGGAAGATATCTGTTGCCTGCAGATTGGTTTAAGGAACAGTTTTAGTAGCAGTTTGTAACTTGGAATCACCGATCAGATCAACTGGTCAAGTGATCAACTGGTCATGTGACCTCTGCTTATAATTAGTAACTTCAAATTCCGCAAATTTATAGTATGTATAATGTTATCTTAGCTGCATTTTGGGTATTACTGTTTTAGACCCTATCCAAAAATAAAACTCGTTCCCTCAGCCCCTGCAATACCAGCCCCTAATGCTTCATTCTCAAACAATACATCATACCAAATGATACCAATATTTAGCCCTTCAATAAATACCATATTTTAATCATCCTACTTGAAATCAAAGTACTGAAAGTACTGTCGGACTTGATTTTTACCATACGAGACAAAAGAGAGAAATGTGTACCCACATCGTTCGAGCCCATACAAATATTTTAACATTTAAAATTACGGACCGATTTTTCATTCATATTGTAATGCAGGTCATATGCATATAGGTAAATGACATAAGCTAGGGCTTTACTATAGTCCCTTAGCTAAAATTTTAAAATGAAAAAAAACTGATATTGGAAAGTTTAATGATTAGCACATTAATTGAGGACAATTTAATTGCATTAAAAACTCTTTATTGTACAAAACTAGTAAACAACACTTCAGTAACAGTAAATACAAACATTGATTCTTCTGGTTTTAACACAACAGAACATCGTCGCATTGAACACATTCAGGGTCACTCAAATCAAAAAGGTCCTGACACAGTAGAGTAAGACCTATATGTCCTATAGTTAACCCGATGTTGCATGAAATTCAGACGTGATTATGTAATTCTAAATAATCTGGCGTAAAAGGAACTCTTAAACAGTAAATTTTAAAAGCACGTATCCAGTAAATTACGTTCGTATTTAGCGACTCGAATTATTATTCTTAAGCCGCAGTTTTAACATTTAGCCTTCGATAAATGAAACTCCCCACATCGGTTACGCTTTGCTACTAGCCACTGCGGGGAGTGAGTCTATAAATAGCGATTCCGTCATCAAAATAACACTAGTTGGTGTGAATATCCCGGAATACGATTAAATGAGAATTCGCTTTGTAATATAAAGAAATGTTAGAAAGGCACAAAACACACACATCGATGGTAGATTGTTGCAAATGCATGAATACGTCCGTGGAGATTTTTCTGAAAGTTCTATCGAACGAAAACCGAAAGTAGAACTACTTTTACGGCAAGATATTTTATTGGACAGTGAATACGCGGTTTTAAATCTACGCATTTGAATATCTCATGTATCTACCGACAAGCACTTATTTAGATACATGACTCTTTCCATGTAGTTACAATAGAATGGTTTGAAATATATTTAGATCTGACACACTTAATTGGGGAAAGATTCCAGATACTTCTATATAAACATACCATTTAGTTGCGTACTATTTCCTTTATGTGGCATTCTTTTAACCAAGCTGTTATGGAGTCCAGCGACCAATATAAGTCTACGATTACAAAGGACTTGATTTTGATAAAAATCAAGTCCAAAAATACATAAATACTGTTTTTATCACATTCATGAAAATACCAGAATGATAATTTACTGCCTTGTTGAGGGTACTTGATATTTTTATAGCCCGGCCTTGTTTGTTTTTAGAACAAGGATATTTTATCCAAGTTGTACTTGGCTATCATATCTTACCATTTATAGAAAGCGTATTCATTGGATGAAAATACCCAAGAAAGAAATATTTACGCAACTTACTCGGAAGATTCAGATTTCAATTTTTGTCTTTTTTATCAGTGTACTGTTAGAATAAGCGTTTTGCATAAAGATTGCATTATACAGACTGTATTTGGATTGTAAACAGTTTTCAAATTTAAGATCGTTCAAAATGGCTAATCAAAGGTAAGTTGATCGCAAATTTTACATTTTTATCTGCGATGAATGTTAAATATTTGAATACTTGCATGATCAACTGACTGTTGTAAACATGGTCTTTGTGCTAACCACAAGCCCAGAGCCTGGTGCTAGTAAATTTCTATCCAACTGTAGTGGTTTGGTATATTGTATTTATAAATTGGTGGGGATATTCACCAGCCAGTTTAGCTCTAGAGCATCTGACTTGCAAGCTGATGATTGCAGGTTCGAGCCCCACATTTGGTACATTATTTTCCTCCTCCTATTACATAACCATGAAATTTCTCAAAATTGTGCATTTGGGTTAACTGTGGTGAGTTGTTTATTTTCAATGGCTCACATATACTTTGGGTTAGTGTTCTAAAAAAATACCAGTAGTTCTCACACCATTAACAGCATCTTTAAAACATGCACACATAGTGCCAGCACATGGTAGGATGTTGGTATTTTTGGGGTTTAGAAATTTTTGGAGAACACTGCATTTTTCTAAATTATCCATTATGAACGGTATAAGTATAATGAATGCGTTAGTTTTTTCGATACTCAGCAAGTCAGATTTGAACATTTTTGGTGTTTTTTCGATACTTAGCAAGTCAGATTTGAACATTTTTGGTGTTTTTTTAATACTTAGCAAGTCAGATTTGAACATTTTTGGTGTTTTTTCGATACTTAGCAAGTCAGATTTGAACATTTTTGGTGTTTTTTCGATACTTAGCAAGTCAGATTTGAACATATTTGGTGTTTTTTCAATACTCAGCAAGTCAGATTTGGACATTTTTGGTGCTCTAGATAACTATATAAAAACAATCTCAATTTCTGTTCTCAACTAATTTTGGTAGAATTTATCATTTGAGGTAACATACTTCCTAATCTTCATCCATAGTCAGATTTATTAGCTAGGTCACAAATCTGAATACAGTATGAATGGGTTTATTATCTGATCATGATAAAGTTGAGAACATTGGGACACAAAAAATGAAATTTATGCTTTAAGATTAATCTCGAAGTTTATAAAATCTGTGAGATTATGCTTTGCCTCCCATTTTTGTGTACATTTCAAATGCCTTCATCTGCTTTTACCGTATATACAAGTAGAAATTGACTAAGGACAAGTTGGAAGTGCTGTATATACTTGGTAAGGGAGCTTGTCATCCAGCTTAATGAGTAGCCTGAAAATATTTGGTTAAGCCCTGGTTAATATAGTGGCTTTTATGTTTCTCAAATACAAATCCAGCATGTCTCAGCAAGTCAAATCAAAGTACTAAAGGTACTCATGAAAACTACATAGATTTACACTGCAACATCAGGACGGGAACTAGTTTATTTAACAATTGCATGGCGTATGTAGAAAAACAAAGTAAATTTGATCTGCATCAAAATACATGCGTGTCGAGTGAGTGACAGCTGTCAGTGTCCAAAAAACGCCGGAATAAAACATATGTAAAGTTTAACACATTAGGAACATTTATTAGGGTACAGTTGGTAGTATGTTAATAAGTTTAATTTGTCTCGAGAAAATATTACAACTAGAGCAGAATGGCGTTTTTTTGTGTGTGAAAAAATTAAAATAACGTTGTTACAATGAAATTAAACGTTAAATAAGTTTACATGCTTTATATCTGTATGTGCAAATTTTCGTGATAGATAAGAAAAAAAAAAGATAACAGATTGTTTAATTCAGCATGTTGACTCGAGTTTCAAATTACAATTCTGAATTTATTTCGTCAGAATTAATGTAATTGTGTATGAAATTTTCTGAACTTAGATGCTCTGTCATGTTTTTTATGTAAGATACAGTGAAATACTAATTTATAACAAGCCTGTCCACTTCAGCATCAGAACTCTGGAGTCTGTCTTTATGGCGGCTCTTAGGCAGGTATCGTTTTTTGTTAATATCAAAATCAGATACCAGATATCCCCTAATAATCCCCCCACTGGGTGTTACCATTTATATATGTTTTTTATGTTATCATTTAAATGATTTACGAGGCATGTACATGTACAGTCCAACCTGTGAATAAAGGCCACTTTTTTCAAAGACAAAATGTGGCCTTTATTGACAGGTCAGGTGACCTGTATTCAGAAGTCATTTCTTTCGAAATTATCATTTTTTAAGAATGACCCTTATTCACAGGTTGATCTTCATTTTGAGGTGGTTTTCAACATAGGTTTGACTGTAGTTTTAATTATTACAAAAGCATTGTTATGGAGGGGGCAGAGGGGGTATCATAAGTACTGGGACATTTATTAGAGTAAACACGGTACTCAGGAGGAAATATGGAGTTTGATGGTAAAATGTTAAGTGAAACTTATAAGGTCAGTGAGATAAAACAGTATTAATGTGTTTGTCTTATTAATGATATAATTGAAAAAAATTATTTTACTTTAACTTCAAAAGTGAGGATAATTGTTTAGCTTGTTAATCAATTTTTATAACTTAACAACAATTTAGTCTAGTGTCTAATTGTCTTATATGGTTGCCTCGATCTCTATCTGTCTTACTCCTAGTTGTAGAGTGATATTCTTGTCTAATTATGCGACCCCTCTCTAAATCTTTTTTTCATTTATTACATGTAGTCTTAAACAACCCACTGTTATATTATTTTCTTATACTTCAGCCTTGTAATTTGTTGAACGTCCCTCTCTTATACTTTTTTTCCACACAGCTGTCTTGTTTTATTGTTGAACACCACTCAATGTAAATTCATGTAATGGCCCCTCTAAATCATTTTCTCATTAATTTGATTAGCCTTGTAATATTGTTGAACATCCCTCTCTTATACTACTTTCTTATAATGCTGTCTTGTAATGTTGTTGAACGTCCCTCTCTTATACTACTTTCTTATAATGCAGTCTTGTAATGTTGAACGTCCATCTGTTTTACCCTTTTCATGTAACATTGTTGAACATCCCTCTCTTATACCTTTTTTCATCTACAATAGTCTTGTAGCATTGTTGAACATCCCTCTCTTATACCTTTTTTCATCTACAATAGTCTTGTAGCATTGTTGAACATCCCTCTCCATCTACAGCAGTTGAAACATCCCTCTCTTATACCGTTTTTTCATCTACAACAGTCTTATAACATTGTTGAACATCCCTCTTATATACCTTTTCCATCTATAACAGTCTTGTAACATTGTAATGTACCCTCTTCTAAAATTTCATTATTTTAAATGTTACTAATATCATTATCAAGTTGTTTACTTCAAATTTATAAGTTTACTGATCATCATCTTCTCTGGGGTTTATATTACCGGTACACCAACAGGCAGGGTCATTTGATAATCTTTTCCAGTTTTAATAGTGGAGGTAGAGCCCATACATTCACCTCGGTAGAACCACTGATTGGGTATGCTAACTGGACAGCTCACTCACATGATACCATACAGGATCGAAACTTATTGATCTCCATCTTACGAAAATGAATATGTAATAAATTATTTTATACGAACATCATAATTTTTTTATCATTTACAAAAACTGACCAGACTGAAAACATGGCTACATCCTGTAGAAAAAAATTCTGTAGTACAGATTGATAATGGAACAGGAAATTTAGATATTACACGGAAATTTAATCTTAAACCTAAGTTCTAAAATATTTGTATTAACAATAGCTGATCTTAATCAGAACACGAAATACATCTGTAAACAAAACGTAGAAATGTTGAAAGAGACAAAAAAAAGAGCCTGTTGTTTACTGGTAAAATTTTGGCTTCAATTAGAACAATGATGATGTGTAAAATAAACAAACATGAAGTTTATAATGAGTTTTTTGTGAAGGCTGCTGTATTGAAATGGAAAAGATAAGGAAAATAATTTATTTCTACAGTTTCTTTTGTATTTTCTATTCACTACAGCTGGTATGCTATTGAGTGATTTTTGGTATTATAATTCTATTCACTACCATTCTGTTGAGTTATTTTGGCATTTTTCTCTTCACTACTATTCTATTGAGTGATTTTGGCATTTTTTTCTATTCTCTACAATTCTATTGAGTGATTTGGCATTATTTCTTTTCACTACTATTGAGTTATATTTACACTGTTTCTATTTTCTACTATTGAATAATTACTATACTGTATTATATTCACAACTATTGAATAATTCCTATGCTATTTCTAAATGCTACTCTTGAATAATTTTACACTGTTTCTATTTGCTTCTATTGAATCATTTCTATACTATTCTAATCACTACTATTGAATTATTTCTGCACTGTTTCTATTCGCTACAATTGAATAACTTCTATACTATTTCTACTTGCTACTATTGAATAACTTCTATACTATTTCTACTTGCTACTATTGAATAACTTCTATACTATTTCTACTTGCTACTATTGAATAACTTCTATACTATTTCTACTTGCTACTATTGAATAACTTCTATACTATTTCTACTTGCTACTATTGAATAACTTCTATACTATTTCTACTTGCTACTATTGAATAACTTCTATACTATTTCTACTTGCTACTATTCACTGACTTCTCCAATAGTTCAGTTCACTATTGAGTAAATATTTTACTTTCTTCTGGTCAATGAGTTCATCTTTAGGACTGTTTAAGCACACCAACATCAATAGATGACTCTGACCATAACACTACTTCTTAAAATTCACACACTTGTCCTTCAGATAAAATTTATTTTCAGATTATGTCCATTTTATAGTAAATTAATTCTCTCCTGTGAGGCACTGTCATGATAAATGAAAATAAATCTGTTCCGCTTTTAACCTAATTTTCATATTAAAGAGATGAAAAATTTAAATAAGCAAAGACTTTAAGGCATGATACATTACACGCATTTTCATTTCCATCTTAAATAGGGTTATCAAGTACTCAAGTGTAAAACTGGGATGTTTTATTCTAAAGTATATATATTAAGTTACATCTTTACTAATTGTAAAGATTTGGGACTATTTTAATGTGTATAAATATACATTTCATATTTTTTAATTTATTGGATATATGATTAAAAGTATTTTATATTCCTAATGTATATTATTACGTTGCTCTAAATATTTTTTTACAGCACTCAGCAAAAACGATTTATACTACTGAATTTTATCATGATATCAATTAATGAAACAAAAGTTTTAAACACTAAAAAAAAAAAATTTATATATTAATATAAAAAAGAAAAAGTTATAGTTGGGTAGTTAATTGGTAAAAAATTGTTGAAACAAATAAAGTATTCCAATGAAGACACTGTAGACACTACATGCAGTCAAACCTGTGTTTACAGCCACCTCCAAATAAAGGCCATTATTTAAAAAAACGTCATAGAATGTTTTAAACAAAATGACCTCTGAACAAAGGTCACTTGTCAATAAAGGCTACATTTTGCCTTTCCCAAAGCTGACCTTTGTTCAAAGAGACCTTTGTCCAAATGTTTGACTGTATATTAAAATTTTGTTTGAGATATGAAAATCTTGTATCTTGGCTACATGTAGGGACTTATGGTATAATGTTTGGAGGTTTAATTTATTTAACAGTATGTACATAATTCAAGTCCAATTTTTATTTCTTTCAACTTCAGCTATCAAGAAATGTCATCATTTTGATTATAATTCATGTTCTAAATCATTTCTATTCATTTAGCATGAAAATGGGGAATACTATTTGTTTTATAACAAAATTTTGAAATATCGAGGGCTCAGCGCAACACTGTCGTAACTTGTTCTTATTTCAATATGAGTTACAACACTGTTGCGCTGAACCCTCGATATGTTAAAATTGGTTTTTGAATTACTGACTTAATAGAATATATAGTAGTGAATAGAAATGTTGTTGACACTAAATAGAATATAGTAGTGAATAGAAATGTTGTTGACACTAAATAGAATATAGTAGTGAATAGAAATGTTGTTGACACTAAATAGAATAGTAGTGAAAAGATATGATGATGACACTAAATAGAATAGTATGAATAGAAATGTTGTTGACACTCAACTCAAGAGAATAGTAGTGAATAGAGCTGTTGTTGATACTAAACTCAATAGAATAGTAGTGAATAGAGCTGTTGTTGATACTAAACTCAATAGAATAGTAGTGAATAGAGCTGTTGTTGATACTAAACTCAAAAGAATAGTAGTGAATAGAAATGTTGTAGATGCTCAACTCAGTAGAGTGAATAGAAATACTGAGAAAATCTACTCAATTCTAGAATTGCTCACATTATGTTAAGCTCTGCTGCAGGGGATGATCTAATCTGTGTATTATTTTACTTCCTATCCAGCACGGATTGAACCAGCAGAGCAGTCTATGATTCAAACAAGCAAAAAAGGCCTTTAAGTTTTTCTCCCAGCCTGATACATTGATAAGATAAGACTTAGTTTATTTTCTCAGTAAACATGCAGACAAAAACTGTAATAAAAATGTACAGAACTTTTAATGAAGTTAAACGACCCAATGCAGGTATATAATGCAAGAACAAGAAAAGAAAAGATTTTTATACAGCAAATTCTGGGATTATGTCCAGTTGTATAGGCTACCATGTGAATTAAGGTAACTCTTCAGTAGATATTTATTGATGTAACTATTTATAAATCTTCTGAGGGCCATTGTTTATGAGTTTGACAGCAACAATTATTTAATATTACATGGTGCTGTATTGTGTCCTAGTAAATATTTTCAGATATTGGCCTGTAAATGTTATATAATCTGAGAGTTATTCAGTATTGATAAAGATTACTTCATTAGGCCTAAAACAATAGTGGATTTTAAGTCCCTCTGACCTAATAACATCTTGGGGGGGGGGGGGGGTCACAGGGTTAGGGGGGGGGGTCACCAGAAACAAACAATTTTTCTACATCTAACTTTTTTTGCCATTGAATTATGAATAATCTGACATAATCTATACAAATGTTGGTCTTCAATAAGTTATTATGACACACCAGGAACTAATGTCATGAAAAAATCTTCAAGAAAAAAAAATTATGGTAAAAATTTGAGTGAATTCATTTACTTTTTTTTGTAGTGAGTAATACTGATATTATTTTCTGACTTTCTCTCATATAATTAAGAAGTGGATACATCTTCATCCTGGCTAATTCTTGAATGACAAGGTGAAATTTAGAAATTCTAAGAATGTTATTAATACGACATAATAAATTTCAGCATGAATGATTACAGATAGAAGTAGGTAGATATGTCATAAAACTGTAGCATCCTTGTTTATTATGTTTCCTTAACCTGAGATGAGAATCATAGACTATTCAAATACGAACTTGGCAGACATTAGGGGTTTAAAAACGTAATAAGATTATTTGCATGCTGAATAATCTCTTATAAACAGCTCCTCTTCTGATTAATGCACCCCCTGTACACATTTTGAGAATTACAATAGATAACTAAATCAAAGTACTGAAAGTACTCATGGAAACAGTACTTACATAGGCTTGCACTACAACTTGGAACAAGAACTAGTTGAAAAAATTTGCATAGCAGATGTATAAAAACATAGTACTTCGGTCCGCATCAAAATTCATGCACGCTAACCCGCCATGGCTAAAGCTAAACTATTGTTCATTTTCCAAAGCTTGCACACAATTAATGCTATAATAATACTTCATCTTTACTTATTTCTAGCCTGTCCAGAACTTTCTCAAACAATAACTTTACCTAGTGATAAAATCTGTATTAGGTATAATGCCTTCTGGGACATTTATTAGGGACTAGTAGGTAATAGAAACTTGACATTGAACAGAGATGTAGTCTGATGAATCTTTTGGGTATAGAGTCATGAGGCTTTCATTACATTTCACATAAATTTAGTTTTCAAGAAAATAAAAACAATGCTTTTTTAATACCATTTTAATACATTAAATGTGTTACATACTCTTGCATAAGCAAGAAAGTCTGAATTTTGTTATGTCATGCATATACCATAATTATGTACCGGTATGTAATGCACGCTACGTGAAGGCTTTGTTGTAGATATAGACCTAACTGAAGTCATTATAAGATTTAATTAGTAAGGCTTTAAGATATACTCAACTCTCAGGGGAGAGTTCATTCTCGTTCATTGTTTAGTAATTGAATGAGATTTTTGACAGATCTCATTAACACATTTGACATGCTGGAATCTGATGCTGTGTTCTATACATCAGTGATGGATTCTTAACTTCTCTGTGGATTGTTTTTGGGAGATTAATTCATGGCAAGTAAATCACTACATTGTTATGTTATAATACAGAATGTTTCCATTTTTTGTCACTCAGGCTGTGAAATATCTTTATTTATTGCGTACTGTCTCAAATTATTTTTTCATTCATTTACATTTACTACTATTTTGGATAATCAGAACTATAAGTGTTTTTTCTATCTTTTCCTCTTCATTTAAAAGTAACATCTATACATTTAGTCTCAGAAATTGAAGGGGTAATTTTTTTTTAAAAATTAGGCCACATTAAAAAATCACTTATTTTATTTGTTTCCTTAATCAAGTTGATGTTTTAGCAGGTAAGCAAACATTCTTAACTTTGGCCTTAAATTTTGGTTAAAATGTATTAGAACAACTGATATTAACTATGAGTATTTTTATAAAGATATCTGAGGACTGCTGAATTTTAATCTAGTTGGTCTGGAGACGACAAACAAAACTATTTTTAATCACTGCCCTAAAAAGTTGTACTTGTATTCTAATAAAGGCCAATGAAATTTTGTGAGTTTTAGAAATGCTTTGCACAAAATTATGGTAAACATTTTTTTTTAGTTTTGCCTTGCATATTATGGATTATGAGATATAATTTTAAACTTGAACATATTTTATCAGCAAAAAACAAGGAGAATCAACCATAAAATAAATAAATCTATTCTGGAATGTAAATGGTTTGCAAACCATATTTTCTTTCAATTTATTTAAGTGTGTTATTATGCAGGTTTTGAATAATTAGATTTATTGTAAAGAATTTCCATTAATTTCAAAAATTCTGTTCAAGTAAATACTCAGTATTATGTATTAAGTGATGATATGTATTTTGTATGCAAATTAAGACGTATAATGTTATTTTGTGTGCATACCTTGAATTAAATTACACTAAATATTCTTGTTTATATCTCATTTTGTAATGTCATCTGCTGAGCATTTCTAAAAACAACAACAACAACAACAGTTACTTTTGTTGATTCTTAAGTATTTTGTACCCTACAGTAAAATGCATTTCGTTTAATTTTTATGTTGATATTTGAATTAGTTTCCTCTTCAAATAAATAGCATTTTTCATCTAAATCTTAATTTTAAGATTATAACTTTTTACATCTCAAAAAAAACACTCTGAAAACACTCTGAAATTAAGCATGTTTTGTTTAATTCTTTAAAAAATTAAATTATGTACTGTTACTTGTGTACGAATGATAAAATATTCACCCAAAATTACCCACAGTTCTTGTTGATCTCTATCTTTAACAGCATTTAAAATCTACACTAGTCTCCTGGTCACTTCTTGTTTCTGTTCATTACTGGTTGATAGACGACAAAAGAAGGGCAACAATATGACACATAAAATGTGTCGTGTTTTGGCATTTCGCAGGGAAAATGCAAAAATGTGAAAAAGCGTATTTACGCCATGTCGTATTTTGGCTTCTTCATGACAAAAATGTGAATACACAAAGGGACAACAAAGTCAAATCAGCCATCATACAAAATAGTTTATGGTCACTAATTACATTTTTTGCACAAATTACTTATGGTTACTAATTACTGTTTTAGCATGTAAAATATGAAATACCAGTATGTAGTGATTTATATTGTTATGTTTTCAAGTCATTAAGTTTGCTAAGCTTTTATTGTATTATTGGTTATAAATCATTAGTCAATTGATACAGCTAGGACTGATCAGGGATTTGATATACAGTCAAACCTGTGAACAAAGGCCACCCTTGGGAAAGACATAATGTGGCCTTTATTGACAGGTGGCTTTTATTCACAGGTCATTTTGTTATGAATAATTAATGACAGTTTTTAAAAGAATGGCCTTTATTCACAGGGTGGTCTTTATTCGGAGATGGTCGCTAATACATGCTTGACTGTACTTAGAAATTTAGTATAGAGGTCTCTCATTGTATTGTACATTGATCTAGATGGAGTTTCATGTAGATACAACATAACTTCCATGTGGCAGGTTCTATGTACATCACTCACAAGCCATGAACACATTGATCTACCACGGAACCTGCTGTGTATTTATCACTAATTTATCATTTAGTTTATCTTGTAAAAAAGCCAGGCTCTTTATTTACAGTAATATAATATCGTGATTGGCAAGCAGGACACCTGCTCCGACACTTACACAGGTCATTGGTGTACACGCTGATATCAGGGAGTTTGTACTTTTTACTGAGGTTTTATCTGATTAAGGGGTTCTTAGCTTTCTTGATTGAAATTTTCATCTATATAATAAGATTCCATAGGGATTTTTTAAAGGGTTTTGAGGGGTCAATTAACATGAAGCTGAGAGGGAGATTCCAAAAATCTTGGATGTGTTGGTTATAATCTGTAGGGTAATTAACTTAAAGCATTTATGGCGATTTAGTTGTGATTTTTTGTGTTTCTCTTCTTTGAAAGTGGAAGGAAGCATTTTTTATTAGAATATTTGGCATGCATTATATTTACTTGACATTTCATTTCACCGTGTCAATATATTTTCATTGATATAATTTCTTATTGAAATAACACTCTTATTGATATGATATTTTTTTTAATAATTGACTTTTTTGTTACCTTATTTGTTCAGACAGCTGTATCTTCTTACTAGTGCATTATGGGAACCAATATTAACAATTATAGACAAATTAAGAACACCCATCATTATTTGCATCCAAGCACCTGTCAAGAATTCATGGAGGTCAATTAAATAGCTAGATGGTGTTTATAAAATGGTCTGGCATTAGACCAGGCCTGATTTTCATCTTATATTATATACATTTATATACATGTGTGTCTATATATAGATCTTTCAGGCCTGATTTACCATTTTAGACCACAATTCCCCATAATGCACCATTGTAACACTACCAGTCTGCCAAGCATGCGATATTATGCATGTTAATCTATAGTCAGTTAATGGGAAGCTGTGATCCATTATCTGCAATCAAAAACTCATTGATGGTAGTTAATAATTGTGTATAAAACAAAGCGTTTATTTCAGTATCGAAAAATAACACCTTCGACAACCTGACTGACCAATTAAATGGCTTATCATGTATTACCTTGTCAATCTCGATTATCTGAGAGTTTGAAAGTGAGAGCCTGACATCTTCAACAGATAACTCAACTCACATTTCTGATTTACGTACAGATTTATTTAACATAACTGATATCTAGAGACAAACTACACTGAAAAGCTGACAATTAAATAACAGTATATTGTGACAAATAGGTCTTAAACCAAATTATCAAACAGATGCATTTATCAGTCTGAAAATTGAGTCATTGTGGAAATTCTCTGTCTAGTTTCTTTGAACCTGATGTTATATATACCAGTAATTATACTTGGAAAGCTCAGAAAGCAGCAGCTTTCTCATTGGTCAATTTTTCAACTGTGACAAGAAGCAGCTTTCTCATTGGTCAGTTTTTTACTGTGACAAGAAGCAACCAATCAGAAGAATGTTTAGATAATGTTTTTGATGTATTTTAAACAGATAGTTACCTATGAATATTGTCTAAGAATAAAAGAATAACTTTTAAAGCTTGATTCTTATGATTTGTGTCAATGACCAATCTGATTATCTAACACCCTTGAATTACATTCACTCCTCTGAACAATGCCCAAGTGAAAGGGAGATAATAAATAAGTAATGATATAAACTGAATAGCTGTTGTTCCCATTGACTGTTATTTATCGGTAGCTGTAAACTGTGGTATGATTTTTGGAAACTTAGCCGTCACTTACTCAGCATGCATGAATTTTTATGCAGACCTAAATATTACGTTTATCTACATCTGCCATGCAATGTTAAATTAGTTCCCGTTTCATCTTGCTGTGCAAATCTTTACACAAGTACTTTCAGTACTTTTATTATTTCTACCGGTAATGTCATTTTATTTGATTTCTTGTTTATTATACTCATGCACTTGACAACAGAACATGTTCTGTGATATTTGACCGGGTGATGACCACCATGTCTTAAATAGTTACTTAGGAAATTTTGAGAGTTGGTGATTATAGGACTTAGCTGCCGAATTCTTAAGATGAATATATTAGTTTAAATTAAAATACCTTGACATTATGGAAGGGGCCAACATGGCCGAAAGTCTTTGGTTTCTGACTATTTATCATTAGCCCTTTACTTTTGTGAGGTCAAATCCCTGTGACCTTGTTTGGAGGGGGGGATATAAGGTAATTAAGCAGAAGTGTTATTACCATATTAATTAATTGATAAATACATACAAAATGACTTAACAGCAAAATCATTAAAATTTCAGCTAGGCAGACAAAATTGATATAATCATATAATTTTATATATATAAGAGATGGATAAGGTATTTGATAAATGATACCAAATTGTTCACTCATTTAAATACAATCAATGAAGCTATTTTAAAGGGACTGGGCTACAGATTTAAGGGCTATGAAGTGGTTTAATGATGAATCGTGGTGAATTCAGGATAAATACGCTGAAGTAATTTACTGTTTTAATAAATTATTTACACGAAATTGTAGAGATGTTTCTATTGTGTTAGTCTTGCAATATATAAAAGTCCTTACTATGTTTATATTAACCTTTAAACTAAATTGTTATAGTCATAGATATCCACAAAATTACCGATTATGAATGAAACTTAACCCGTTAAATGAATTATGTTATTTTTATCATTTTTTATTTTCGGATGTCAAACCAGAGTAATGCCCTTTAATACATTCCTGTCAATCATAGTAATATAATAGCGTTATAACGTATTACAACGAAATCTGTCATTCCTCCGTTGTCTTAATGTCTAATTATTTGGCTTTTGTATGAACTTCAGATAGTTATCACATAAGGTCAAGTAATATATTACTTATGTTTTGCTGTGTGTAAAAAAAGATGGCAATTAGGAAGATTTCAGACCTTTGCTTGGTATGTAATTTGTGCATTATTTTTGTGTTGTAAAATTATTGTTTTTATTAGTCTTAATTAAAAAAAAATTTGATAGTTTTTATGCAATAAAAGGAGATTCCTGTCTGAAAGATTAAACTTTTTTTTGTCAAAATTGGTTTTAAATGTATACCGGTAGTTATATAAATGGTTATCTAGAGAGCTCTGCTCTGTTTATAGGCTATGCTCGCTGCTCAGCTCAGCTCAATCGCAACTCAGCTAAGCTCTGCTCTGCTCAAATGCAACTCAGCTAAGCTCTGCTCTGCTCAGCATTGGTATTCAGTTAATTTATTTATGTTCAGCACTTTACTAACTGACTCTAATTGGACAAATTATGAAGAGCAATAAATTGTACATAATATAGTAAAGGCCTTTAATTGATAGACATTCTCTCAGGTTTATTGAAATATATTTCAGTTTATTAACAAAGTAATGAAATTGTATGGCTTTGAAGTCTTATTCAAAGAATAAAAATTGACTTTTCAAATAGGAGGTTAAAAAGGCAAACATTTTTCTTACGATTGGTTTGTAAAAAGTAGGGCATTAGTATAAGTTAAATTTAATTGAAAAGTTGCAGTAAATTCACATTATTCAGGCTAAAGGGGAGTTAATATGACATCATCTTAGAAGTAACAATATAGAAATACAAAATATTATTCAATAAATCTAACCTGGGGGGGGGGGAGGTTATATTTTGCAGATTTTTTGTGTATGTTTAATTAATATTTGTACAATTTTTTATGCATTTGATATAACTTGACAGATCATCAAAGCATTCATAGTGAGTTGAATATTTTTTTCAAAAATGTAAAAGAGGGGTGTTCATAAATTAAGGGTTGGGATGTTTAAACAGAATGTTTAATGTAAATGTTTTTTTTTTGTTTTTTTTAAATTGTTTAATTAAGAGCAATATGGATTATCATACAATTTATTTATTGCATATTTGTGGAAATTAAATGTCAATTTTTTTTACGAATTTGTAAATTTTTTTACACAATTTCATTGTAAGAGCATTAATAATGCTTGCTATAATATGATTAGTAAAGCAAATATTTTTTGCGTCAAGTAAAATGATAAAAAGTCGACACCAAAAAAGAATTCATTCATTTGCAATAAAATTTACATAGATTTGTAAAAAAAATTAAACGCTCGGATACCTTCAAAGATCATCGAGATATATCAACTTGTATGGGTATTAACGCTCGATATTATGCAAGGCTTGTGACATTTCTATTATAGTTAATGGTACATAATAATGAGTTTATTTAGTGTCACTTGATTAAGTAGAAAAATCTCTAATCGTGTCACTCAAGTTGGGGTCGCAGCCTTTGTATTGAAATTGAAGATATAAATTTATTGGGTAGTCTAAAAAGGGTCATGAATGTTTGTTGTAACGGATACGGGTTTAATTACAGTTTGGACGTGTTCATATGTCACCTGTTATACCTCCGTTTCTCATTTATGTCCATTATTCTTTAGTTGGTAATATATATCGTAGACATATGAACATTTTTACGATTTACCAAACTTCTTCAGTTAAATGTAATTAATATTATGCAGGGTTTAGTTGTAATGTCTGTCATAGTTCAAGGCTATGGCAATAGTAAAAAAAAATGCCACCCAAAAAACTTTGATTTTATTTATTTGCTAGGATTTTCGTGTGTAGGTAGGAGCACTCCAAACGAACTTATTTTTATATTCAGCCCAACATGAAAATATTAATGTGGAAGTGTTTTTTGAATTATTAAGTAATAAGTACCATTTAATGACTTTATTTTAAAAAGATTTAAGTCTCAAATTCAGACTTTACATGATCAATGCCATACCGACAAATGTGACAATTGTGATTTTTTTTGGTGTCTGTCCATTGGTCTGTCGTTCATGCAGTTTTTCGACTACAGTATTTTTGTTATTTTAGCATAGAAACAGTTAAGATAGCCGGCACACAATGTTATATAAGAAAAAAATTAATATAACTGATGGTATGATATATAGCTTAATAAACTGATGAACTTCCGTGTCAGTATTTGTAATGATTTTATGTTATTCATTCTTGTAATTCCGTTAGGCTGTCTATCAACCCCCTACTTTGCGAAATGATTTCAGTGAATTCTTAAAATTATATATTTTTATCAAAACATGCCAATTTAGTGATGTAATCCCATAGATACCCCACGATACCAATTTGACCTTATCTCTACCCAGGGTCACCATATTGTGATTTAGGTTGAAAAATATTTGCGTTCCTTTATTATAATATTTAAGGCCAAACATATTAATTAATTAATTTATTTATCTGTAGTTTTACGGCCCATTCGACAGCAAGTTATTTCGGAGCCACCCCGGAGAGAGAGGAGATAATTAAGATACAGGAGAACAGTGTTTCTTTATCATTCCAAGTGATAAACTGACACACAATGCAACCATTTTCTTTGATTTTTCTAGAGCAATTCTAGGCTCAGTAGTTGGGATGGGGACACTTTAAAGCGTCCTTGAAATATCTGAAGATGGAGCCGAGATTTGAACCCATGACCTTTAATTCAGTAATCCAGCATGTAACCCATATCTAAACCGCTGATCCAATCCCTATAAATAATAGTTGAACCTCAATGTGTGCATAATATTTTTGTAAATATTTTTCACAAATATTTTCATTTCATCTGGCAATAAAAAAGAAATTGTTATAAATATACCACTCTGGGTTAATTTGTGACATTAGAGTAATATTAGCATTGTGAAGTGTCCAATGGTCGTTACATAAAAATGTGGCATTACAAAATTGTTGAAAATAGAGATTATTATGTTGACAATTTAAACGTTTTGTATACCATATGTGACTGATGTAATCTATGAAATTACTTAAATATATTATCACTAAAAGCAGGAAAATAGAATCTTGAATTACTTTTTTTTGTGAAAAAAAATTTGCTCAAATTAATGATGTTTATACTGTCAGATGTCTGACCCTTAAGGGAGATACTAATTTTGTGAATGAAAACACAGATGATGCCAGTTTTACTGCAGTTATTGTAAGTTCAAATGTGATAAAATTCTAGAATTAACAGCAGTAATTTGATTGAAATTAATTTCTTAAAAAAAATAAGATAAAAGAAGAGTCAGGTTGCCATGGAAACAGAAATAACAAAACATTGTTTATATCGGCTATAAGTTCAGGACAACATGCTCGTTAATGTCATCTGTCATGACCTCATGGAGAGATTTATACCAGGATAATATGATGAAATATAATGTAATTAATATGTTTATCTTGTCAACAACCTCATTTATCTGTTGTTCAATGGCCCATTTGACGGCTATGGTCATTTCAGGGCCGGCCCCAGAGAGAGGGGAGAGAAGATACAGCATTCGCATCCCTTCTCTTATTTCAAATAGTTTTTCCTGGTTCTTCATTGTGCCTGGTGTAAGGCACGATACACTCCCCGCCTTTTTCCCACTGATTTTCTAGACACAGTACTTCAGTCTGGTATTTGGGATGGGGACACTGAAAAAGCGTCCTTGAGTCAGAGTCATATTATGAGGCGGACAGTTCACCTAACCATCGTAAGCAACTACCTACTTTCTCACATAAAGAGACATGGTCGGTAGCTGAATGGCCTCGAACCCACGACACTATCAGTGAGAGGTTACAGTGACTTGAAGTCAGCAACCTTAACCACTCGACCACGGAGACGGGTCTAGATTATATGAACTTTTAAACAATCTAAAAAATAAATGTGAGGTGGATATTTTTAATAGAAATTATTTAAGCATTTGATTCATTTAACGATTATAAGATAAGAAATTCTAGTTTAATTCATCAGCGTTATACAGCAGGTGGTTGGTGCTGAATCCATTAATGTTGTTCCTCACAGTGTGTGAAACACTATTTGTATTGTAAGTGTACATATCCTTCTCACGATAGGAGACATTTTTTGTCCTAAATCTTTCTTACTTAATTCATTTAGCAAATATTAACCTAAAGGTTGTTTGACATTGTGCAAAAAATTCAGTGTGACAAATTGTTATTCAGTGTAACAAAGATATAACTCAGTAATTGTATACGTACAGTTACGATCATATTGCACCAAAGGGACAGACTCCATGTTTCAGAGTTCACTGTGTATATCTTGTATATTTGACACTAATCACCGTAATTAATTAATTAGCGATTAGTTGACAATGATGACTGGATGTATGCATTATACAAGGTTACAAACTTAATGTTATGGGAAGTATGTACGATCAAGATGCATGATGGTATATAAGTCACATGACTTGTAAAGTTATAACAAATGTCCCTTCATCCATCCATAGGACTCCACTCGACTAGTTCAACAGACTGAACATTAGGTCACTGGACACCAGTTTGTGGGTTTGAACTTTGCAAAAGGTGCATGACTAATTTTGTCTCGTTCTTGACAAAAACTGGTCTCCTGCCTACAGAACACCTGATGCAGCACATGTGTTGATTTGGTTAAACATAATATTTCTAAGGCTATTTTACACACTACTGTCGATAATTTGCAAAGAAGTTGGCATTTACTTGCGGAGAAGAAGGTGCAGAATCCAGGAAAACTTATCGGTTACCTACCCTCTTGTATATGGACCGAAATACAGAGTGGCCCTCTGTTGAGCAACAACCTCCCTTTAGCAACAGCATAATTTTTCCCCACTGCACATTTCAACTATTAATTTAACCTCTCTAGAGCAACAACCTCTCAACAACAACATAATTTTGCTACTCCCAAAGGGTATCGCTTTGACTTGATTTGAGTTATTTCATCATGTCCAGAATTCGAAGCTTCTGGTTGTTGATATGGGTTCTATCCACCATTTTAGAGAGGTAGCACTGTACTATACCCTTCCTTAAAGGGGCATACCCTACAACTGACAAACATTCTGTGAAAGTGTTAAAATGTGTTAGATGTATATGTAAAACAATATATAATGGATAATTGCAAGAAGAACTTGGGTCATAAAATGACTAGTTTAGGTACTAGACGCAAAAATCATAGCTATGAATAATAAATCACTTCCACCCAAAAATTGTACAACAAATTCCAAAGAGTTTCCGATCTTTTATGGAAACTAATATTTTTGTAATTTTATTTTTAATTGGATGAATTTTTGGCTGAAACTTTCTTCGTTGGCTTTTTTCTTTACAAGCTTCTAATTTATCATCATTTTGACTTGATTCTAGATGCACCAAGTTGTAGGGTATGCCCCTTTAAGAAGAATCAATCTGGTATGAGTTATCACTGGTAAACATATAAAATCTGAGCTGACTGATTTGTGACTTTGGTGTTTAATAGATACAGATCCTCTTACATTACAATGTATAATATGATATGATATTCAATTAGATATACACGATTCCACACTGTAGATATCTATTTTGATATCAAGAGTTATCTTCCCTATTTAGAACAAAATTAATTATTTCTTACAGTTGACATGATTTTCATGGTAACTCGAGTTCTTGTTGAAAAGTTAAGTCAGACAATAGTTTTTCTGTTAACAAGTTCATACAATTTTCCAGTTGTCTAAGCACTTGATGTGATACATATATAATTATATCCTTTCAAATTTCTGTCCAAGATAATTTCACATAGATATTGCTTGACAGCTTAGCTCAGTACAAGTTTCGTGTATTTTTGCTTTCCGTAGCCGTAACTCGCTCAGCGGGCATGAATTTTTATGTGGACCAAAGTACTATGATTTTCTACATTTGCCATGCAAGTGTTAAACTAGTTCCAATTCCATGGTGCAGTACAAGTCTATATAAGATTTCCATGAGTACTTTCAGTACTTTGATTCAATCAGATTTTACACTGATATTACTATAAGATATTTGATTTCTTTGTTTTATTTCCCCAAAACAATAAAGTTTTTATTTTAATAACAGAGTTACTGTCTTTTATTCCCAAAAAACAATGAAGTTTTTATTTTAATAACAGAGTTACTGTCTTTTATTCCCAAAAAACAATGAAGTTTTTTATTTTAATGACAGAGTTACTTACCCTGATTGAAGCTGTTATATTTACCTCCCCATAATCATGTTTAAGCAAGATTTTGCTAAAAATAATATACTAAGAAATCATCTAATCTATTAGTAATCACCCAACATCGAATACTTGTCCATATTTCAAAAGCATGCATTACCAAAATATGCATCTATGAATTTTCACGTCAATGAAAGTATAAGCAGTAATAAAATTGTGGAGTAATAAAATTATGCATTTTAATAAAATTATGCATTCTTGAAACATCCATTATTCATATTTGATTTCTGAAATTATGCGTTATTCATGAAAATATACATTATTCAAAGATGCATTACTGAAATACTCATGATAAAAAAGCGATACAAACAAAAAATATTTTAACTGGAATTTATCTGATAACATATGAAAATGTATTTATACAAAACATTTCATTATAGAGGAAACCGTTATTTCTTATCAGTCAAATACTCAAGAGTTAAGATAAGATCCTATGAGTGTAATTTGTTCTATATGAGACCAAAGCTTCTTAGTATTATAAAATCTTCCCTATAGATTAATCACATAGATATTAATACAGTAACATCTTGGT
Source organism: Lutraria lutraria (assembly GCA_964023205.1). NCBI lineage: Eukaryota > Metazoa > Mollusca > Bivalvia > Venerida > Mactridae > Lutraria > Lutraria lutraria. The sequence continues at coordinate 19,356,303 of OZ026850.1, read as the reverse complement.
ATCAAGCCCACTATTGTACACATAGAAAAGTTTGAATAATGATGAACAGTGCAACCTCTCCAAAGCAACACCCTTTAAGAGTAGCAAAATTATATGTTGTCGTTGAGAGGTTGTTGCTCTAGAAAGATTAAATTACTAGTTACATTGTGCAGTGGGAAAAAATCATGCCATTGTTGAAGGGAGGTTGTTGCTCAAGAGAGGGCCGCTCTGAAGAGGTTGTTGCTCAAGAGAGGACTGCTCTGGAGAGGTTATTGCTTAAGAGAGGGCCGCTCCTGAGAGGTTGTACTGTAGTGTGAATCCTGTGAACAAAAGCCATCAAAGTGACAGAAGAGTTATGGCCCGTACATTTGTGCACAGTTGACCCATATTCCTAAGGGCCATGGGAACTTAGTGGCTTAGTCCCCTCCACAAAAATTTTGGAATAGCGGATTTTTCCTGCATGTCAAATTTGATTTGGGAGAATCCGTTTGATTTGGATCATTTTGAAAATTTAAGCAAAAACTGGTTCTTAAGAGCTTAAATCTAAACATAGGCCCGGGGTTTGGGTTCATGTTAAATCTCGGCTTTGGGTTCTAGTTAAATCTCAGTGCCAGCTCATGTCTACCTCATTCTGTCTTATCTTTTTCTTGAAGTTCATCAGTTACCAATTTGTCTGTTTAATTTTCAGTGAAAGTGTTTTCTTTAAAATCTTTTGACATCTTATCAATTCTTTATCTGTTATTGAGTAATTGCCAGAAATATAAGATTTTGAAACATTCTATAATAGTTGGAGTAAAAATCATGTCTTTTTTTTACTGCTGTCTGCTGAGAAAGTTTTTACATTCTACATGGTTCAAGATTTCGGTGAACTGCATGATTAAGATTGCTGAGTTGTAAAAAGCTGTTTAAATCTTTAATTAATTCAAACCTTATCAGTCCGGGTTCAAGCCTCACCTGAGTCCGGGTTCAAGCCTCACAAGTCCGGGCTCAAGTCTCACCAGTCCGGGTTCAAGCATCACAAGTCCGGGCTCAAGCCTCACCACTCCGGGCTCAAGTCTCACCAGTCCGGGTTCAAGCCTCACAAGTCTGGGCTCAAGTCTTGGTTTCTTGGTTCATGCCTCACAGATTTTTGTACTGAAGTATTTTTTTCTGCATTATTTACAATAAGAAAGATTGAGTTTGAACACCTTACGTAAGATAAGATAGTCTGTATATTCAGCTGTTTCCCTCACATAAAACAACGAAAAATAAGCCTCTATTTGTTGTTTGTTGTTCCAACCAAATTTTCTGTTTTGCTGCAAAATGCCAATTTTTGTAAGATTTATCTTGAATTACGTGATAAAGTAGAAGTATATCAAAAATTGAAGACACATTTCACGGTGCATGCAAAATATGCTTTTTGTATAATCAAGCAATTTATCTTACATTATGACTTTCTGGAAACTGTCTTGCTATGATACATATGGTTAGCATTTTAAAAATTTGATTCAGCAGATTCAGAATAAAACCTGTATAATGTTATTTTGCGGTTATTTTTATCATTTTCAGTCGGGCAAAATTTCTGGTGTTATTGTTGCATTCATGACTTGTTGATTAATGAAAAGTTTGTTGCTACCGTATATTTTTTTTCATTTTTAAGTGTGTTTTTTTTTGTTAGTCATGATTTTTTTTCCAGGAAATGCCATAGCAACCGTTGTTCAAATTTTCTCTTTTTTTGTTAGAAATCATGTTTTTGGGAGAAAAAACTTATTTTTACAAAGATGTTTCTCCACATACTGGGTGGTAACTAATGACAGTAATTTTTTTTCACGAAAGGAAATAAATTGTGCCTTTACTTGATTTATTTGATTGATAAAAACCTTCATGTGTTTTAGTTCTGATCAAAGTCAATCATGTTTTAATTCAAACTATTAATTGATGGAATATTACATTTCATTAACAAAATAAGATGAAAAACAACTTCAATATTATCAAAAATACTTTCAAACATTCATTAGCAGAAGAAAAATTCTTAAATATTCAAATTTGAGGGCTCAGCGTAACACTGTCGTAACTTGTTCTTATTTCAATATGAGTTACGACACTGTTACGTTGAACCCTCAAATTGTAATGTCCTGTGGGGAGAATATTACAAAGTATCAGTATTTTGGTACTTATGTAGTCCCGCATCTAACACTTGATTTTTGGTGTTACAGTATGCTCAGGTGAGTGAACTTGGCTTAAATAGATTTCTAGTTCTTGTTAACCATTAAATACCAATTAGTAACAGACAGAGGTATCTGTTGAGGGTTAGCTAAAGGTGAAACTATTCAGACATTATACAGACCACATAAATCCTAATTGGAAACTAATATAGTCTGAAGTTTCAATTAAAGAAAGTGATGACCAGTAGAAAGCATTGTCAATAAATAGATTAATTTACACATCAATTGTCAAGCTTTTCAAAGTAAGTGAGATGAATATTGGTCTAATTTGTCTTAAGTTTCATACTTGAAATACTGAAGGGGCTGTGAGTGGTCCCTTAAAGTTTTCATAATAGGGGTCTGAGAGCAATTTCAAAGTGCCTTCTGGTCAGAGTTAAACTTGTTGTAATCCCCACATTATTATTTTGATGTTTTATTGTAAAAATCCTTTCTTAGGGCTTTCCAAAGTTATCAACCCGGAAGGCCAATCAGATTAATATCTCTTAAATGCGTTCAATGGAAAATGTGACCCTTTATTATACGAAAACCCATTATTGTAGATTAGATTTTATGGCGGGGTGTGTGGTGGTTGGTTCTCCATCCCTTGGCCCTTGGACTCCGAATGAATGAATGATCGTGTTGCCAAATCTTTCAGATCATTATGAACATTCAAAGGGGTCTGTATGTCATTACAGCTGCCATGCAAGAAATTCTTGCTGACTAATCAGTTATCCGAATAAGCTGGTTTCATTTATCATGGCGTGCATAGTACAGTTTCAGCATCTCCATGGCTAAGACAAGATATTTGTATTCTAATAAAATTTATGCAAAATTAATATTATTATGTTATACTTGTGCTATCATGTTGTGTAGTCAAACCTGTCAACAAAGTCCACCATTGTGAAAGATGTTATGTGGGCTATATTGACAGGTGACCTTTATTTGGAGGTCAGTTTATTCTGAATTTTTTCAAAGGATGCGGGCCTTTATTCACAGGGTGGCCCTTATTCGGAGGTGGCCACTAACATAGATTTGACTGGATATAAAATTCAGTAATCTTGTAATCTGTTATGATTGTGTGTTTGATTAATGAGTTTCTGTCAGTCAAATTTTTAGTTTTGAATCTACACTTTCAGGGTAATGTAGATTCTAACAATGTGCTGGTGTAAATTTTTTTTTTTTTCATGAGTGGCTCATTTTCTACAAGAAAAATGAAATATTCTTGAATTTCATTTTTTTTTTATATTTCGTGAAATCATTGAAGCTTTTACTCGTAGATGAAATTTTAACATCTTTCACACGTATTTCTTGCCTTATCTATGTTTCTGTGTTACCAGTTTTTTTTTTTTTTCAAAAACAGTCTGTTGGTCATGTCTGCAACAGTGATTTCATGGAATATTTTTTGTGTTAATTATGTATTTATAATTGTCTGTTTATATGTGGAAATGTTGGTATGTTGACTGCAAACCATGTGGTCGGAGATTATAGCATTTAGCCAAGTAGATTGATTATTAGATTAGAAACATTAGCTCAGTATAGTAAAACATGAAGTCTACAGACCTGGGGTTTGTGAGTTTGAATCTTGTGTGTAGCAGTATGCTCTCTGCTGCTGCAATTTCATTGAAGACATTATGTCTAGGACAATTCTTCCTCTACTGCTAAATTACATGGTTCATGCGGAGAAGTCGGCTCAACACTTGCCGAGACCACAGTTAGTAAACACTGCAGCCATGGTAGAGAATAGAGAAAAAATGATTTGCTCATTAACTGCCCACTGGTATATAATTGAAACCCTTTTAAAAAACTAGAATTAATTCCCAAAAAATGATAAAAATATATAACAAAATTGAAGAAATTTTATTAACTTTGCATGAATTGTCAGATTTTTTTTACTTGCATGTGTTTGTGGTTGGTGGTTTGCAGCATTGAATTCAACCATCCATCAAAATATCTAAGATACCAAACAGATTCTTATTGTGTGGTTATGGTAATTTTATTTGTGTTAGGCCATACTGAAAAAAAATGTTGTTTTTGTATAAATTTGCAAACTCAAAATCCAGCAATTTGAAAAAAATCATTGCAATATAAAAAAATAAAAATGGTTATCTTTTCAGGGTTTCGTTTTCAATACAAGCATCTAATTTGAACAACAAAAATAATGCCTACCTACCTAACAACTATTTGAAAGTATAGGGCGCCTTATTGCAAACCAAAAATTTTTTAACCATCGCCTTATATGCGTCAGTCTGATTGTCTTGAAAGTCTAGACTTTTCAAATTAATATGCATATCCGGCTCAATATATTCATGAATTTTCCTGCATTGTCATTTTCTTATAGAAACATATGTCTTAAAAATCAACACCTCTTTCATAGCAAAGGTACTAAATTCTATTTTTTTGTTCTTCGCATGGCTTATTAATTCTGTTTTACATTTTGAAATAATTTAACTTAAACATTATTTAATCTCGCTGAAGCATTTAAGATTTCATGACAGAACAGTTGTAAGCCATAAAACTGGAAGCTTTCAGTACACAATGATGCTGATTTAGCAGCCAACTTGTATGAAATGTTCACCTTCTCACAGTTGTAGTAAATAATATTACCAAGTATATCCTAATAAACTCTACCTTCGTCATACAGTTGTAGTAAATAATATTACCAAATATTTCCTAATAAACATTCACTTTCTTCATACAGACATAGTAAATAATACATGATATGTTACCAAATATTTCCTAAATGTTCCTTCATTATCTTTAGTTAATGGACATATTAAGGTGAAGAGGCTGTCATGTACACTGTATAAGACTATAATTAAAATACCATAATTATTATATTCCTGAATATTTGCACCCAGAGTTACATTTTATAGAATTTGTCAGTTTTTCAAGTTATTGCTTGAACACATTGTATATCATTTTAAAGACTACATAAGCTCTTATGATGTGTGACATTTCATAAAACTCAAAAAAAAAAAAAATAGGACTGTTTATTAGAGAAGGGGGGTTTATTAGGAGAAATTTGGTAATTTTGTTGGGGGGGATAGCGATTAAAAAAGATAGACCACTAATGCTGGCCTAATTGGGTAATTATAAATTCTAATCCAATCTATGTTATTTCAGGCATGACAGCTGGAGTCTAGGTGAACCATTGAACAATGGCTATCTTAAAAACCTCCCTAAATGCTGATTACACGGCCATTCCACAACAAAGTAACATGGCTGTGATCGGCGACACTACCAAAAATGGAGGGACAAATGGATTGGTGACCCAGACATATGCTGATGTAGCCACTGCACAGATTCGACAGAAGAATGATGGGAAATTAGGGGACACTGATGACATGGATGACCATCAGTGCCGATGGGGGCCGTTTTCTCCGTCTGTCTGTCAGAAGTTTAGAAATGCGAAGTGGATCTGTTTCTGGCTGTGCTGGGCCGGAGCTATCCAGGTGAGTGTAGTTGTATAGATGTGACAAGTAATTACCATGTCAAATATTTGATTTTCGCTTTTTACTAGCATAAGGTGCTGGTCTGCTGGACGATATTAATGCACACTGTAAACAAAGCATTTAAAAGCAAAAAATGCTTTTATATACTATACTTGTATTAAAGTTGATAGTTACTGCATATAATTTGTTAACATATTTAAATTGCCGTTCAATATTAAAATAACAATTTCTTTTAATAGCAGTATAAATACTTCTGATGGATGTTTATTCATACAAAACTGACAATAGAACAACCAGAATAATGTCCCCTACCACTCCATCACCCCACTCCCCAGTCCCCACCCCCTCCAGTCTAGACATCTAATCAGCTGTTCATATTCTGCACCAATGTTTGTCTGCTATTAAAGATATTTTAGTAGAAATTCCAAAATTAATACAATATGAATTTTATTCACTTTATATCTTAATAAGCATCTAAGAAAGTTATATACAAACAGCCTTTACTTAGTCATAATACCGTAACACTGAGATGAAAACAGTAATCTATCCAGAAATTAGGGCAAATTTTTTTTCTCTAATAGACCTGTCCCCTTAGCCTGTACTCAAAGAGCTTGGCAATGTTTAGACGTAAGTATGAGTTTAGTAGAGCAGTCCTCTAAGCTCAATTTGCTATCGTTTGATCGTTACTGATGAATATATAGTGCTATAAGACATGCTTTAAGTCATGGTCAATTTGAATTTAAGTGCAAATTCTTTTTAAATTTCGTTCAGTTTTAGTTCAGACTTGTTCTTGTTGTTGTTCTTTTACTAGGTCAGTGGTTCAGTTTGTTTGTTGTAATTGGGCGGAAAAGAAAAATGAGTGTTTAGGGGAACCCAATCTTACATAATGAAACACACTGATTCTAGGCTTTTAAAAAAAAACTTCAAATGTTTGGTTGTTTTTAACGGACCAATGATCGAAGTCAATGAAATGATAATTTTATCAAATAAAACAGTTAAAATCTACCCTAGTTAGCTGATTTCAGACAATTGGCCGAAGCACACAAATTATTCTTTTGGCCTTAGTAAATTTGTAGCCTTTATAATAGTAGCAGTTGGTTTAAACTGAGACTGATGGGTAATGAGAGGCCCAGTAGTGAAATGTTCATCATAGAAGTGTTGGTGACTCATGTTTGATCCTCAACTGCACCTTACAAAGCCTTCACAAAGGCTACCAATAAACTTGCCCTGAAGTCCATTTGCTTGTTAAATAAAACATAAATCGAGGGCTCAACGCAACAGTGTCGTAACTCATATTGAAATAAGAACAAGTTACGTCAGTGTTGCGCTGAGCCCTCGAAATGTCAAGGCTGTCAAGAGTTCAAAACTGGAAGGGGCAATGCCCCACGAGAGCCAACAAATCCCTACGGGTGATTGCAACTTACAGCTTTATATACTAATGCCAAAACAACAATACATAAATAAACCTCTCTCAAGATTACTCCCGTGTCATCTTCGCATGATATTTAACGTCTTTGTGTCAGAATCTTCATAAAATATTTTGTTGATCTATTTTCCAAATCGTACTACTGTGCTGTTATTTATTTCGAATATTCCTTTTTCATGATTTATTCTTTTTCTGCCACTTTGTGCCATAAATATGTCATACTAACTTGTAGTTTTCTGTAAATCAGTGTAATACAGAATACAAGTGTTGTAATTAACTTCTACCACTTTTAGTGCCACCTTCTACCAGGAAGCATGTGTTTTATAACACTTACATAAATCTCCGACAAATTACCAGAAAATGTGTTTTAGTGTTAACACGGTAATTAGAGGAAAATCATGTCAACAGGGATTAAGGATTTGGAGGGACTACAAATATTTCTATAACTGCAGAATATAAATTGCTTCGATTCCCGATTGAGACAGGTCTTATACCCTTCTATGAAATTTTGACAACAATTTCGATTTTTCTCCACTTGTAGAGAAGTTGCCAGGTCTCCTAATGGAAGGGTAAATTAGTATGTGGAGAAGTTGCCAGGTCTCCTAGTGGAAGGGTAAATTAGTACTGGTTAGAATACCATCCATGAAAACTTATTAGTTGAATTGGCTGCTGTATGCACTGTCAAATAGCTATTCATACTTCATGAACTATTTATGAACTACACATGAAGTATACAAGAATAGTTCCAGAACTATTCATGAACTACACACTAAGTATACAAGAATAGTTCAAGAACTATTCATGAACTACACACTAAGTATACAAGAATAGTTCAAGAACTATTCATGAAATCCCCATGAAGTATACATGAATAGTTTTCATGAATTCTGCTTGAAGGAGGAGTAAAACTAAACATTTTTTGAAAAACGATAAATGCATGAATTTGCATGTTTTACCTCAAGGTAAATTTGGTTACATCCCCTCTGGAGTTACCCGCCCCTCTTGCTACACACTGGCTCACCCGAATGATAAATCATTAATATAGTTAACTCCTCATGTCAGCTATATGATTGTTATTACTTTCTTACTGTTATTTTTATCCCAGTTAATGATCTGTTAATCATTTAGTGGTGTTGAGATCCTAAACTTTGATGTATTCTGTATGGTATGTCTGTGTCTTAGCTCAATATTCTCAGATCATCATTGGAATCACAGATTTCTGGGCATTTTTGTAACTGAAATAACATCTTGGGTGTTATTTAACAGAAGCTCGAGGGTTCAACGCAACAGTGTCGTAACTCATATTGAAATGAGAACAAGTTACGACAGTGTTGCGCTGAGCCCTCGAGATGAAAAATCATGCTACCTCTTGATAATACAGTGCAGCCTCTCCAAAGCAACACCCTTTGGAAGAAGCATAATTATGATGTTGTGGAGAGGTTATTGCTCTAGAGAGGTTGAATTTGTAGTTAAATCATGCAATGGGAAAAATAATGCTGTTGTTAAAGGGAGGTAGTTGCTTAAGAGAGGGTCGCTCGGGAGAGGTTGTACTGTAATAAAGAAATGCTTCCTTCTGGTTGTTCAAATTGTTCTGAGTTAGGTTGCTTTGCAAGGTATTAACTGTAGTCAACATAAATAGGTTCTTATGGCATGATTCTTGGAAACTGTATGAACTATAGTTCAGCTTTTTCATTTTGATGTGGACTGAATTACTACGTTTTGCTACATCCACCATGCAATTGTTAAACTAGTTCCCGTTCCATGTTGCAGTGCAAGTCTATGTAAGTTCAGTTTCCATGAGTACTTTCACTATTTTGATTTTTCACCAAGCCGTCTTGCATTGGTGTGGTAAAGAAATGTAACTCAAATACTCTTGAAAAACAGGAAAAAAACACCAAAAGCCATTTATATCTGTTTAGTTATTGTTGTAAGTTTAAAGCTGATTTCTCATCCACTGTGCTTCTTTTTTTTCAACATTCCTGAAAATTTATTAAAGGCGTAAACACCATTTTTTTAACCATAAATATTCTGACCAGTCTACAAGCCATGTGTGAAATTTGTGCAATGATTGAAAAAAATCATTAGAATTAATTTTTTTCCAAGTAATTGATGACCTCTTGAAATACTCCTCTAAATTGAAGGGATGTCTGAAAGTTTGTCAATAACTATCTTAAAGTTCATGATTTAAATCCTGAAGTACTCTTCAGGTTGAAGATATATTTAGTGTATGGTACTCTTCAATTTGAAATTAAATTAAGTGTTGTGTCAGACATTTTTTTGTGAAATTAGTTTTATAATCCTGAAATGATAAGCTAAGAGGTATTTTACTATACTAGTAGTAATTGTGTCATAGGTATGCCATAATTTTTAAGCCTTCGTAAAGTTGATTTTTTTGTGATCTTTATACCTTCTTATATAAATCATTTCCTTGTGCCAGGGTATCAGAGAGATACAGGCCAATGGATGTACACTTTAATGACTGATGTAGTGTTTGATAATATCTGATAAAGTTTGATCAAGATCAGCTGGGATGAGTGTTTTTTCTTGCATCCCATCCAGGTTTACCAATGTGGTTAAGCTCTATAGAAGCCATGATTTTGTACAGAGACATGGCTCTGAGGTCCCATTGGGAGGTACAAGTGCCTTGATCTCCTGTTATCTATATATTTAAAAAGTCCTTAAGTCAAACAAACACATACCACAGGGAATAGTTAGTTTATCAAGCATCTAGGCTACTTTACAAGCTGGATAGAACACATATGATTTTGATGTACAATGTACTGTATTTTCATTTATTTTCGTTGGGCTCAATTTTTGTGGTTTTTACTAAAATGGCTATTTCGTGGGGACATAAATTCAAGGATTTTGATTTTTGAAAAGAAATGCCTTATCTCTGCATTTAAATTCGTGGGGATTTGATTTTGTGGATGGCATATGAACCAACCCACGAAATCCACGAAATTAAATTCCCAACAAAAATTAATGATTCCACAGTATTAGAAGTTTTTCTATTAATATAAAGATGATTTTGTCATGTATTTATACTTAGAAGTGAATCCTTGTGTAATTGTCTATTAAGTTTATTATGCCATTCTATTTGTCATTTGTTTTTACATGCTTTATTGTGTTTCCTTGTATATTGTTGTATATTTGCATGTAACTCTTCAGAAAATGGAGGAATAAAAGTAAAAGTTTAAGTGTCTTTGAGGGTTTCAAACTTTGAGGCAAAGTGTAGATATAAGCTCCTGTAGGATCCAAGGTCCTGATTAGGATCTGCTTTGAATGCAATGTTAATAATAATGTACTGATTGAGCTACGAAAGTCTTATAATTTTTATGTACAGTCACTTGCAGCAATTTTTGGTTAATAATTTATATGGAATGTTTGCATTAACTTTCACAACAAATCAGAAAATATTCCTTAATTGTGTCAAGTATTGCTAGTTTAAATATTTATAATTTACTAGTATTATAATTATTATATGCTAATAAAAATGGGTTTATCACACTACCATTTTCTGCTCAAAAGGTCCATCTCCAACATTAGCTGTTTCATGTCACATACATATATATATAATCTCTAAAAGTTAGCAGGCAACCATTAATTGTCATCTTTAAGACTCATGAATGCCTCAAGGCTGACCATTAAATAAACAGATCCATTTAATGATATCATGGAATCCTATCATTACCATGGAAATCAAACTAAGAACAAGTTCATGCTCTCAATGATGAAGTTGATATTTAAGCATTGGTACTTAAGGACCCATTAGCAAGGTTAGATAGTATTGATAGAACTTAATGTTTCTGATAAGAAAATGGAAGTAATTTGGTACTACCATACTTCAGTGGATGAATACATGCAGACTGAAAATGATCCCTTCTTGTTGTTGGGTTAGGAGGTCAAAATGTCAAGGTCACAGATGACTTTGGACAGATAATATATTTCCGATCAAATAACTGGTGATCACTTGTATGATGTCCTAATGAATTTCATAAAATGTATTTTTTTAAGAAAGGATGAACCTTTCTTTCAGGGGTCTAGGTCAAAGGTCACAAGGCAACTGATGTTATTTTTTGTGTACTTTATCTGGATCTTATATACCACCCATTTCATTTAGATTGACTATCATGGTATAAGTATATAATTTTATGTTTACAAACTTGTTTTACTGATAACAATCGTAGATTTAGACAGATACTGCATTTATCCTTAATTAAAAACATTTTAAGAACTTACATTTCTTGGAAATGGTGTATGATATTGTATATACACTTAAATGATACTGGTAGGAATTAACTAGTCTGAGACAAGATTTACAGGCTAGGGTTCCATTAGATGGTAGACATAATGGTATTAAAGAACTCATGTTGAATAGTCCTTTCTCTGCTTAATGGGAGACCCTGTCGGCCATTTTGAAATACTGCATGCTGGGATAATTTGAAAAATCCTTTTAAGTTTCATTGCTTTTATTGATGGATAATGATAAATTAGGATGAGGGTTTATTACATCCCAAAATTTTCAGGTTAATGTCATTTCTTATCTGTTTTATTTATGGTTATTCAGATTTGACAGACTAACGGTAAAAAAATAAAACGGTAAGAAAAAAGATTAGAAAAAATGGTTAAAAACAAACGCCATTTGCTATTAGTGCTGTTTTGATAATAAAAACAACATTCTTAGTAAAAAAAGATGTTTCTTCTTCTGTGTTTTTTTTTGTACTGAATGAGTAAATGCCCCCCCCCCCCCCACCCATCTACATATTTTTAGGAAAAGAGAAAAATTCTCAAAAATAAACAATTATCTTATTACCGCTAGAACTAACTGGTTACCGGGTGACATTTATATCTGTACTTCCAGTCTTGAGTAATTAACTCTGACTTTCATTCTTATTTTTTTCTGCAACAAAAATATTGTTTTACCAGATTAGTGATAAAACTTCTTTGTACTTTTCCTGACTATCAACAAAATGGTTTTGTTAGATTTCATATTGTTTGAGATTTTACACCTGCATAGGGCTTATCAGTTAAAAGCTGTGAAAATATTTTGCCTAGTAACCCCCTTAGCTGTGTTTAACAGAATCTGTCCTATGGATAGCCGACATCTTTAACGATATCATTTTAATCAGCATTTAAATGATATAATAATGTTAAGGTATCAGAATTGTGTTTCAGTATCTCGATCATATGTGTTGTGATAATTTTTCAAGTGCCAACACGTGCATTTTTAGTGAAAGTTGCATAACAGTCATGTCAAATAAAATAATGAATTTCAAAAGTCTGCTTTTCTGTGTTATCAGATATGATCGTTCATTAGAGATTAACAATCAAAATACCACATTTTCTTGAAATTTTAGCTTGTAATAACGCCTTCACAATCAGCTGTAATGCATTCCACGAGTTATAAATTGTAATTTTACGTATAGTATTTCCTGTTTCTAACATAACTCATCATTACATATTACTTGATATTTTAATTCATGCTACTTATAATGATTAACACTTGTATCAAATGATGGTGAAAATAGAATTAAAATGCATGCGAGGTATCACTATTAATCAAAAAGTCATGTGTGGAATAAATCATTAGTTATCTTGCTCAAGTTATTGTTATAATTTCGATATAATGTGTAACGTACGCCATTAATATTAGAACTATTTTTTATGATTCGAAAAAAATTGGAATCGAGGGTTCAGTGGAACAGTGTTGTAACTCATATTGAAATAAGAACGTTACGACAGTGTTGCGCTGAGCCCTCGGAATGTAGTCAAGCCTGTGAACAAAGGCCGCCATTCATGAAGACAAAATGTGGTTTTTATTGACAGGTGCCCTTTATTTGGAGGTCATTTTGTTCAAAATAGTCAATAACAGTATTTTAAAGAATTGCCTATATTAACAGGGTGGCCTTTAATCGATATTTTAATGAACAGGCCTTTTTCACAGGGTGGCCTTTATTCAGAGTTGGCCTCCAACACAGGTTTGACTGTATTTCAAAATATATCTGAACTGATATCTCGGGGGCTCGGCGCAACACTGTCGTAACTTGTTCTTATTTCAGTATGAGTTACGACACTGTTGCGTTGAACCCTCGAATTCTGCTGACTGAGTCAACAAGGCAAGTCTTAAAACGGTCTGTCTGTTCTATGGCGGGTTTCTAACAGGACAGGTGTACAGTAGTATGAGATAGGCCTACGTTTATCTACTGTACATAAAAGACTGGCACCCAAGTATGGGCCAGGATATGTGCTGGTATCTGGCGGACCAGAATCCACCTGCAATCTCTCACAAGCCAATTTATATTTTTATTGACAACTTCTGATACAAACTGCTTCCTTTGTATAAATAGTGTATAATTCCACAGGAGTTTGCTGCATATTTATAAACCTGTAATATATCATTTGTTTGGAGCGTAGGGGAAAATGGCATCATGCCCCTGTGTGTTGTGGCACAATTCTTTGTTTTTGTACAAGCTTCAGCAATAATTGTCACTGTTTTATGACCATAAACTTGATGTTTTTATCTCTGACTACTTGTTTTATTGCATGTATTGTGTCTGGAATAAACAATTTCTGTCTTTTACCAAATATTCCTCAATAGATGCTCGGGCAGTCTTTACTATTCAAAATCAAATCATTTTTTTCAAGTTGTCATGTAACTCTGGAATTAATTTCTATCCTTCTAAGATAAAATTTGAAGATAATTTGGTTCAGCCGCAACTTAAGTTTTGACAAATAGATTGGGTGATAATTGGGGAGGGGGCGTTTATTTGGAAATAGTTGGTACAGTTTTCTTCCCTGTTTGTCTGCCTTGTTTATGTTTATGTGAATTGGTTAAATATTGAAGAAATGATAAGCAAGAGTCATTTATCCTGATACCCATATATAGTTATATACCATAGAACATAGTATTACATAATTACCAAGTTTGCCCTAATAAGTGATCCAGGACATAAAATTTTTAAGATTTTTTTTTAATAGTTTAAGTTTTTGCTTGAATGTTACGGGGATGACGGAGCAAATAAATAGGTAAAACTGAAAAAAAAGGTTTTTGCTTGATTGAATTTGTATGCAGTTATAATTTGAGATATAATTAGCGCATTTAAGGAGCCGGCACAAAGGGTATGTCCTGCCGCGACCAAGATTCAAAACGTGATCATGAATCCAAAATGTATCAGTGACTAGAGTAATAGAGAAAATTGTCCGCTCGTGTGTTTAGACAAACATCTAGAATTCTTAAATAACAATCATGTTTTTTATCATACCATTATATTTCAGATGCATCTTTTCGCTTCTACATTGCTTTGATTCTTCTTTCAGCGCTTTTTAAAACTTTTTGGTAAAAAAAAATCAAGTGTGGTCTGTTTTTGTTCTGTCTGTCTGTATGTCTATAAGTCATTACTTTCTTGTTGTGACAGATTCGGTTAACATACATCTTTTCTCCCATCATGCAACTGCTGAAGTATGTGATTTACCTGATTACGTGTCCCATAAAACTTACACATCATGACAACTACTCTGCATGTGGCCTATATCAACAACCTGGATAATATTGCAACTTCTGTTAACAAATAGTTTCTGTCAAGAAGATTAATTATATCAATTTAACTTGTAAATAAAACATGGAGCATACATGACATTGTATGATTTGTCATTCCTCTGATTTTTGGAAACTGAACAATAGTTTAGCTCTTCATAGACGTCACTTGCTTGGCGTGTATGAATTTTCATGCAGACCGAAGTACTATGTTTTTCTACATCCGCCTTAAACTAGTTCCCATTCCATGTTGCAGTGCAAGTTTACGTAAGTTCAGTTTCCATGAGTACTTTCAGTACTTTGATTCAAGATTGTTTTCCTACATTTCCTACCTACATTAGGGTCACGCATGTATAAGCCAGTGATTTGTTTGAACAACAAAATATACTAGTATGTCAATGTTACTTTTTTCTTCTTTAGTGGCACAGCCTGTGACCTCACCTTGTTAGAGTAGTCTGTGGTGTGCCTGACCGTGGATCATGAGGTCACAGGTTTGAGATTTGGTAATCAGGACATGCTTCTCACCATATATCTGATTGCAGACTTCTGTCTGAAAGAGGCACTCGATTCCGTGATTTTTATACGTTATTTTTCAATTCAACTCATCAAACAACGCAAATCTGTCTAAGGAAAAATCTTCAATTTTTTACTCCTAGGTAGTGCACTCGCCATCTTTACGATTGACAGAAGTGACAAAAATAAGCGTGGGTCCCGGCTTTCCTTCTAAAAGATGCCAAAATGTTTAAATTTGGGGCACACTACAACGTAAGCAAGGTTCCCGAAAAGCTCATGCAGTTTAGAAGGAAAGCTGAGATCCACGCTTATTTTCGACACTTCCGTCAATCGAAAAGATGGCGAGTTCACTACCTTGGTGTTTTTTATACACTCAATCAGGGAAAAAAATTGAAGATATTTCTTTCAACAGATTTGCGTTGTTTGATTAGTTAAACTGTATAAAAATCACAGAATCGAGTGCCTATGATTTCTTCCACAGAAGGTAAAGTAGACAGTTGCCTTCAAATTTTGGGAACATACAATGATAGATAACCTCAAAACTTTGGTGTGGTAAAATGCCACTGTAAGAAGTATATTAGCTCTGCAAGAAATTAATGCAAGTAGAATATGTTCAGCCTGTATTCAACAATATTTCAGTGACATACCAAAAGATCATTAATTTGACCAGTGTACCTGGATTCTGTACCTGTGCTAACCTTGTTCTCCGCATGTAACCGTCATCTTCTCCCCATTGATGTGCTTCTTGCCTCAGCAGCATTGGAGGACTTAAGCCCAAGAGGTGCAACATCTTCAACAACTAAATTGTCACAGGGAAACATTTTCGACAAATTTTGGTTCATGTCACAAGTTAGAAGTGAGCTTAGACCTACCCTTCTCTGTATTTAGCTAGGCATGCAGGCTCGGCCGCACACAGTAATCAGAAGGCATGAATAATGAGTATATTTTATTGTATATGTGGTATTAAGTGCCAATCTGGATTGCATTCAATCATGTTTATAGTTTGTTTAATTATCACAACTAACTCTCAGATATCCTGATAATTTTTATTGAAGTTTTGATAAACACAGATATACATAATTACAAGCAGACTAGACCCACCCTCTCTTGAGAATGATGTTACCTCCCTAACAAATAAAATGTGTTTTTCGTTTCTGATTAATTATGTTTCTTTATTTGAATCATGTTAAAACTAGTTCGTGTTTCATGTTGCAGTGCAAGTCTAGTTAAGTTCAGTTTCCATGAGTACTTTCAGTACTTTGATTTTATTTTAATTCCTATTGTAGTAAGTGAATGAATTCTGCACCCATTTGGTACATTCATCTACTTCAGAATGAGCAAATGAAATTGAATTTAAGCTGTAAAATTCAATTTGCCTGTGAATAAATGACTCATTTTGAAAGACACATCACAACCAAAAAAAACACCAACAAAACGTTAAATTTGATTGTTAGGAAAATTACTTTTTGTCAAAATACAATCACCCCAAAAAAACCAACTTGATCCCATTCAAGAAAAGGGTAAATTTGATGAACTAAAGTGTTGCAGTTTGCGGCACGGGTCTCAGGTTTTGAATGAATGTTGAGAATTGGAAAATACCGAGGATGAAGTAGCAACAAAAAGATTAGATCTTATTTTCTGGTGTCAATGTTCTGTTTTAATCAAAGGCAATTAGATTATTTAGATGCTACTCGATGGTATGATTTGCCTGCAGCGTTAAAGCCATGATTGAGCACATTACGGCTGTAACAGACGATGACGGAAGACCGCAGATAGAATATTGCTGCGTTAAATTTTGAGAAATTTCTTAGAAACGCTTGTGTCTTTGTTCCACACATGCCGAACAATTCCTCATTTGTCCGTTCTAACATTCTTAGGAATTTTTCAATTTCTGGAATTTCTGATAATATGACTAAAAGCCTTTGTTTTCTAAGAATCCAAGTGTTATGTTTGTTAAAGATGACATATGGCTCCATGACAGTTAGTGTTGTGTTGATTAAGATAACTGCTTCAGCTCGTTATAATCAAAGTGATGGTAAACCAGAAGCATTGTCTCAACAGAAAGAAAGACATCTTGTTTATTTCTGTGTACTGTTGAGTTTGGTCTAATTCTGTGTACTTATGAGTCTGGTTTATGAGTCTGGTTTAACGAGGTATACAAATGAGTCTGGTTTAATTCTGTGTACTTAGGTTTCTGGTTTAATTCAGAGTACGAATGAGTCTGGTTTATGAGTCTGATTTAACGAGGTATACAAATGAGTCTTGTTTAATTCTGTGTACTAATGAGTCTGGTTTATTTCTGTGTACTAATGAGTCTGGTTTATTTCTGTGTACTAATGAGTCTTGTTTATTTCTGTGTACTGATGAATCTGGTTTATTTCTGTGTACTAATGAGTCTTGTTTATTTCTGTGTATTTATGTGTACTAATGAGTCTTGTTTATTTCTGTGTATTTCTGTGTACTAATGAGTCTGGTTTATTTCTGTGTACTAATGAGTCTTGTTTATTTCTGTGTACTAATGAGTCTTGTTTAATTCTGTGTACTAATGAGTCTTGTTTAATTCTGTGTACTAATGAGTCTGGTTTATTTCTGTGTACTAATGAGTCTGGTTTAATTCTGTGTATTAATGAGTCTGGTTTATTTCTGTGTATTTCTGTGTACTTATGAGTCTGGTTTAATTCTGTGTACTAATGAGTCTGGTTTATTTCTGTGTATTTATGAGTCTTGTTTAATTCTGTGTACTAATGAGTCTGGTTTATTTCTGTGTACTAATAAGTCTGGTTTAATTCTGTATATTAATGAGTCTGGTTTAATTCTGTGTATTAATGAGTCTGGTTTATTTCTGTGTATTTCTGTGTACTAATGAGTCTGGTTTATTTCTGTGTATTTATGAGTCTTGTTTAATTCTGTGTACTAATGAGTCTGGTTTATTTCTGTGTACTAATGAGTCTGGTTTAATTCTGTGTATTAATGAGTCTGGTTTATTTCTGTGTATTTCTGTGTACTAATGAGTCTGGTTTATTTCTGTGTATTTATGAGTCTTGTTTAATTCTGTGTACTAATGAGTCTGGTTTATTTCTGTGTACTAATGAGTCTGGTTTAATTCTGTGTATTAATGAGTCTGGTTTATTTCTGTGTATTTCTGTGAACTAATGAGTCTGGTTTATTTCTGTGTATTTATGAGTCTGGTTTAATTCAGTGTACTGCTGCTGATCTGGGTTTATTCACCATCTTTTAATACAGGTTATTACATGCACTAAGGCTTTGTTTTAACATTTTGGAGACAAGTTAAAATTAATAAATAAATTGCTGCCTTCTTATTATTTGGTAACTTAATATTTCTTTGAGAAAAAAAGACTAAATGAAACAAAACTCAATAAAAATGCATCAAATGATGGAACTATTAATTTGTGTGATTTTTTTTTATAAAAAAAGTTTCTATTATTCTGATGCAGATATCAGTTCTGTTACGAATGTAAATTTATTTGTCTGTTTTGTCATTTTCCAATAATATTTGTTTTGCCTTAATGGAAAAACAATACACAAGTTTTAATCATTTACTCATTTGAGTTGAAAATTGCTTTTTTACGCTTTTTGCGTGACTGTTTATTTCTATGATTGATTATTTCGTGTCAAGTGAGAAAGCTCGCACAATTCATCGCTGGTGAACTGTCGGAATACCTGGCTTGGGTTTTTTTCTTCTGTCTTTTTCAGTGATTGAAAGAATATTTGTTACCAAACTTAATGTAAAAACCAGTGACTTTCAACAAATAAAAATAAAATACCGGTAGTACAATTTTTCCTGCAGTACTTCAGCCCCTAAAAACTCAGATCATCATTTAATGTAGTAATGATCCTGACAAAATGTGCCATTAGTTTTAAATTTAGTTATCCTATGAAACACTAATTCTTATGTTAACATTAACTTCATAAGATCTTCACATTTTATTTATTAACAACTTGGGGCAAAGCTCATCTGGTTTCTTGGGGAAAATAAGGGTAAATCGGGTCACCTGAAAGAATCAAATAATTGTCTCCTGTTTGTAAATGAGATGTTGTTGTTAAATTGTGTTAGAGTCATTTCAATAAAAAATAAACATAAATAAGACTTATACCAAACAGCTATAGCGTAAAATTCATCACTCCATCAATGTGGAATGTATCAGCTATTTAGTAGTGATGTTTTGTGTCATAAAAAGATTAACACCTCTCGTTTACGCTGATTGTTTTGTAATAAACCGTCATGCTAAGAATGCAAAAAATATGTTTGTGTATAAATAGAAGATGCTAATTACTGGTCCTGTGGAAAGCTAACTCAATGATAGAAATTCTGGCACTTTTATATCAATCAAAGATCTTGGCCTGATGTATCAATCTATTAAGTAAATTCTTACCATAATGGGAGATCAGTTCCTTGGCTGAGTGGTAGCACATTGTGTCCTTGGCTAATGTTGCTGCAGTGACATCTGAACATGAAAAACAAGTGTCAAATGGTCTGATAAACTTGTTTATTTCAATGAACTAAAAGATTAATGCATAATGGGCCCATCCAAAAAAATACCCCAACACTTATACATGCCCCAACCCTTATAAATGTCCATCCCCTTCTAAATTATCCTTCCCCATTAAATGCCCCTACCCATTTTACACCCTTCTGCTAATAGATGTCCCTCACTTTGTTATGCCCCTTCACAATTTTCGGCAATTCTTCTCTTTTTCCCAGGCACAATGATTGGGTAAACTGTCCGCCTCATATGACTCTGACTGTTGAAAAGGGGCGTAAAACTCTATCAAACAAACATCTCTTTTCCCCCAAAAAAATGGAGTACTCTTGACTTAAATGCATTAATTGTCTATAAAATTGTCTCGAATACATACAAAAAACAGTAACTTTTCAAACAATAAGCAAACAAAAAGAAAACTTTCTTTACAATATAAACTACAATTGAGGGAAAGGCATTCATTCTGGGAGGGACATTTATGAGATGGAGGGGCATTTGTTAAAGAATATTCGGTTGTTTGATTTGTATGTGATACTGAGTATTCGCTTTACTTCAGTTAAAAAGCAGTCAAACCTGTGAACAAAGGCCACCTTTTGAAAAGACATAATATAGCCTTTATTGACAGTTGGCTTTTATTTGTAGGTTACTTTGTTCTTAATAATCAGTGACTGCATTTAAAAAATGCTTTTATTAACATGGTGGCCTTTATTTGGAGGTGGTCACTAACACAGTACAACCTCTCCAGAGAGGCCCTCTCTTGAGCAACAACCTCTCCAGAGCGGCCCTCTCTTGAGCAACAACCTCTCCAGAGCGGCCCTCTCTTGAGCAACAACCTCTCCAGAGCGGCCCTCTCTTGAGCAACAACCTCTCCAGAGTGGCCCTCTCTTGAGCAACAACCTCTCCAGAGCGGCCCTCTCTTGAGCAACAACCTCTCCAGAGTGACCCTCTCTTGAGCAACAACCTCTCTAGAGCGGCCCTCTCTTGGTAACAACCTCTCCAGAGCGACCCTCTCTTGAGCAACAACCTCCCTGCAACAACAGCTTGCTTTTTTCCCACTGCACAATTTAATTATTAATTCAACCTCTCTAAAACAACAACCTCTCCACAACAACATAATTTTGCTTCTCCTAAAGGTTGTTGCTTTGGAGAGGTTGTACGGTACTTAAAATTACTATGTAGATGTTTCAATGTTAATGGCAAACATGTTTTTTTGTTCCATTAATTTGTTCTGCTGAGATTTTGTGAATGAAAATCCAATATTTTGTTGAGAAGACGTCCGGAAAGCATACGCTGCAACAACTTAATTTGGCACTTGACTAAAACAGCTGCATGAAGTTAAAATGAAATTTAATGTTATCTTATCTGTATCAAGTTATGCTATAATTCTAAGAGCCTTTACTGTTTAACTTTGGAGTAAAATTGAAGCTGCAGTCATGGAGTTTGTTCTTTATCATGTATGTTAGTGACATAGTTAAGAAAATATAGGACAAGCACAGTATAATTATGATGTATTCTTAATTTTTAGGTAGCTTGAATTTTTGAAGTTCGTTTCTTGAAAAATATTAATATTGATAAAGTCAATATCATGCTACTTGAGCAATCCTTTCTTGAGCAGATAAGGAAGTTTCTTGACAATTTCAAACAAGATTCTGACATCCTGAGAATCATACTTCAAGATCCTTTGGTTTGGCTCTGGTAAAACTTCATTTGTTGGCTACTTGTTTATAGGGTACATGATCTCTAGATACTAAATTTGCAGATCAGTCTAAGGTGCAAGTATTTGATTGGTTGCCTATAAATTCTTATTTGAAATTGACCAATGGTAAGCCTTAAATCTCAGACTGGTCTCCATTCTCAGTTCTGACTACAAGTAGAATTCTTCAGCTGTCATGAATTCTGTTCCGTGAAAATGTGCACCCAAAAAATTCTGAATCATAGACACACATGCGGTTGATGTAAGCTGTAGATATCTTGCATGAACGGAAATTGAAATGAAAAAATTTGGTTGGCTCTATAGCTACATGTGTGCTTTTTTGTACTCCAAATTGAAGAGCTCCAGAATTGTTTTGATATGATAAGTGCGTCTGCATCATCATTTAAATAACATCCTGATAGAAAAATAACAGAAGAGTAATTCGCACCATGTACACCTGTAGATATAATTATGAATATGGTATATTCTGTACTCCAAAATTGAAGAGTCATATTTAAAATGTACGTATCTCAGTTGCCACCATTTTGTTTATTTAGACAGGTTAGGATAACATGTCAGTCAGGTCAAAGATCTTCATGTATCTTTTTTTATTGATAATCTAAAATTAATAGACTCACTTGGAGTTAGATAACTTCAAAAATTAGGTTAATAAACATGGATGTGTATTTGATGTGTCTTAGATAAGGACTGAGAAAAAGTACGGAGATAAGAATTCAATTTGCGGAAGACTTTTGAGTTTTTCCGGGTAAATTAAGTACTTGTAGATTATGTAAGCAAACTATTGATAATAACTACTGGTTTGTGGTTATTTGTTATGATAAATGTTACATGTCCCTGTGTGATAAATGTTACATGTCCCTGTGTGATAAATGTTACATGTCCCTGTGTGATAAATGTTATGTGTCCATGTGTTAATACAAACATTAGGGATAATATGCTGATAGTAAGCAGTTTTTGATTGATTTCATGTGAAACTCAGAGTACATAATGACTTTTATCACAATAATCACATGCAAGTTTAAATCCAGGTTCTTAACAATGATAATGCTCTCAGCTTGATTGACATGGAATCCCGTTTTATTCTTTGTGATATTGTATCATTTTATGCTGTAAAACCAATTTGTGGAAATCAAAATTTTCTATTTATTTTTGGCTTTGGTCCTTTTGAATGAAGCCGTCACTTGCTCAGTGTGTATGAATTTTTATGTGGATCAAAGTGCTATGTTTATCTACATCCGCTATGCAATTGTTAAACTAGTTCCTTTTCCATGTTGCAGTGCAAATCTATGTAAGTTCAGTTTCCATGAGTTACTTAACTTTCAGCACTTTGATTTTAACTCTTTGTCACAATTAGATGCTTTTTGGATTGACACTAGGATTAGCTCAGAGAAACACTTTACGTAAGCCAGCCATGTATTCATACATAACTACCCGGTACTGCCAAATGATTGGCGTTATTCTAATAACAAAACTACCTACATCCACTACCTACCTCCAAGTAAAGCCTCTCCGATAGCTGAAATTTGTCAGAAGGAGATTGTTTTGATATTAAGACTAAGCTGGTGCATTAGTCTAGATCTCATTTTTAACATCAACTATCACACTGTAAAATCTCATGTCTAAAACAATGCCAAACCAATGCAACATCTGCTTGTTTATGTCACAGAAACTAAAAAAAATAATTGATGCTTAAGTATGTTTACCAAGATCAGCAAAAACTTCACGGAAGACATTAAGAACTCCTTTGGTGTTTAAGATGGTAAATCAATTAAGAAGTTGTTTATTAAACATTATTATGATTGTCTTGTTCCTTGCAATTTAGATTTTTACCTGAAATTCGGAAGATAGTGGAAAATTTAGGAGAAAAAAACCCAGATAATCTTGACTCATGTAATTAGCTTATAAAAAAACGTTGATTAAGAAGCAAGTTTGTAACTCCTTCTATGATAGAAGATATAGACCGGGGAGTAATTTATTAATTATTTATTTAGCTGTCGGTTTTTCTCCGGTCTTGAATGGTTGTTATTACCGTTCTGAACATGATATATACAAAGTTAAGAGGTATTTATTACAAACACTTGTATGTTATCAAGTGGTGATATGCTTTTCTGAATGTGAGAGTCTTTTGATTATGAATTGAAAATAATTAATAAATACATGACACTTGAAAGAAATTTTGTAATTCATTTCAACATGGGTAATTGCGGAGGTGGAGTGATAATTAATACATATCGAGGGCTCAATGCAACAGTGTTGTAACTCATATTGAAATAAGAACAAGTTACGTCAGTGTTGCGCTGAGCCCTCGATATCTCTTTGGAATTGTTTGATTGTGAATTATTTTTTATACTATATTTGTATTTGATTGGCTTGTACTTTCTATGAATGGAAAGAAGCTGTATGTGTAGTATCAGTACTTGTATCATCTTCTTCAATTAGTTGATGTCAGTTGAATCTTTCTTTCTGTTAATTATCTTAGTGGTAGTTTTGCTCTTTTCTGTTTTTGAACAACGAGGTTAGGGGGTTTCTGTCCCTTTTTCTGACTTCTTGATATCTTAAAAATTGAAACTTAACTTAAAATGACCCTCCCCCCTCCAAATCTAAAATAATTGCTTTCTACAAACCTGCCATCAGAATATGTTACAGAAATACTGTTGAAAACAGGTCCTGGGGTAAATGAATTTGACAGTAATAGATATATAAATTATCTATACAAGATAATTAGAAAATAGCATAACCGTCCAATTAGACAAAACATGCACTGGTTGGTGCCAGTTACAAAAAGTTATGACACTTTCATACATCGTTTAACGTAAGCAACATTAAAAGTTGATGGGAACCATTCTTAATTAAAAAGAAATTGTTTTTGCTTTGAACATTTTCTTCATTTGTGGACACAGTTAAAACAAAC
Source organism: Lutraria lutraria (assembly GCA_964023205.1). Taxonomy (NCBI): domain Eukaryota; kingdom Metazoa; phylum Mollusca; class Bivalvia; order Venerida; family Mactridae; genus Lutraria; species Lutraria lutraria. The sequence continues at coordinate 19,332,089 of OZ026850.1, read as the reverse complement.
TTTATATTTAGTTGTGTTTATAAACAAGATTGTAATTCTACTAGAATTTAATTATTTTACTGATTTGCCAGTCAGCAAAATCTAACTTTGGTATCTGTCTTAGTTACACTGCCTTGAATGTTTTCAAATTGAGAGAACGTTGTCTGATCATGCTATACAAATGCCAATTCAAATCCTAACATTTTGTGTTCATTTACATTTAATAGAATGAATGCTAATAATTATGTAACCTTTTGTTTCCTATTTTTCTGTTTAATTATCCTTAAAACTGTACTTATTTTACATATCTGCCCAATGCTATTAAAAAAATAAAAAATGATAAAACAGTATTACCAAATTATCATTGTTTCTTTAATGCTGGCGTCACACTGTCCCGATATTGACAGCAGATGGCCACACGAATATGGATTTTTGAGAATCGCGCGAAATTGGCCCCGATCCTAGTCAACAGCCGAATCAACAGCCGAATCAAGTACGATGCCTTCCGAATATGACACGATGATACCCGAAACACTTACGAAGTCAGAACGATGATGTAAATTTTTATTTAGATGTTTACCCGCAGGACACACGAAGCTTACACGATGGCTTCACGACGTCGTATTGTGAGTACGATGCCTTAAAACAAGATCACGATGGCGTCATGTGACCTCCCGATGATATAAGACCTTCGACTTATCGTTGGATATTCAATTGGTATTATTTCAAACTAAAGTCAATTTAATTAACATGACACCCAATGCATAGACAAACAGGGGAATGGGGCTGCCCGGTAAATGCAGAGTTCAGAGGCAACTGAGTAGACTTTACTGAGCCTCCAGCCACAGAGAGGGGCATAAAATCAATGCAAAGACATTTGTAGTCTGCGTCGACCAGGGCCATGAGGACAATGAGAAGAACCTCTTGCAGTTTCTGTACCCACTGTTCCAACGACAGGTGACCACCACATGCCTGCCACCCAGAGCACCACAGCAGCGTAGAAATTGTCTTCTGAAACTACTCAGCAATGGCGGTCAACTTTTCAGTTGTAGTAGGACACTGGATCTTCTCAGCAGCAAACTCGGCTTCACATACTTCATTCATGATAAGGGATATGGTGTTTGGACAGTTGTAGGACAAGCTAGGATAATTGTAACCGTTGGCTAGTTGTCGTAGGGTGATAGACAGGTTGAGACCGGGAGGGAGAGACTTTTGTACCACGTGTCCTTCTCTTCTAAACGACATTTCTAGCCTTCGGCGGACCTCTGGGAAGCTTATGTAGTTGTAGAAGGCATTCCTACCTATGTCTTCAATTCCGTTAGAAGAGTGCTATATAATATTTTTGCCATAGCTTTTTCTTCTTTTACCAGACAGCCATTTCCTGACACACATAGACTTCTGTTTCCTCATTCACCTCGAGTGTTCCTTGCCCTTGAAATAAAAAGCAAAACAAATTTAAGTACATTATCAAATGCGAGTGTAACCCTCTATTTTGTTACAAACCCAATGATGAATTACGTGGGTTTAGGCCAGGGATTCTGACTCGTCTCTACGCTACGGAAGCAAAATGGCAATGCGTGGCAACAAGTTTAAGATATGAAATAAAATTATATCAAACAGCAACAGTCAGTAATAAAATGGTATGTGGATCACAATGCAAAAGTTGCCTTGCTTTTCACTATGCAGATAAAGTTTACTACCCTGTGCATATCAGATACGATATGAAAATAAAATGGCGAATGCGTGCTATAACAGTGAACCATAGGTTGGGTCATATATCATATATATTATTAAGATAAATATGACCGTACTATTTCGGACAGAAGAATGCTAGTATTGATGATGATAATGATAAGATGATGTACTTATGGTCATGATAGCCCTATCACATAAGAAAGGCAAATAGCAAGAAATGACGAAAAGAAATAAGAAAATTTTACCTTTAAGAAGAGGTACTGGCCTGTAAGAGTTGTTGATCATGTTTTCTAAGGTATATCGAAGTCTCATCATCAAAGTATGCCATTCTGCAGGAAGTGAATTATGGATAAATGTGATTGAAGCTTTGAGAGTAACACACACGCCTCTCTTCTGTAGAGTTGCATATAGGACTGACCGAGGAAGATACTCTATGATTGGGCTTTTATATATTCTCGTTACCATAACACTTGTGAAACGCTTGAGCTACTCAAAATCGGCTGTCTTCGTAGTCACCGTGGTTCCATCTCGATGCCATCGTACTGTAATACGATGGCTACACGACGGCATTGAGAGGGCTTCACGTAGTCGTGTTGCCTTCCTAAGACAATCGGGCGGCTTCTTGTTTCCTTCGTATTGTCTTCGTATGGCAAAAATGTCCGATAGCACCGATGATTACACGAAGAAAATACGATGATGACACGATTAAACAAGATGCCCTCACGATGGCAATATGAAGGGCAAAATGAACACACGAATTCAACGCGAACATGATACTTCGCGTGGACCTTCGGCAATTTTTTGGCATGTCAAAGATTTTGTCACCGCTCACGAAGTTGGTGCCGAAGCCTGAGAAACTGAACCGTAGGTCATACGATGGCTTCAGATGCCCTCACGAATGGCCCGATGTTATCACGATCACACCCGAATTTGAACATTTCCTAAATCGTGTGTCCATCTGGTGTCTACATCGGGACAGTGTGACGCCTGCATAAAAGTTACCCTAAATACTTCAATTCATTTATGACACAGTCTGAAAACATTGTAAGAGTTATTGCCCTTGATGAAAGAAAAGAAAACATCCATTTGTTTGACCAATGGTAGACATTGCTTTATTTTATCATCAAAAGAACTTGCAGCCAAAATCCAGTTATGTAAACCATCTTATAATTAGGACTCAAATAAGTACTTTCAGTTCTTTGATCTGTTGATGGCATAATGTTGTTTATGTTACATCTCACAGACAATAATATATTTGTCTTTGAATGCAGAATATGTTCCCTTACATAAAAATGTTACTAATAAAGCAGACATATTTGACTACGATGTACGGGAATGTTGGCGCTTTTAACTCATGAATGTCTTCTTCGAAGTCATCATGGCAACTTCTCTACTAGTTATGTCAAGATAGAATTCAGCTTCTTCTTGTAGATGCAACGGTAGATCAAGCCATAAGGTCTGGCGTTTGTCTGCCAAGCACTGCACGTCCTGCCTGTCTGGTAATACTTACTGACATTTCATCTTTTATTTATACATAGTTTTCCCATGTATGATCGACAATAATTAGACTAATTAACATAAATATTCTTCTCCTTGGCATATGTTTAATGTATGTCAAAAACAGGTTGGCTGCTGTATAACTTGGAGGAGGATTAAATTCTGACATTGACAGGTTTACATGTACATGTTCAGTTTTTCCACTGATTATATATATGGCTGCTTTGTTTGATTCACCAAAATGCTGGTTTTCAATGAATTAACCGAGCACTAGACTTGTCCTAATTTGATACAAATTCAATAACTTACTAATTCCAATACAAACTTGCACAAATGCATTGAAATTCAAACTTATAAAGCTTTACCAATGGCAATTATATATTCCATGAGTCCAAAAGAAGTTGATATCATTTGTTAATCTGTCCCAAGGGAGGGTACTCTTGCAATAACATACTGGATTGTCCCCCTTGAAAGAAAAACTCTTATTCAGTCTTACTAAGTATGGACTTAGTTTTTTCACCAGACAGCTGTAATACCCTGGTCTAATAATCTAGTAACCCTCTAATCTATATTTGCAGGGATTTTTGATCATATTGTGTTCCTTTAAAATTCCATCCAGAAAATGTACTTTCAGTACTTTGATTTATAGTATGCTTTTTATCATTGAAGGAATTTTAGTAATATTGTCTACAATTATTCAACTAATTAATTTTATGAGTATTAGATTGATTTACTCTGCTATTTTTCTCTTATCTAATCCTGTTTGGACATGATTATAAAAATGATGGGAAGAGAAACTCTTTGTTTTCTGCAATGTACTTCCCTGATGGATCTACTTCAAAAATGTACTTAACATTATTTCTGAGGTCTTGTTAAATTACACTGCTATTTTATTAACAGTCTTTGCCTCAGAGACTTTGTTTATTGTTTAAAAGTCTTCTGGTAATGAAGCCAAACTATTTATGTTTGAATGATTGTATTTTCTATTGTGCATGAAATATTTACCCACTACCAGTTAAGTATAACTGTCGCTACTAATTGTAGTGCAATGTGCTTGCTTAATAGTAAAATGAAGTGCTTATGAACAATAAAGTAATTCATGAAATCACAAATTTGTCTTGAACTTTTCATGCATACTTCATGAATAGTTCATGAAGTTATAATAACTATTTGATAGGGGTGGTATATGACTACATTGTAATGATTTCTCTACGACCTCCATATATTGTATGTTCCTGCATGTATGACATTGTGTTGGACGGGCCAGCCCGGGTTTGGGTTGGTGTTTTTGGGAGGTGGGAGGTTGGACTTTGTATGTGTTTTATTTCAATGAATCCTTTCCTTAGACCCCTGTCAAATTGTTATTAATATTTCATGAACTATTCATGAAAAGTTCAAGAAAAGTTCATGTTTTCATTAATTTCATTAGAATGGGTTATTCTATCACAATTAGATCCTTGTATGTCAGTTATTCTGCTTATCGTGTTCTTGAATTGTATCTATCAGTTCTATTATAAATAAAAAATAAATTGGTATTTGAAAATAATCTATACATACCTTTTAATTCAATTTATGCAGTCCAGAAAAAAACTATAAAGTGTATTCTATATGAAGTAGGGGTCTGAAACAGATGATATAGGGGTTAATTTACCTGCGTAAAGATTCTGTTTAAAACAAACTTCAAAACACTTCATGGTTTGAAATATTTAATGCATACTTATTAAAATCACTTATCAACTCCGTGTTTAATATGCTGTTAGTTTTCTATGATACAGTTAAGCCTGTATATGAAGTCTACCCTTGGGAAAGACATAATATGGCCTTTATTGACAGGTGACCTTTATGCGGAGGTCATTTTGTTCTAAACAATCAATGAGGGTTTTAAAAAGAACAGCCTTAATTCACACGGTGGCCTTTATTCAGAGGTGGCTGTCAACACAGGTGTGACTGTACCCACACCACAAGTTGAGATTATACCCCAAGCTGAATCTCTTTATTGTTTTGATAAAGGTTTCTAAGCTTCATGTGTTCCAGATAATCAGATGATTTAACATCAGAGCTTCTAATTACATTACCTGAGTGTTATATTTTTGATAATCTTTATAACCACTTTGCAGTTCTAGGATTCAGATTTTTGAAGGATCTTGTGATTTTTACTTAGAAATTTTATGGTGAATTAAAATATTTTGGTAAATCTAGGATTATCATTAATTGAACGTTCAAAAAGCTGAAGACTATAAAATATAAATATATAAAATAAAAAGTTATTTTTGAAGATTATATATAGTTGTTTTTTTACATGCTATTTGAAATATTGAAAGAATGCTTTAATGTATGTTTCGTTCTCAGAAACGTGTGGGTTTTTTGAAAAGATATTAAGTAACTATGGCAACTTGTATTGTTCCTTGTTAGCGCATGCATGTAATGTATCATAATAATCACCATAAAAGGGTTTATCAGAGGGGAAAGTTAAAAAAAAAAGCCATCAGCAGGGTACTTTCAATGGCTGTATACATTATGTCAGTTAGTTCCCTTATGATATCATAATCTAAATCCAGATCTTGTTTCAAGCTCTTGTAGTAAGAGACTTGAAGTTTGTAATGTTTGGACTTATCGAGGGCTCAGCGCAACACTGTCGTAACTTGTTCTTATTTCAATATGAGATATGACACTGTTGCGTTGAACCCTCGTTATGTCTTATTGTACCAGTGATGTCTGTCAGACTCATTTTGAAAGTTACATGGTGACTTTCAAGGGAAGGTTCTATTAACCTTTTATAGACAAAGTGGAGCATACATAATCACATTTAATGTGGTCTGTAAGTAATGTCTTGGCAGAGGTGCTGGCTTGAAGAATATGTTCTGGTGAATTGGCTGTTTCTGCGGACAGCCCTCACTGTCTCCAATATCTCAGCAGTACATTGTCCTTGTAAAAGGTACATTTTTTACATCAATGCATGCCATTAAATAAGTTTTGTTTCTCTTTCCAGGGTATGGTAGTGAATGGATTCATCAATGTTGTATTTTCAAACATCGAGAGACGATTTGACTTCAGCTCGACGGTTTCTGGCACGATTTCATCATGTTACGACATCGCATCTGTCTTGTGCCTTATTCCCGTCAGCTATTTTGGCGGTCTTGGCAGCAAGCCAAGATATTTAGGAATCGGTGTGTTTATTATGGGAATCGGTTCCATCGTTTTCTCATTACCGCATTTTTTATCAGACATTTATAAAGTGGACAATTTTGGTGAACGTACAACTTGTGATGTGTCAGCCAATGAAACTGTGTCATGTGACTTAGATAATGCACCTGCTAGTCTTTCTAATTATAAATATGTGTTTATTCTGGGACAATTATTACATGGGGCTGGTGCTGCCCCTTTGTACACTTTAGGGGCTACATACCTGGATGAGAACGTCCCACCAAGATCATCATCTTTTTATCTAGGTAAGGCACTGGACTTTCATGATCAATTCTTGCTATTATAACATTGTTTTCAGTTCTTTGATTTGTAATGCATTGTTGTATGCAATAAAGCATTGAGATTAAGACCTTATTGAGACTGAAAGATGTATCTTAATACTAAAATAGTCTCACAGAAACACAGAAGAAATATAAGTAGATCACCAGTCTGAAAGAGTGTGGTCATTATAATTATGTGACATTAAGGAGAGATTTTACTGTTTATATAAAGCAATACATAAGTGCATTTAGGTCAACATACTGTAAGTGCATTTAGGTCAACATGTTGAAAGTGCATTTAGGTCAACATACTGTAAGTGCATTTAGGTCAACATGTTGAAAGTGCATTTAGGTCAACATACTGAAAGTGCATTTAGGTCAACATGTTGAAAGTGCATTTAGGTCAACATGTTGTAAGTGCATTGAGGTCAACATATTGTAAGTGCATTTAGGTCAACATGTTGCCTAGGTGAAAATGAGCCTTTATTATTGATATCTGACATAAACACTGGTCTTTTAAGCCATGTGATCTCTGTTTACATGTTTGATTTCATTCTTCTTTATTCTGTTTTTCACATTGTTAATTATTGTGTCTTTCAGGTATATTTTTTGCATTGACTATCATTGGACCGGCTGTTGGATATCTTGCTGGTGGTGTCTTTCTAAGTTTCTATGTGGACATGGATACAATATCACCTGACAGGTTAGTTATACAGCAAAATGTATTACGCCTTGATCATTCATAGCAGACTGAAACAACTTAATGTGCTGAATACCACCTTATAATGTCTCCTCCCATTACCATTTTGAACAAAAATCATTTATAAAAAAGATTCATAACTACTTAAAAATCTTTTAAAAAATATTACATGCCTCCTGAACAGGTTAAGTCAATAACTCAATAAACTAGTATGTCTGTAGAATGTAACGCCACTGAAGGGTGCAATTATTAGGTTATATTCAGCATTCCAATTAAGTCATGAATTATAGTTTTTCTTTGACTTGAGCTGCATGTATATACATGTAAAACGTATAATGTTATAACCAGTCTCATCTGTACAGTCATTTAAATCCTACTCTGTTTTTTCTTATCTAAGTCGATTGGAACAAAGTGTGCACAAAAAGATAAACGCTAATTTGTAATTAAGATAATCTCTTGTTAGCTGATCAGTTATTTTCATGGGGATTTAAAAGCGATACATCAACAGTATTCCAGTTATTGACTGTTTACAAAATACCTGAACCTCTGGGGTAACCTACCAGTACAAACTTGCTTTTCTTGGTGACATACATTTACCTGCTGCACCCCCTACATTTGCGGATTCAAGGGGGCGGGGTCCCGATGCACCGCCTACTAAACTTCCACAGCCATAGATAGAAATGAAGTTTCATTCAATGAAAAAGCATTCAATTCCTAAATATTATCCTCCCTCACTAGCCTGAAATCATGGATCTGCCTCTGTCCTATATACTTGAAGAGTATTTCTTTTCGTCCCAGTTTGACATGAGTATAACTGGTAGCAGGCAAAAGATATTTGGTATGATGTTGTTGTGTTTTAAGGCAACTTGTCACAGACTCTTCTGCCTCACCAGGGTGTTTAACTCAGGACTTCGACTACAGTACAACCTCTCCAGAGTGGCCCTCTGTCAACAATCAATATGTAACAGGTTATTCAAAATTTAAAATGAATGTACCTAATGTAATGCATATTAATCTTGTAGTTAAATTTCTTTCATACATAATCATGCTTGTTATTATTTCAGTGTGACCTTGACCCCTGATAACCCACGATGGGTTGGTGCCTGGTGGATAGGTTTCCTGATTAGTGCAAGCTTAGCCTTCATCGTAGCATTTCCTCTGGCTGGTTTCCCTAAATCTCTGCCTGGTTCCGATCTTTATAAAGCGGAAAGGGAAAAAGAAGTTTACAGTAAATCAGACCGGAAACCAGCCTACGAAAATGTGAACCCTGAAGAAGAGTCAGGAATCAGTTACAAGCAGATCATCAAGTCAGTGAAGGTTTTAGTAACCAACCCTACATTCATGTTTCTCAACCTTGCTGCAGCATGTGAAGGTTAGTAAGCTAAAGAATAAGGCTTGAAAAATACTCATGTTTATGAATACTCTACCGACCCAATTTTTGGTATTGTTCCTTAGTTTAAACGTATTTATTTTACATCGATTGTAGAGCAAATTTTTACAACTTATATTAACTACTCTCGATGAGTGCTTCCTGGATTCTGATCAGTACTCACGCCGAAAGAAGGGATCGTGCAGGTTCAGTCAAATTCTGCCACTGTCAGGATTCAAACCTCTGGATTAGGAATCTGAAGCTCTACCCCTACATCACTGCCTCTTCAGTTTCTGATGACAAAGTCGGTCTGAACTGCACCTTGTATCCTCAAAGAAGATGTTTAGAAAAAGTTTGGACAAAAAAGTTTTTCCAACTATGTAGCTGAATTCTTTCGGTCAAGTTACCGTTAGCATGGCTATTTTATTAGCCTTAAAAACACAATTTTATATGTGCCAATAGATTGTCCCGATGCACATTCTCCATTCCTCGCACATAAAAACAGAAAAATATTAAAAATAAAATCTACACCTTTAGATTTCTGATATTTCATGAAAGAATATTAATTTTAAGTTTATTTTCTGCATCTGGGGTTAAAGGACTCTAAAGGAATGATTACCTGGATAAATTTAGTGCTGTGAGACCTGCAGGTTGTGGTTTATCACATTTTAGTGTGCTGTATCTCTTGCATATAAAAACTGTAACTAAACAGAACAGAGATAGCCTAGTTTTGAAGTGCCACACAAGATGTACTTGTTCCGTTGTTCACCAGATTTTTATTGGGTTCTTCTCCATGATGCGCCATACTGGATGCGACTTGTCTCAGCTGGAAACATCAAACTGACAAATGCACCTCCATCAAGTCTTGTCTGAAGATCTTAGATTATACGTCTGATAAGGCTCGCGCTCTTATATCCATTTTAGCTTTCAGAGAAACATTTTTAATTGTGTTTTTTCATAGCAGATTTTATGATTTCTGCACGATGCCTGCCTGTTTGAGATTGTGTCTAAAGGAAAAAAAAGTATCGTTAATAAGTGATATATAACTGTATAGTAGTGGCATATAAAATGCATGTTGTGAATTTTTATTTCAAATTCTAAATATCTTGCTACATCATCAGTTTTACTGATGTAGTAATATTTTAAACTGATTCTTTATGCCTCAGCCTTTAAGCATGTTTCTGTTATTGCCAAAAAAGCAATGATATTGCAATAAGTCTTAAACAAATCAGTTTATTCAGCATTCTTGCTACTCTCCTATTAGTGGAGAGTACAGTCAAACCTGTGTTAGCGTCCACTTTTGAATAAAGGCCATCCCGTGAAAAAAGGCTATTCCTTTAAAAACCGTCATTGATTATTTAGAACAAAATTACCTCCGTATAGGGAAACATGTCAATAAAGGCTGCATTTTGTCTTCCACAAGAGTGGCTTTTGTTCACAGGTTTGACTGTTTATAAAGAATTGGCTTACATAATTTATGTTACATGCACTTACAGCAGGTTAATGATGGTGCTCATTATTAAAGTGATAAATGGTTTTAAAACTCCCCCCCCCCCCCCCCCCCCCCTCTAACATGTAAGAAGTTTAATTGGGAAAAAAGTTCTCTAGATAAATTTTTGTTCATATCTAAGTACTGTTCATTTGTTTTGAGAGCTGTCGTAACTGTAATACTGTATTTATGCCTGCCCGTAAAGCTCAGTGGTTAGAGCATTGGTCTATTAATCATGAGGTTGTGAGTTCGAATTCTGGGCGAGTCTCACAATGTCTGTGACAAATTTGACTGAAGATATTACATCCTATGTTAAATTGTCCTCCACCTCTGCATTATGTGGTGTGCCTTGGTGTAGTAGCTTGCAGAAAGAATGTGGTTAGTACTGGTTTAGGCTTAAATGAAGTCCAGGGAAGCTGGTTAGGATAACTGCCCACCATGATATGACTGAAATAATGTTTAAAATGGCATTAAATCCAATGAAATAAATAAATAAATACTGTACTTACGTTTTACAGGTAACTTACTGAGTGGTATTGCTACATTCGTACCCAAGTTTATTGAAGCACAGTTTGCTCTCTCAGCATCTACAGCTGCCCAGTATGTTGGTGAGTAAAGTTTTATGCAGATAATCTTAAGTCTTATTTGCTAAGATATGCATATTGCTGCCTGTGAATAAAAGTCACCGCTGAATTATGTACGTCACTTGAGAATGACGTTATTCTGTGAATGAATGTTACTCATGAATATAGTCACGTCACCTAGCTGTGTATTTGGTTTCCTGTGAATAAAGGTTGCTATTGAATAAAGGTCGCTAGTGAATAAAGGTCGCTAGTGAATAACGGTCGCTAGTGAATAACTGTTCACGTCAGAATGAAATTCGTCCCAAATTACAGCAACATTTAATTAAATTTTAGCAAATGAACCTCTTAATAAAAGCCTGCCGTGCATAAGGATCATGTCTCTACCATCATGACGTTGGCCTTTGTTCACAGGTTTAGTTGGTCAAAGTTTTTTCTTATTCTTTTTTTCTTCACAGGTTATGCAGCCATACCAGCTGGTGGCGGGGGAACTTTTCTCGGTGGATATTTAGTGAAGAAGTTTGATCTTCGAGTTAAGGGTATCATCCGATTATGTCTGGGACTGAGTACCGCCGCCTTCTTCACGGGCTTTATATTTCTTGTGTATTGTGGGAACAGTTCATTTGCAGGTGTTAATTCTAAATATGGCAGTTTAAATCAAAACAGGTACATTTTGATAATGTTCGCTTTATAAGGCCATCCTTAAAAAAAATGTGTTTGCCGTAACGCTACCTTCTCACCAAAAATGTCCCCTACCCAACTTTTTTGGCCTCTCAGGATTTTTTTTTATTAAAATAGCATTCTGACATCATGTATTTTGGGTTAAATATAAAAAATAAATGGTTAAAAATTTCCTACCTACCCACCCACTGAACATTTTCTGGGTCAGTTACAACAAACAAACATTTTTAAGGATGGCCTAATCAAGTTAATCAGACTTGATAATTATGTCAACTTTTTTTCTTGATATTAATAATTATGTCAATTTCAACTAAGAATCTTTGTATATTAGATTTAACTGAAAATATAAGTACATAAGTTACAGTCATAATTCTATGTAATATAGTTTTGATTACTAGTATACAGTGCACCTCTCTAAAGCCACACCCTTTGAGACACGCTAAATTGTGATTTTGTTGAGAGGTTGTTGCTCTAGAGAGGGTAAATTAATAGTTAAATCGTAAAATGGGGAAACTCATGCTGTTGTTGAAGGGAGGTTGTTGCTGAAGAGAGGGCCACTCTGGAGAGGTTGCACTGTAAATCTAAGAATAATTTTATGACATTTAATTACGAATATCATTGATCTTAATATAAATATTATACCATAATGATTTATGTATTATTTTATATTGTAGAACATCTGTTGTCTTTGAGGCAGATATGTCGGCATCATGTAACTCGGAATGTCACTGTAATGATGATACGTATAATCCTGTGTGTGGTATTGATGGTGTTATATATTATAATCCATGCTATGCTGGATGTATCACAGAAAATTCTGGAGAACAAAAGGTTTGTGCTTAGAAAATGGATTATATGGAAGATTCTTGTGAAATAATTTTTGGGGCATTAAATAGGGGAGGGGCCTTTTTTAGGAGCTATTTGGTAGTATGTTAATATTCTTCAATGTCAAATTTTGATAAGCTTTTCAGTTTGTTATTTTTCCTTTTTTTCCCAGATAGCTATTTGTGTTTATTGTGGATAGATAACTCTGACAGTGTTTATGGTGCTACTTTTTAGAGTTGTCTCCCTTCATTATGAAAAAAGCACTATGAAACTGAATGTTATTCTATGAGACAGAATGTTTTAGTGCTTAGAGTTATTTTTAATAATTATGCATCAAAGTTCAACTCTGTGCTGAATAAGGTCACGTTTGGTACCATGATTCGGTGAAATGGGTCCCAGTCGAGCTTCAATTGTAGCTTTGATTTATCAGATTTATTCGATCTATTTCAGACTTACAGCAACTGTTCATGTGTGATGTTTGACAGGAATATAAGTCATACATATGAAGCCATAGAGGGGAAATGTACGAGTGGTTGTCAGTATTTACCTGTCTTCATGCCAATATGTGCTCTTCTTATATTGTTGACATTTACCACCAGTATGCCAGCTCTGTCAGTCACATTAAGGTATGTATTATTATTAAGAGCCACTAAAATGCTGCTCAACTGGTGTGAATACAATAAAAATAGTCCCAAGTTGTTTAGTTTGGTATTAATGCTCACATTCATATGACTACATTTGTATATTCGATAAATCAAATATAAAATGTATACCGGTAAACAGGAACGAAATATTAAAGTCTTTACCCTTAACCTACCGGTAACTGATGGAAATTATTTTAACCAATTGTGCAAACATTGGTATATACAATGACAATACCTTGTACGTGTAATTAAAAAATGTCTGCACCTGAGATCAATGGCCACCTGTGAAATGGGAGCCGCTGTATAAACACTAGACTCTTACATCACATACTGATTGATATACAGTAAAACTGAAATTATCCAAACTCAGACTATACCGAACACATGGTGTTTTCCAAAATGAAATTTCAGTCCCGATTTCCCCCTATATATTTCAATGTAAAATAACCTTGATTATCTCAATCATGTTATCTGAACCATGGATTCTCTTGAATAATATTTCGGTCCTGACATTTCGGAATATTGAGGTTTTACTGTAAGTGTAAAAAAAAACTAATTTAAGGCTAATGATGCATCAAATCAAGATGATTTCTCTCCCTTGGATGGCTCTGTTTAATTTGTTTCATATTTATTTTTTTCACTGAGCTATTAAATCGCACATGCCAGGTTCATTTTGGTGTCTTCTCAGCTTGAGGAAGCCCCCTATGTGTACACCTGTGTAGAACCGCAAACTTGCCTTAGCTACATGGGCTACTTCCTCACATGTGGCTTTTTCTGGGCACATATGTGCGATTCAAATCCACAGTAGAGAGGGGCTAGCAATTACTAGTCAGAGATCATAACCACTTGACCATGGAGTTACCACTTCTTACAACTTATGGCAGATACATTTTATTGCTTGTGATTGAATGATTACGATTGTGTTTATTTTAGATGTGTGCCCAATGCGGAGAAGTCATTTGCTCTTGGAATACAATGGATAATTGCCAGATGTTTAGGTAATATAGATCTCTAGGAGTTTTAGTTTGTAAAGCAGTATAACACCAATACAGTGAACTCGGATATCATCAAGTAGTTATACTTGTAGTAAATATTAGGGTCTACAGGAATTTGCTACATATCCAAGTTCTACTGTAATTGCATTTAACACCAATTGTTTCACCAATTGTTTACAGCATTTTTGTTGCTCATACTTTTGGTTAGTTCTGAAGGATTGCTGGTCCCGGTAAAATGTGAAACAGTTTCCATCTTGGGGTGACAGTCTAATGACATTGAATGTATTTTTTCTGTTAAATTGTAAAACAGCGCCAAGGTATGACCAGAATCATGTACCCTTAGTCTGTTGATCAATGACCATGACTGTACTCTGCAAACAGGACATAGCTAGCAGGTGCAAAGTTTGACTTTGAAGAAAGTGATGTGCTGTCAAACCTGTGAACAAAAGCCTCCCATGGGAGACGACGTGGGTCAATACATTTTTATGGGCATTTCCCATTGTGTTTATTGATTTATAATTGGTTTTAACACTTACGTCCCAGTTTACTAACTCCAGAAATCTAAATGTTCCATATATTTATATACATTTCAGGGTCCATACCGGGTCCTATTTTGTTTGGAAAGTTGATAGACATGACCTGTAAACTGTGGCAGACAAGGTGTGAGGAAAAAGGTTCATGCTTCTTTTACGACAATCAACAGATGAGTTCGAATATGCTTGGGATAATTCTTAGTGCCAAATTTTTATCAACTCTATTTTTCTTCATAGCTTTATTTTTGTACAAAAATCCTAAAAATGACGACGATCAACGATCCAATGATTCTAAGGAAGATTCGCCTCCCCCACCCCCCAAGGCTTTAGCTTTGTCACCAAACTGTAAAAGCAATCAAAGTGTTCATACGGCGGTCACGATGTTATCTGACAGTCTTCCTACCACTCCTGCAACACCCAACGGACATACAGTGACAAACTGGTCACATTTGTAGCAGAAAGTGGACTGATTTCTTATGGATACTGACATTGTGACATCTTCATTCAAAACTTTAACACTACATTGAATGGCGTAACTTTTTTCTAGCATTGAACCTGTGTTCGTGTTATAGAAGTTAGCAAATATGAAAGAACAAACTGCATGTACCCGCATGTGCGAATATTCGAAAATAGGCTTTTGCTGAAATTTCTTTTTTTGCCGAAATATTGGAGTAGCAGCCTCCGCTGTGATGCCTCTGACAAGATCACAGTTCAAACTAAATATGGTAAATTCTTGATATAAAGACCTCTTTAGAACCGGAAATTACAGTCGTAATGCAAAAGTGGTCCCAATCATGTTGAAATAGATAGATAGATAGATACAGAGGAACTATGGAATATCTAACAGAAAATTAGTAGTTGTTATAATGTGATAGTTAAGGTGGTCGCTATACAAGGTTCTGCAGTACATTATGTATATAAGTACATTATGTATATATTTATGTATATAAATCTATACAGAATCTCACCTACATGACTTGACTGTGTAAATTATTTTTGCTATATATATATATTATTTATATTGTTGGATTTTGTAAAATTAGTAACATGTGTTGATATTACAGTATTCATTTTGTTATAGATATACTATATGAGGACTTCTTATTTAATTTGTGTTAAATTTATATATCAATTCTTTGAGAATTTGTGCTAGAAAATAACAACACAACTAATGTAATTTAACATAATTGAATGACTAATTGTATGTTATTAGTTGTTATTGCAATATTAGTGATTTTTTGGTATTATAGGTTATTTTTGTACGAAGCATTTTTACATTTTAATTGGGTGACTGCGTCAAATAAATTGTTGAACGCTCAAATCATAGAACGTCATAACAAACCCTATACAGGTTGTAATAACATCTCATCTTAAAACATTAATTTTGTTCTCCCTCAGGAAGTAGACTCAAGCTTGATTTAAATAAGCCATGCTTTCATCTTTACTCACATTAGAAATTTGTTCTGAAGTGTAAGATCTGGATATTGAAAATACCCTAAAATTCCTAATTAAAGCCCCTTCTCTAATTAAGGCCCGCACCCTGTTTTTTAAGCACAAGAGTAAATCCAAAATTAAAATCCTTCGAACAAAAGACAACAAGAATATATCCATTAAACTTTAAAAGATGAACACATTCTAAGGTAACGCAAGTCATTTATTGATGAGCACTGTAAACCTTAAAAACACTGCATAGCTCAATTTAAATTATTCTCACTGATTTATGATTTAGGAAAAAACTTTTTGGAAAATGTTAAGCACTGAGGGCCGTTATTAGGAATTTTATAGCAAGTGTATAAAACTGTATGTGACAGTCATATTATTGGATTTCCTCTTATTCAAGGTTGTTTATATCTTTTGTGAAAGAGAACGGGCATGTTTGAATTCAGCAAACGTTTAACAGTGGAATAAAATGTTCTGGAACACTTTATTCTGATAACTTGTATCAACCATGTTTGTTGAATTATAGAGACAGATTTTGTTAAAACTCTGTTGAGAGAACAAAGCAATGTAATTTTACACTAAATTTATGTAGTATTTCTTGTCAGATATAGCTTTATACACTTAACATGAGTTTTGGATTCATCTTTCAGTATTATATGATCAAATCAACCATATAGACATATGTGCCAATTATGTAGATTATGCTTATATTATATACGGTGAAATCTTGATATTAAAACCACCTTTGGCCCTGTTAAAGTGGTCTTAATATTGAGTTGGCCGCTATATGAGGTTTTATTGTATAGATATTATAAAGGTAATGTTTTGTATGAGATAATAGATGTATGCTCGAGTACAGGAGATTATTTATTCAAGGAAAGATTGTGAGTGAATTGTAAGAGTGTTTGCTAGCCAGTGACAAGAGAGAACATGAAACTTGTGGTACATTTCTGTATGAAAGTCTTTACATTTGGGTATTTAAGTGGCTTCTCTGTATGGACAAAGAAGTTTAAAATAATAGGTTAAGGTTTAGGGCTTATGTGGATATAAAATGCTCTTTAGGTGGCTATTAATTATCTTAGTCGGCTCTAATTTAGCCCCACAAAATCCCCAAAATACAGAATGTAGCCATATAAGTACCTAAATGTATAGTCGTCCATATAACCTGTTCGTAGAGGAAATCTGTGAACTACAGTCACACTTCAATAAACAGTAACTGATTGATGTAACTGACCCAACAAATCTCTGAATAGAGGTCACCTGTGCTTAAGGGTCAACTGTACATGAAGGTCACCTGTGTTTAAGGGTCAAATGTACATAAAGGTCACCTGTGTTAAAGGGTCAAATGTACATAAAGGTCACCTGTGTTTAAGGGTTAAATGTACATAAAGGTCACCTGTGTTTAAGGGTCAACTGTACATAAAGGTCACCTGTGTTTAAGGGTCAAATGTACATAAAGGTCAACTGTACATAAAGGTCAACTGTGTTTAAGGGTCAAATGTACATGAAGGTCACCTGTGTTTAAGGGTCAACTGTACATAAAGGTCAACTGTACATAAAGGTCAACTGTGTTTAAGGGTCAAATGTACATAAAGGTCAACTGTACATAAAGGTCAGCTGTACTTAAATGTCAACTTTGCATAAAGGTCAACTGTGTATTAAGGTGAAATGTACCCAAATTTTTATGATAACGGTTTTTGCGTTAAAAAATTACTTAAGTAGAGGCAGATATTTTGAGACTGCGAATGGTAACAGAATTTTGATATTTTTTTTGCAAGCCTAACAAGTTCTTGTGTCAAGTTTGAAGTTTGTCTCAGAAAAGGATGTTTTTTTCTCAGGTTTATTGATTTGGTCCAATTTGTGCATATACCATGGTGAAAAATGTCTTCATTTATTTTTTGAAAGGAATTATTTTTTCTAACCATGTGCACATGATATCAAGACCTGTCATTGTTGTGAATGTATTTGTATTTAGATACAATATGTTGTATGAAATTTTGATCAACCATTTATCTTTTCATGGATGCTTACAAAATGAATTGCCTGGTATGTTAAAAAACTTGTTAGTTTTTATTATTTTAATAGTCAAGCTAAGTTTATTGAAGACATGTACAGTAAAAATGGTTGTGGTGAACTCTGAAATTGTGAAGAATCACGCCCTTCTTTCTTTCTTCGTTATAGATATAGCAACGACTCGCCTCCGTGGTCGAGCAGTTATGGTCGCTGACTTCAAATCACTGTAACCTCTCATTGATAGAGGGCCGTGGTAGCAACCATGTCTCTTTATGTGAGAAAATAGGCAGTTGCTTACGGAGGATGGGAGTCTAGTACTGGTTCTTCCCAGGAATGATTGTTAGTTGAAGGAATTCATTATAATAGTGTTTTACTATACTATATTTGGTTGTTATATTTTATATATATCTTGTACACCTGTCTTGTTTATATGCTAAATTGATGCTTAATTGATGCAATAATTCATTCTATGCTTTTCATATTTCACTCATTTCTGCGGCTATGATTATATCTAACGACTAATACCTCACATGGTACAAAAATGGCAGATTCAGCAAATATATATTTTGTTAACGTCATCATGATATTGTAAATTCTGATGGTCCAGTAAAATTTTCAGTGATAATTTTATCATATTTCCAAAGAAAATTTTTTTTTAATCACTCCTGAAAGATATGGTTTTTAGCAAAATTATATGAAATTTTGTTTGTAATGTTTAGGTCCACTAAAAACTCATTCAGTTCATGAAGTTAGCACCAAATGCCCAGTGCTTATAAAGCGTTTTTCATGTAACTGGTATAATGGTACTTTTTCATAGGGTTTGGATTTTTTATTCAAGCTGGAAGAAAACAAATCAAAATTAGAATGTACAAAATACATGATAATGACCCTTGGAGCATTTTAGTATGAAATACCTGGTACTGTCCAGTTAGGATAATGTGATAGTGACGTTTCATTTTATGTGTACACAAAAGTTTACATCCATTGTCTAAACAGGTAAAATGGGTTTATAAGAAATAAATGTAGTATTATAGTTTAGCAATGATATTGTAGATGTCTGGTTGGCGTAGTTGGTAAAGCCTTCAGAATTGATCAGGGGCTAACATTTTATCGCGAGTTCGAACCTCACCGGTTGTCTCTTTTTTTCGTTTTCTTTTTCAACTTTTTGCAAATGAATTGTAGTTTCGTTATAATATTTTAGTAGTAAATTGTAAAAAAAAAGAATGCATAATATATAATTGTCCTGTGTAACTCGAAGTGTGTAGTGCAAAAGTACATGAAGTATTAGTACCGCGCACAGGTATTTCGTGCAAACTTATCTGAATGCCAACTAGCTAAATATGACTAAAAGTAGGTGGACTTTTAATGGCGAACCAATCGTAATTACCAGAGTTACAACGAAATATCTAAGACTATTCTTCATCATGTTTATTACATGTAAAAAGATATTCAAAAAGATATGCCAAACGATAAAAATGATGATAATAATATAAACACTAGATCTAGTGTATTCCTTACAAATAATAAAAAAAAAACGACGAAAAAATTGACAATTTTTAAAAAAAAAGATATATAGCAATAGAAAATAATTTGCGAAAAAGTACCAAGTCGCGGTCTCACACAGTTCTTTTCACATCAATAGATTATCGTCAGCCACCATCGTTACCAACTGTGCTACGCCGACAGTTGATGGATTTATTGAAATTTATAAATCATGTAGTCAGCCTATATGTCCAATGATAATTTGACAATGGTTTTACACCGTAAAAATGGACTCGACCACTGCGTCACTATACAATTATCCTAACTGAGCAGTAACTGTATTACAATCGCATCTTTATTACTGTTATATATACACAAAGATTCAGTTTTTTTATTTAATATTTACCATGTTATATGAATGAAGGTTGTGTTTAATGATTGTTATAGATGTATATTTTATTCACAGAATGTAAACATTTTAGTGCAATTCATTTTTTTCTCATATATTTTGTATTATGTTGTTTCTGATAAATACTGTTGTTTGCTAATTAGAATAAAAATGAAAATTTCTATGAAATGTTGGTTATTTTCGAGTGACCAAGTTCTATAACATGAGACCATCATTTTAAAAAGTGGCTAGTGGTTATGTGATCTAAACTTAATAGTGGGCGGTATGTAGGCAATTTTTTGTTTTAAAATTATATGCTTGTGCTGAAAACAAAAAGTTTGAATAAAAAAAGAATAAAAAGACTGAAAGTATTCATGGAAACTGAACTTACATAGACGTGCAAGCAAGCACTGCAGCAGCAACATGAAATGGGAACTACTTGAACAATTACATGGCGGATGTAGATAAATGTAGAACTTAGGTCTGCATAAAAAATCAAGCCGAATCGTTCAGTTTCCAAAAATTGTTCTGTGTCAAGTGATCTTTTAATGTAACAGCTAACCAAGATTGGCTTTATTGTCAAATTATTTTGTAATCATTGGTGTACTAGTAGTGTGGTTTTATTCAACTGTCAAATCTGATTAATTACACATTATTGAATACGTTTATTTTTAGCTTTGTACCAGTCGATAGTTTTCGTTTATTTTACCATTAGGGAATGTCCCATTCCACATGTTGACATAATATTATGTAGTGCATCGTTAAAACATATCACATTTGAAAACTAGTATAATGAAAATTTTTGTATATCTAACGAAAGTAATCATTTGTCGTCAAAGCTAAAAATAAATGCAAGCACTGAACATGAAATTATGCAGCCTTGACAGTTTAATAAAACAGCACAATACAGAAAGTAATCATGACATAATGCAGTCAAACTTGTAAACAAGAGTGTTGTGGTCTCAAAATTTGTCGTAACAGCCGGACTTCTAAATCACAGGAGCTGCGACACATTACACGAAGAACCAAATTCATAAAAAAAATTTATTTACAAACTTCAAAGTTAGACGAATATCTGAAACATGGATGCAATATCAAACTTAGATCATACAACAATAAATTTGGACCAAAATATTTAAGCACATAACTATGCTCTCAATTACTCTATTAAAACATTAAACAAAGTTAATGTCCGCAGGCATTCATACAACAAAGTAAAACTAGAGCTGTCACAGAGGCAACTAATACCCCCGCCGTCGCTTTGACACTAATACTGCAATGGTACACTATACGGCTACGTTCAGGGGGACATACTCTGCAATGAGTGAATTGCTGGGCATGAAAATTGTGTCTTGCACATCTACACTTCATGGTGATAATATATTTCAAGTTTCATTGCAATAGCTTAAAAAATGTGGAAGTAGTTCGCTCCACAAACTTTATGTGGACGGACCGACCAACCGACAGAGTGACTCCAATATACCCCCTCTCAAACTTCGTTTGCGGGGGTATAAAAATCACACACAATTTACATGCAAAACATTCAAACCTCATGTTTTTAAAACAACCAGAAATGAACTATGAGAATTTAACAAGAACAAAACGCAAAAAACTTCCTCTCTTTGTGCACACGCACGCAATCTGTTGTTGCCTTAGTAATTTGAAACAAGTTAATATTACCAAATATTTCCAAATATCCCCACCTTCCTAATTAACGCTTCGACCAATTCGGAGAGGAAAAGGTGATATTGTGACTCATTAAAAATGTTTGATGAACACCTATAATTTTATCCCAAAGTGTTCAAAAATCTCTCAAACTACTGGTAGACAAACCAAAGAAAATGTCTGAAATTCTGTAAAGCATTCACGGCGGGATGTTTATTCGGAAATATTTGGTAAGTGTAAATGCTCTAGAATATCATGAATTCTGACTAGTGATATCTTTTATTAAATAATAATTACATTAACAAAGTGGCAGACACAGTTTAACAACTGTTCAAATATCTATCAGTGCCCGTGTGGGAGGAACAAAAGATACACTCTTAACCATGCTGTAAAGCTTAATGCACAAAATTAATGAACAATCTAAGAACTCAAGTACATCAGAATTGTTTCCTAAAGTTCAGGATCAGTCAGTCACAATTAAGATCGTTACATGAAACTATTCCATCATGAACAAAACACAGTGTTGAAAACAGTAATACCAAAATCTATGACACATTAGCATGTGATTTTGCACCAAATTAACAAAAAATGACAAAAATATCATTCGCTTATCAACATATTACATTTTGTGTCAAGGCCCAGATAGTGGAACCACACAAAAAATTTAAAAAAATCATTCGCATATCAACATATTACATTTTGTGTTAAGGCCCAGATAGTGGAACCACACAAAAAATTAACAAAAATCATTTGCATATAAACAAAGAATAATTTTATTTCAAGGCCCAAAAATTTAACAAAAATCATTAATACATGTTTATCAACAGCTTATTCATAAAGCTACCATAGCATAAGTACAAAATTAGAACTCAATCGATAAAACTTGGGCAAATGAAAAAGAATATCTAAGATATTAGTATGAAGAAATATGTTATTGTAGACATTCCTTGTCTCAAGTAATTTATAAGATAGTCCAAAGTTTACCCAGGGATTTTGTTTATCAATAACAAAAATAACTACAGATACAATTCACACTGAACATAGGATAAATATAAAAATAAATTAATGTATTAAGACTTTTTTTAAGAAATGCAATTTTTCTTAACATTAAATTAATACATTAAATGTTATAGTATTGGCCGAGGATACAAGGAAATCAAATTTGTACTAAGTAATCTTTAGATTTCAAAAAAAGTGCAGAGGAAAGGCATGATGCTTTTTGGTTATTTAACCAATCTTATACCACCATATCTATCAAATCCAATTGGAAACTTTATTACTCAGGGAATAGTCAGTGACAAAAGACAATCCTTCGACTACTAAAGTTCACAGGTGTGATTTTAACATGACCATCTACGGTAAGTCTTTCTCGGAGCAAAATTCATCATTTTCAGGACACTTTTTAAATGACTGATTTTAGAAGTGCAGGTATTTACAGCATACATACATATTTCATTAACTATAAAGGAAAAAAGGAAATGCTACTGAATTTCTAGAGTTACTTTCCTTCGAAAATATACAAGAAAATAACTGGCAGTGTTTTTATACAATCTTAAATATTGACAGGGACTAGATTTGGTGGATAGCCCACCACAAAAATATTTTAAAGTTAGACAGGTGCTATGATTAAGACATGCGGTACATTATCCAATACTATAAAGAATGCAAACTGGAATGATATATTGAATTTAAGAGGTAATGTTGTTATAGCAACGACACATGTACTGCAACGACACATGTGCTTACAAAATGTATAAAATGCTTGAAGATACAAGAAATGTAGATATACTCAACCATAAACACACTACCTAGCATGATTTTGAGGGAACCTGACTCCAGATGGCATCATAATACTATGAAAATAAAAAATTAACATATCAAGTTTAAAAAGTTTCAGCAGATTTATATGGGTAAATTCACAAGTCAGCTAAAAAATTCTTCGAGAAACGTTTCGAACACATGACACAAAACAAAAGGAAATGGTCAGTATCTTGATAAACATCGTACTTAGAAGTCTGCAAACTAGTAGTCTCAATTTATATGTATTTGACCTAATAAAGTCATTAGATTAGGTCAATAATAACTTGAAGTTTATAACATAATGTCACGTCTTACTTCCAGTCGAAGCTTTCACAATGATTGGACTGTTCGTAGCCACTGAATCACTTTGATCATTTGTAACCATTGACGTAGACGTCTCTCCTTCTGGTTCAAGCTGTGTAGTATGAGACGAGATATTGCTGGTGCTAACAGCGATACTTGACAACAGATCAATGTTGGATACAAACGGTTGTTTTTTGCGGACTGGTTCCGTCGACGATGGCGATGATGTTGCATTTGATGTTCTTTTGATCGATTTTTCACCCATACTTTGACCAGGAAGACTAGATTTTTTACTGTAAGACCCACTGTCATGTTGACTTTGAATCTTCGTTTGTTGCAGAGTTTTATACCGTTTAGCCGATCTGCGCCAGTTAGCTTCACGTTTCAGATCTGTCATGAACGAGTCAAAATTCTTGGTTGTAAGCTTTGTGTTATGAATACGGTAAGTATGCTGACGACAGTATGACAAATCGTAACACGTGAAAGAGCATTTCTTACATTTATAACGAACCCAGCCAAGATGCCTGATCACATGGCGCCGAAGATTGGAGATATTTGAGCAAGGTGTCTCACATTGTTTACATTTCAAATTAACTTCATCGATCAACTTATCAACCATGGTACTATTGTAATAATGAAACTTGCCTGGATTCGAGGCATCAACAACAAATTCACGATTTCTGACTCCCTTGGACTTCTCAACCACAGGTTTTCCTACATCTTTGTAAACCCAAATTTCTTCAACATGGGAAAATCTGAATACGATAAATTAGATACAATTTATTACACAAGATATTACAAATATCAACAAGAGCTCTGCTAGCGATGCCAACACTCGTCTGTTCACCACCTCAGTGAGATCTCATCTCCTATGAAGTTGAATGTTGCTACCTCTTATAGTTTCTGACTTATGAGCCACATTAAAACATTTTGGCAAAGATGCAGACGACGCAATGATCACAATAGCTTGACTTTTTCTTCGAAAACTGCCGAGCTAAAAATGTTATTTTCATCATTTAACAACATCTTTTACTAAATAAATCAATAAAACTAAGTCTACTTAGTGTCCGAAATAAAAACTACTAAGTTAGAGTAAGATTGAGACATTTGTGAAACAAGGTACTGTAATTTTGTCTGGTAGAAGCTGTCAAGATCTTCAGTTTGTTTATTTAATTGTCATACCTTTTTAATGCACTTTTCCTGACCGGCCGTTTAGAGCTTACAGATGACTGACTTTCATCTTCACTAATCTTGTCTTCTAAATACTGTTTTCCATCCAAATAAAAATTAGTTTCCCTATCTGGACCATCTGTATCATACGTAGGAACTACAACAAAAGAAACTTGTTGAAAAAAAAAAAATGCACCAGTATCCTACATGTTTGTTTGTTTATTTGAGTTTTACACCCCAGTTTCAACAGTCAGAGTCATATGAGGCGGACAGTTCATCTAACAATCGTTCCCGGGAAGACCAGTACTAGACTCCTATCCTCCGTAAGCAACTGCCTACTTTCTCACATAAATAGACATCGTCGGTAGCTGGGCTCGAACCCAAGACGCTCTATCAAACAAGTAATATGGTCATAGGATAGCAACAGTAAACTGACAATTAAACAAAGTAATTCCTCGAAGTGAAGTCAAATGATAGTATGAATGGAAATGCATTGCAAAAAGTTGATTGCTGTAAAACTTGTAGCAAGTGCAGATGCTGATATAGTGGGAAGTGTTTTAGTCTTCACGAAGTCAAACTAAAATTGAAATCAAATTATGTGACTTTATGTACTGTTAAAACAAGATTGCCAATATATTTACACCCCTTTTCAACAGTCAAAAGTCATATGAGGCGACAATTCACCTAAGCATCATTCCTGGGAAGAACCAGTACTAGACTCCCATCCTCTGTAAGCAACTGCCTACTTTCTCACATAAAGAGACATCGTCGGTAGCTGGGCTCGAACCCAAGACCCTCTATCAGTGAGAGGTTACAGTGATTTGAAGTCAACAACCATAACCACTTGACCACGGAGGCGGATGTGCCACCATATCTTAACAGTGTTAAATGATACAAATGTAGTTAAAATTGAAGAATCAATTTCTTAAATAAAGTGAATGACACAAACCTGACTAATACGATGTTCTCAGCATATCAAAATGACAAACAATTAACATTTACCCTCTAATTCTTCATCATCTTTAACAAGGTCAACCTGGGATAGCTCAAGCTCACTAGTCTTCAAATCATCTTCAGAAAAGCCACTGAAATCACTACCATCTTCATCACTATCATAATCGACCTCAGATAAGTTTGTTCCTGAAGGACCAGCCACTACATCTACCACAATTTTATCCCTTTCTATATTTGAATTGTTTTCTTTTTGTCCATCTAGCACATTTTTGTCATTATCCTTCGCACCATCAACTTCATTACCAGTAGTATCACCTTTAGGTCTTTTAGATTTAGTATCTGAAGCAATATCTTCACTTCTTCCATTTCCATTTTTACCATCAGGCGTAATAGACAAAGCCCTTTTCTTTGCAGCTCTTTTAGTGCTACATGGCGAGTTATTCATGTGAGATCGATATGTACTATTCTTCCAAAACTTTCGTTTACATTTCAAACATTGTTGAACACCAGTTGCCAGAGAATATCTTTGAGGTTCACTGGTAGCACCATGAGGTCGAGATTTAGATTTGTTCTCAATGTCAGCAACTCTAGCCGAGAAACTAAGCAACGGCTTCTCACCATCTCTGTTGGTTACCTTCAATTTTCTATTTCTATCATTCACAATTTTTTCAGCTTTTGATGGACTCATGGTTAAAAGTTCTGAATCAAAAAATATACTCCCAGTTGACAATCTTGTTCTATGTCTGGTGTCTAACTGATTCTCATCATTGTCTGCAGTTTTAACTTTTGTCACAACGTCACTGTCTTTCCCAGCAACGTCTAAATTGGATTTCCCACTCAATCTAGTTGATATCCGGCATTTAGTTGTATCTTCTTCATTTTTTTTTACTACAACGTCACTAGATTTCTCCGTAAAAGCAGGGTCTTCATCTAACCCTCTCAGTGAATACATAGGCTCATCACTTCTAATAGATGTAGCAGTCTTCTTACTGTTTTTTTCTGTGTCTTCAACTTCAGAATCATTTACTTCCTCCATAGCTGCAGAACTCTCATCGTTTGATGTTAAGTCAATAACAAACTGGGATGTAATTGAAGAATTCTTAGTGACAGTTTCCATACCTTTTCTCCGACAGGTTTTTGGTGACTTACTACTATCTGAAGAATGGCCTGAATCAGGATGTTTGTTTTTAACTAGATGATCTTTTGAACTTGCACTGAGTCTTTTTCTCTCTGGCACATTTCTTCTACCTTCAGTGTCACTGTCAGAATGACGTTCTCTCATTAAATGGGAAACAGAATAGAAGTTTTCTTCAACAAAACCTTCCGAGTTCATTAATCGTTTTTGTTCTCTAGTTAACTTCTTTGTCTGATCTTGTTTTTCTTTTAATACGGTTGGTGTGAATTCTGAGCTTGAAGAATTTCTGTTAGTATTTCTAGTCTGTACATTAGGCGATGTCCCAGCCTTAGAGCCTTGTAAGCCACCCTGGTTCCTGGTCCCATACACATTTCTAATGATAATATGTCTTTTCTTCACATGTTGTTTCATCGGTTTGGACAGAGATGGTTGGATTTTCTGGGCTTCTTTGATCTGTTTTTTGTTCAAAATTGTACGAGCTCTTTTCTTTCGTTCTTTTGCAAACTTGCTCAAGCTAGCAGACTCAACAAGTTCAGCCATTTCCTGAACAGTCATTTTAAATTTCAAGTTGTAACTATCAGTTGACTGCATAGAAGGCGTGGGTGAAGATGGCAAGTTTGTCCCTCTTCCAGGACTTGAAACTGGGGATAAATTCATATCCAGATTAAGTTTTTCAGGTGTTTTGGCAGGCATTGCTTCCTTTCCAGTACTGCTATCTCTACTTGAACTTCTTTTACCACAACTGGCAGTGATATTCATACCATCATTTTCTATCACTTTTTCACTACCTTTATCATTCTTCCTTTCAATACTAGATAAACGAGTTGTTCTTTTTGGCCTTCCCTCTTCAACAACACCCTCTATCTTGCCTTTGTCTGCTTCACCATCACTTTGCTTTTCATCACTAGTTACTGCTTTTGATTCAAGCACTTCTCTAGTCAGTTTTTCCATTAGGAGCTTGATCTTGGGAGATTCTCTATGATGTTTTGAATCTTTTAAACCAGTAGCAGGTACATCAATGTTTTCAGGTTCACTACTGGCCTTTCTAGTCCTCATTTCTGCATGCTCTTCAATGTTTGTGTCGGGCATGTTTCCCACATTCTCTGCAGTAATAACATGTTCATCAAGTCCAGCTTCCCTCACCAGACGTTCTTCTAACTTCTTCAATCTTGTGTTTCCCATATTCTCTGCAGCAATTAAAGGTTCATCAAGACCAGCTTCCTTCACCAAACGTTTTTCTAGTTTCTTGATCCCTGTGTTTTCCATATTCTCTGCCACAATTACTGGTCCAGCTTCCTTCACCAAACGTTCTTCTAGTTTCTTGATTCCTGTGTTTCCCATATTCTCAGCTGCAATTACGGGATCATCAAGCCCAGCTTCCTTCACCAAACGTTCTTCTAACTTCTTTAATCTTGTGTTTCCCATATTCTCAGCTGCACTTACAGGATCATCAAGTCCAGCTTCCTTCACCAAACGTTCTTCTAGTTTCTTGATTCCGGTGTTTCCCATATTCTCTGCCACAATTACAGGCCCAGCTTCCTTCACCAAACGTTCTTCTAGTTTCTTGATTCCTGTGTTTCCCATATTCTCAGCTGATATTACAGGTCCAGCTTCCTTCACCAAACGTTCTTCTAGTTTCTTTAATCTTGTGTTTCCCATATTCTCAGCTGCAATTACAGGTTCATCAAGTCCAGCTTCCTTCACCAAACGTTCTTCTAGTTTCTTAAATCCAGGAGAATCAATGCTTACATCCTTAGTAATCTTAGACATTTCAGACTCTGGTGGCATTGATCTGTCTTGAGTCAGTTTTACTGAGCTTAAATCTCTTAAATTTTCAGTAACCTGATTCTTAGAAATATTTCCAAGACGAAGGTTGTATGTTTTGGTTTGATTTGCATCAGGTAAGACGTTCACAGTATTGATTGGTTGTTTCACAGGTGTTTTTAATTTCTCTAATAATGAGGGTTTGCTTGTTTTTGTTTGATTCGCATCAGGTAAGATGTGCACAACATTAACTGCTTGTTTCACAGGTGTTTTTGATTTCTCCAATGATGACACAGTACTGTTTAAAGAGGATTTCACTTCCATTGAATCTACATTCAAGCTATCATCAGTTTGTTTTCCCTTAGCACTAACTGTCTTTTTATCCATCTTGGATTTAGCTGGATGTATTGTTTCGACTTTTGTTTCACGTTTCTCTTTACTTGTTTCAGTAGATATATTCTTAATAACATCCTCTGGATATATAGTTTGTATTACACCAGCTCGAAGCTTCTCTTCAAGTTTCATAAAAGCTTCATTGTTCATAGGTGATTGTCTTGTTTTTGCTTTGTCTGCACTAGAAGATTGATTAGTCACAGACCCTTTACAAGTTGAGTAATGTCTCTTATAACTTTTGGCTTTCCAAAACACTTTTCCACACTTGTCACATTTCTTCCAGCCTGTTGAACACGACAGTAGATTGTCTGTAACCTTCAGTACATTTGCTTTACCATCTTTTGCTATGGAATGAGATAAATAAGATGTAGTACTTGCACAGTCAGTTTTATCTGGAGATTTACTTTTATTAAGTTTTGCTTTCATACTGTTAATGAAAGCTTCATTTTTGTGATGGGCATTTTTTAAGTGGCGTGCAAGCATAGTGAAATTATTGAATGTGTGATCACAGCATGGGCAAGTATTCTGAACAACATACCTAGTATGCTTCACTTTCACATGGTATGTCAAATCACAACGCCTGGAAAACGTCATTTTACATACTTTACATTTCATATTTTTAAAATCACAGAGCTCTATAATATCTTTCGTGACACCTCTTCCATCATTTCTGCCATCTTCTACATCTTCAGTATCTACTTCCATGCACTCTTCGTCATCCTCTTTAGAACCGGAAGTTTCCATGTATTCCATGGACTTCCTGGGTGAAGACTTCCTAGATCTTGTAGCTAACCTTCCTGGTCTTTCACTTAAGATATTATTACCAAGGTCAGAACCTTGAAAAATCTTCTTCTTCACTAGATCAGCACATACAGATTTAACTGAATTCTTATTCTTTACAGGCGACACAGTATCCTTGGTTGCCGCTTTATCTGTAATTTTGACAGGACTTGATTTTTTAGGACTATTATTTTTGGAACTTTCACCTTTAGTTTTATGTACCTCAAAAGCATTAGCACAACCAGGCATCGGTGTCAGAACAATTGTATTAGTGGTCTTGGCAACTTTTCGTCGTTCAACATCCTCTGCAACTTTAGTGTACAACTGGTATTCCTTGGATTTTCCTTTAAAATTATTATTTATCACATTTTCAACAACAGTTGATACACCAGGCATTTCTTTAGACTGTTTATCAATGTCTTCAGGTGCTTCAGGTTGAACAATAACAGCTTCTTCGTTATCAGCATGAGATTCAAATTTGTTGTGCATTTCTTTTTCTTCATGATACTCGATACAATACACACGTTTGTGAGCCACAAAGTTTGGGAAACTTCTGAACAAGTTTCGGCAGACTTTACACTCTAGTATGAAGTCACATTCATCTCTGAGTAGATTCCTAACTTCATCGGAGCCATAATGTATACCATGTAAAATCTGGTCAATCATTTTGTGCCCCATATCAATGGATGTTCTTATCACAGAGAAGTCCACTTCCGGAGACTCTGGTCTATCAGGTGGAGATGCCATCTTTATTTCAGACTGAAAAAATGTAATATATATAATTATATATATACAATAATCAATGTGCAGAAAGAAGTCTGAAAAGTACAGGTTTACTTGGTAGCCTGTAGTTTTATAATACATCCTTCATAAGACTAACTTCAATGTGGGGCTCAACAATAACATGCATTTCATATATTTTGCAACCTAGCTTTTTTCATTTGACACAATTTATTAACATGGTTAACTAAGTTAAAACACACGATAAATATTGAGGGATAATCAAATTATTGATTAAGTCTTAATTTTAAAACTCAGTTGACATTGTGTCACACAAAAAATTCACTTCTGATACTCTATTAACTGATGCCGTCTTGCTTTCCACAATGACCGAGAATACATGTACAAGCTAAACTACATTCAAAAAGCGTTAAGCAAGATGCAAGCTCAGGTCGGTATCTTAGACAGAGTGCCATCAGTTGTGGTATTACAAGTATCACTGCAAAATCTGTAAGCTAAGATCTAGTTATAGTTTGCAATCCAAACAAAAGATAAGAATTCAGATTAAAATCCCCTATCAATGAAAACACTGTGTGTCACAGTAAATAAGCATTTGCATTCCACGAAGAAATACATAATTGCATTCAATACACGTAAGTATCATGGTAAAATGTTACCACTCAACATATCGGGACAGTCACGTTCCGAGCAGTTTCGAGATCTGGCGCCCGGGAGAACGTGTGCAATTTGACCTGTGTATTTTCATCATTAACGTCTTTGTAAAGCTAATCAAGGCCAATACAACGTGAAAATCTGGTGCATAAATGTAAAATGGTTTCATATGCGTAATATTGAAAGCTTTCATAATTACTGTAGGGCTATTTTCTAATTTTTCAGTAATTCTTCTAAGGTAAATCGCCACTGACTTCCATCATGATTCGCAAAGGATTGTGGGCCAAACAGGAAGTAGTTGCAGGCGAATTATCATGGCGGATTTCCTCAACAACGAATGTAAACAACAATTTCATATAACTTTTATTGGGAGTTTAACGGATAAATTGATTTAATTTGTTGCATTTACAGCTGTGTAATAATTTCATTGTATATTTTTAACTGTATTTCAAGGAAAAAGATATTTTTAAAACTGAAATTCACTTTGAAAATGACGTTTTGTCATTTCAATTATTGACAGAAACTGACTAGTAGCAAATTGGTATTGTGTTGAAGTTAGAGAATAACACATGCACATTAACTCAAACACAATCAGTTTGTATCTTAAATGATACTTCTTCATCATGATAGTAAATGATATCTTTTTACTGAAGAACTGAAGACTCAAGATAGGGTCAATTAATGACACAACTATTTTTATTAACCATAAAGAACAAGTTAGCCAACGCCATCTGTGCTTTCAGTTAAAACAAACGTTTGAAAGCGTAAGCCTATATTTCTTACTGAACAGTCCGTCTCCAAAAATGTTTTCAAACGCCTCACAAGTTAGTGTGCGAAAGAAAACGGAATGCATATGGGTAAGGTGTGAAACGCGGATCCACGGATTTGGATCCAATAAAGAATTTTTAGGGGAATAAAGGGGTGTTACGGATCCTTTCATAATTTCTTTATTAATATAGTACCAAATTTAAGCTGAGTATTGCAGGTTTATGTACATCTGAATCCGTGGATCTGCATTTTACACCTAGCTGGAAGATATTTTTTTAAACGTAACCATGCAAATTTTCCATTACAATCAATGTACGGCAAATGTTTCCCTTAATGAACACAGGGATGATGTATCAATAGTACTACAAATATGATAAATGAATTAGATGAGAGGAGAAAATGTATAATTCTTGCTAAATAATTAACTCACTGCAATGACTGCATCTAAACTAATATTAAGTTTGTTCTCTTACATATAACTGGAGGTTTGCTTGCATCTATACTAAAATATCTCTAACATTATTATGTGAAGCACCTGTTAAATTGTAACACAGACTACTTAACTTCAGGACTCAATGTATATAATGCATCTGCATATATAAAGTATATACCCTTTAATGCTTTCTATATATTCTTCCATTGCACCCGTGATAAAATTCACATTCAAATGCTTTTTAGAAATTGAATACTGTGAATTAAACATGTAAGCTGTTATCGGTCAGTCTAGACCCTTAATAGTGTCCTGAAAGTTATTACCAAAACAGTATTAATTTTTTAGAAGTCATTATTATAGATAATGATAAAGTCACAAAATTGTCTGTTTGAATCATAGCGGAAAAAGTTTTAAATTAATTGATTATTGATTGTGATATCTCTGTAACAGTATGATTTAATGACATTTAGAAAGTAGCAGAAAAATTGATTATACTGAATACTTACACTGATAGTTTCTTAAATTGACCCAGGGTTTTACTGTCAGTGTTAATTTCTTTATTGTTGGCACAGACTTATGTTAAAGAAACCTGAAGTGATTTACAGTATTCAATTTCTTACTTTTCAGCTCTTATTTCTACAATATAAAATGGAGATTTGAGATATCATGGACAAGTTATGGTGAACCGTGTGGATGCATCAACAGTATAACCGAAGTGTGTGCATTCAAAACACTGTGTTCAAATGTATATAGTTACCAGAGATCATGTCCTCTCCATTGATGAAACTTCCACTAGATTGGGAAGTATTACTTCCAGCTGGCCCAGCTTTAACTCAGCATGCCGGATGTGTCATCGCCAATACCTTCTATGTTCATGGTGGGATTACTAGATATGGCAGCAGGATTCCTTCTAATAAGTTATATCGTCTAGATCTGTCAACACTTATTTGGAATGAGGTTCGAGTTGAGGGTTCGCCTGCCTTGAGCTGTCATGCCTGTGTCACTTTGGATGATAGATATATGGTGCTAATAGGTGGTTGGAACGGGCATGATAGGGTTTCAAAAATATTTATTTTTGACACTTTTCTAAATGTATGGCTCTTCCCAAAAGATTACGGGTTTGCCGAAGGTGCTGGTCTCAGTTCACACGCAGCTATGGTGCTAGATACAGGTGATATTTTGATCGTCGGGAGGGAGGGTTGCTTGCGGACTGTCGAAAAACATGGAAATGCTTATCTTCTGAGTGGTTGTGTTCGGAAAGGAGAATTTATTTACACAAAAATATCAGATTCAATAGTGTCGCGTTCTGGCCATTCATTAAACACTATAGGTCGATCTCTGTATATCATTGGTGGTCGAAATGATGATTTCTTTGAACAGCATCAAGGATTCTCAGCTAGTCAAACATCTAGAAACCTTAATTCAACCTTCATTTCTGCTTTGAAACGATTCAGCCTAATGCCATTGCTTAGAAACCCAAGTGGTCGTAGACATCATGTGACAGTTGGAGGAAAAGGCTGTGTTCTCATACATGGTGGAGAAACATTTGACGGAAAATCGAGACATTCTGTTAGTGACATGTACCTGATGATTGCAAAGCCAGAAGTTCAATTCTTCAAGCTAGGAACTAGCTCTGTTGCTCGGGCTGGACATGTTTGTGTGAACGCCGGTGATAGGATTATATTTCACGGTGGCGTTGCATGGAAGAATGTAGTGTACGGAGATTGTTATGAATTGAAAGTCCAACATTGATTTCTTATTTATTTTTGTAAGTCAGATGCTTGATCAATCAATCAATTAATCAAACAATCAAACTATCAATCAGTCAATCTATCAAATTATATATTATGTTTATGGCAATCCAACTGATTTGTGATTTTTATATTAATTTAGACAAAAAAATTGATCTATTGTATTTCTGGCAACTCAACTGATTTATTTAATTCCCAGTAAAGTTTGATGTTGTAAAAGAAATTCAAGTTTGAATGATCGAAGACATTAAAATGTTAAAAAAGTTTTTTTTACAAATAACTTGTTAAGTTAAAAATGTTACCAAAACACTATTATTGTTTAACAGTGCTGATAAAGTAAGACCGGTAGTCACCAAATTTGTGTGATCAAACTGAAAAAGCGGATCCCTACTTTTACAGAGTTGAAAAAATATGTGTGAATTACTATGTGCTTATCATCATATGTAATACATAATATATAGTAGGACTCTTAGCTGCATTCTTACCTTAGATCCAGTAGTTGTATATCGTTTGTTTGTATTCTGACACACAACAGACAGATTTTTAGCATCCTTTTAAGTTATTGTATGAATTGGACATCACATTCATTTGATTGTTTTAATTTGAAATTAAAATTCTTTTATTTCTTCCTGATTTCTATTCTTAAATTTGTTTTTCATTCAATTTATTATTTTATTTGCTTCAAGTGAATATTGTGTTTTGAATTAACTATTTTTCAGGATGTGCCAAAATTTGTCTATTGAAGGATGCGGTAATAATGGCTTCAGCTTCATCGGACCAACTTCCTGTAGACTGGGTACTGTTGTGTAAAGATGGACCCTGTCTAACAAATCATACTGGTTGTATTATTGGTAATAGTTTCTATGTTCATGGTGGGGTAGCGAAATATGGAAGCACATCACCGTCAAACAAATTCTACAAAATGGATTTGTCCTCGGCGAGGTGGTCGGAAATTACTGCGTCTGGTTCACCTGCCTTGAGTCATCATGCTGGTGTTGCCATGGAGAATCGTTACTTAATTTTGATTGGTGGTTGGGATGGAAGACAAAGAATTTCAAAAATCTACGCATTTGACACTCAAGAGAACTGTTGGATGTCTATGAGTGATTCAGGATTTCCTGAGGGGGCGGGACTTAGTTCTCATGCGGCTACAGTTTTGTCGAACGGAAAAATTCTGGTTATTGGTCGAGAAGGCAGCCTTCGTCTACAAAGAAAACACGGCAATGTTTATGAATTAAGTGGTAACGTTCTTAGTGGAAAATTTGTATATCATAAAATGACAAATGCTACGTCATCACGCTCGGGTCATACAGTGAACTGTGTTGGAAGAAATATTTACATCATCGGAGGCCGCGATGACAATTTTGTTGAATTTCACCCTGGTTTTAGTTCACAGGAATCAGTAGGAAACTTGTCATCAAAGTTATTAGAAACTGCTTCCAGTTTAAAACCTATGACTAAACCGCCTAACGGAAGAAAAAACCATGTGACCTTTGTAGGTCAAGGCTGTATTATCATTCATGGCGGAGAAACGTTCGACGGACGATCACGAGAACCTGTCGGTGAAATGTTCCTTATTGCAATCAAACCTCACCTTAGTTACTATAAGATCGGCACTTCGTTAGTCTCCCGTGCGTCTCATGTTTGCGGTAATACAGGAGATCGAATTATAATCCATGGTGGTATTTCAGGCAGAAATATTGTTAATGGTGACTGTTATGAATTAAAACTTAGAAAATGAAACAGAATAATTAATTTGAATATAACATTATTATTACTAGCAGTTGAGAAATATCGTATATTTGTATGATTTCTTTTTGTAAAATTTTATTTTAAAGATAACCCTAAATTACAATTTAATATGGTGAATCAATCAAAAGATTTGTCCTTGATCTTGTTGTTATCATATAGTTAATTAGATATTTAGGTCTAAATTAAAGATTAAGTGTTTTTGCTTGAACTTTATGCCAAAACTTAGCCTTGACAGTACTCATACTAACTTTACTGAAGTATGTTGTAATTTTCTCTTCCTTTATTTTTCACCATTTTCGATAAAGTACTATTTATGGGAATGGAAAAAAATACTATTTGTACACTTTGAATGTAGCCAGTCTGCAAAATTAACGGTTGTCCTGTAGTCTGGGACAACCAGTTATTCATTCTGACAACCAAAATTTTGGTTCGGACAACCAAATTTTCATTAACAAATCAATGAAAAAGCTAAAATTTCAGTATCTGGCAACCACATTTCAAACCTTAATTTCACAGACTGTGTGACTCAAAATTCAAGCAGAGTTTATTTCATTTTCATTAGGCATTGCTCGAATAATGTTAGTTGCTTTTCAAGGAATATACATGTATATGTAGTTGATTAGGTTGATGTGATGTTGACGTAACAATTTAAGATTGTATCAAAAATATATTTAGAAGTCTGTGCGTACTGATAGTAAATGTTTGTGATATTTAGTATATTGTACATGTAATTAACAATGTTATGATATTATATGAAAGATAAAGGGAGGAATTTTGAAGGGAGAGCATGACAGACAGAGAAAGAAACGAGAAAACCTATATTTCTTTCTTACATTTTTCAAGGGGAGTAACTCTGTTACCATTATGATTACCATATTTCCCTGAAAAAATGCTCCCTGTGAAATTAAATGCCCCATTTCTTCAGAATACATAACATCAACTTCCAAATGTATAAATGATGTATTAATATAGGGATATATGGTATACATTGTATTTTACTTCATATTTTATGACAGAGATCTGCTATATTTCATTACTTCCTTTTTGTCTACTTCTGTCCTTTTAGCTAATGTTACTAATTTGTCGGTATAATTTGTCAACCGTAGTTTTCAATAATTTTGCTGAGTTTTAAACATACATGTATATGTTTTTTTTCAAGTCTATTTATTTATATAATTATTTGGTTTGGGAGATAAATCCAAAGATCTTATTTATATTGTTTTATGTATTTTATGATTATTTTATTGTTGTTTTATTTTATCTAAATAAATCAGTAAATAGAACAATGTGGTTGTTTTAATTTTAAACAAGTCATTACTAGTCTGTTGTTTCACAATGCCCCGTGAAAGAAAATTAATGTTAGATTCTCATGAAAAAACATCTGGAAATACATTCATAGAGGAGGTACAAATGTAAATAGAACCACAGGACTAGCTTAAGACTTTATATGATCACTTACAAGCATGTGGACAATCTAATTTAGACATTTTTTATTATGTATTTGAATATAACTTTGGGAAAAGTTAATTTTTGACTTGTGATTCAGATGGGTGGGGAGTCTGTAGTAACAGGTTTCTGTGGCATCCGTGCTGTAATACAGTCCTGTAAACATTGCTTAGGGCTTTTATTTTGTATGCAAATCATTTGATAACATTTGCAAAACCAACACAATCTTATATAAAATTATCTAGATATAACAAGTAATTAAAATTAGCTTTAACAGAGTTTATTCCAGTAACAAAAAAGAAATTACATCCCATCACAAAATTTGTAAACATATTCAGACAAAGTAACAAGTAATGCATACAACATAAATTTAAAATACGAGCTGGAAACAAAAATAGAACTTAAATCAGTATGTAAGGTATATTCTCTAATCTTTAATATAAAGATAGACATCTGTTACATTTATTTAACAACAACTTTTTAATTTTTTTTAGTAGTTTGATACAAAATTAGAATTATCATTTCAGCTGACATTTTCATATCTGTCTATAACTTTTATCAATAAAAAAATCTGACATTTTAAGTAAACACGTTGAATCAGCCTGTGGAACAATGGCACTGAACTGATGTTAAGTTAACCAAAAATGGCTGCATGAGCTTTAAAACAAGCTATATATCGAGGGCTCAGCGCAACACTGTCGTAACTTGTTCTTATTTCAATATGAGTTATGACACTGTTGCGTTGAACCCTCGATATATATGTATATGCTTATATACTACATAACTGTTTAAGTTGAGTACTGGTACTGTGTTCTAAGATTTTAAGGCTGTAAAACCTTTTAATGATAGTTACGCACGTTAACGATGATTTTCTTTAAAGTTACCCAAAGAAAAAAAAACTTATAACAGCATAAAAACAATTAGAAAATACTAGTTTGAAATCTTGTTACCAGTTTTCTATTCTAATTCTAAACATAGAATAAGATACATGTATATCCTAGGATTGGTTGGAAAATCTGACTAAAAGATGCATACCTGATATCATATTTGTTCAGTAAACTGCAACAAAAGCAAAGAAGGTGACAAATTTTGAAAATGATGAAAAGCTTAAATTCATTTTGAGCAAATTCGAAAATACACAACAAAATTGTCAGAACAGGAGAGTCGTGATTTGCATACAGTGAATATGTCTAACACAAGAACAGAACTTGTAACTATACCATTGAAATTCAACCCTTTAAAGTGAGCATTGTTTTGGGGTATTTGTTAAAATAAACACTTTAAACATCATCAATGCTTACCATACACAACCATATAAAAAAAAAATGTTTCCTTTATGTTGAATTTCAAAATATTTTCTTTCAGTTTGTATAACTTCACCTGGCATAGCAGGTAATTTGAGGAGTTTAGTATTTTAATACCAAGCTACAGTCTGTCGGGATTTGTTCAGATTTTCGTAAAGTTTGTCAAAACATTTGCAGGATTATACAGTTTATATATATATATTTAGCATTAAAATTTAATGTACAGCAAAAATGATACCAATTTGTAGGTGAAACACTGCACTCTGTACAAAAATTTCTGAAAATACTTAAAGGGCCATTAACCAAGTAGACTGCATGCATGATATTAATTATGGGAAGCACCAAAGCTTTGACCCGAAATAGAATTCAAGACAACTGAACCGAAACAGAAATCTTAAACATAATTCCTTTAAGTATTAAAGGGGCAATAATTCCTACATCTTCAAAATGCGTATCATAGTTATGTCAAGTCAAGTTTAGCTATGATTACAAATATATACGCAGAATTTAAAAGCACTAGCTTTGAGTATAAGCAAATAAAATTATCTTAACCAAAGATGTTAACAATTACCAAAGATGAAAATCATTTTTAATCAATAACACAAAAACCCTTTACAATTTTCTAAACAATCACACAAGATCATGTCAGATATATGTTTCTTTAAAAACATTTTGGCAAGACTAGATAACTATGAAATATCAAATATATCCGAGTAAATTATCATACAGAAGACTAATAATATCAATAATATGTAAGTTACAACCAATATGTATACAACTGTACACAAAACATACGTCAGGACATACCAACAACTACATGTACATTGTATCTATACATTATGCCATTTACAACCCTAAAAAACTATCATTTTTACATTTCATAATATTAATTCTTTGATTTAGGCTTAAACAAATTGTTTGTTTCTGTTTATATGCTTATCATAGGTAGGTAGTTGGATTTTTTAGCTCTTGAATGCATGCCAAAAAGTAAAAGAAGTTTATGTTTCATTTCTCGGGCTTATAAAAACTAGAGCTTTGTCACAGAAGTGACTAATACATCTGCCCCTGCTTTGACACTAAGAATGTGATGGCACACTATGGCTAGATTCAAGGGCACATAACTCAGAAATGTGTGGATCACTGGGCATGGAAATTGTGTCTTGCACATCCACACTTCATGGTAATGACATATTTCAAGTTTATTGCAATAGCTTAAGGAATGTGGAAGAAGTTTGCTCCATAAACTTGTTGAATTGGATGCGGACTGACAGCCCAACCGAGTGACTTGAATGCACCCCCTCTCAGACTGTCTTGCGGGGGTATAATTTGAGTAGGTCAGGTACGTATAACCAGAAACAAACATTTCATATTAAGCCGTACAATGAGATAATTTCTTAGGAAAAGACAGATTAGTATATTAGTGCTGATAAAGTACAAACTGAAGTAACTGACTGAAGATTATGTTAGAACTCAAACATGGTATCAGTCTCGATAAATAAAAATGTAAGTAGTAAAATAAGTCAATATAAATACATTAATGTAGGTTCAAAATCAATAGGGGTCATCTACATGTGATGAACTACCTCTCAACCAAATCTGATGAGCTTAGGCCTAATCATTCTCTAGTTATTGGTCGGACAAGGTTTGGTGACAGACGAACAAACATTAGCAAAGCAATATACCCTGAAACGGGGCATAATTAATATGTTTCATTTCACAATTATTATGTGCAATTCAACTAATGTAACCCATTAACTAAGAATAAGAGAGACAAACGGTAAATAATGACCTGTTTCAATAATCGGTAAGACACACCTAAAAGTCCAATTATGATGTGTTTTACCTTTACATAATCTTTCCTCAGATATATATAAACAATACAAACACTAAATTATCACAAGGAAATTTATAAAAACAACAAGTGTGAATTTACTCCACAATGGTTGTATATTATCACAATATAACACTAGGCCAGTATTTCTTTGGTGTAAAAGCTAAATCGATGGAAATCGAGATTTTTTTTCAAATCAAGAAAAAAAAGATTACTTTGTCCCAGACGCTTTGTCCAGCAAAGTCTCTGTTCTAATATCTAATTACTAGTAAGTTAAATTTGTCTGGTCAAGGGCAGGATACAAACTTGCAGTGTTGATAGGCTAGTGACTAATAATCACAAATCAAAGAACTGAAAGTACTCAAGGAAATTGAACTTACATGGACTTGCACTGCAACATGGAAGGGGAACCAGTTAAACAATTGTAAAGCGGATAAGAAAAATCTATTATTTTGGCAAGCATTAAAATTCATGCGCATCGAGCCAGTGACGGCTATGGAAAGCTGAACTATTGTTCAGATTCCAAAAATAAACACAAACCTTTAGTACACAATCAGATTCTGAGACTTAAAATTATGAAGTTAGCAATAGTAAATATTTGTTTGTACAATAATTGGTATTAAATATGATGTGTCAGATCTCTACAATGGAGGGAATAAGGATATAAATATCTATTAGTTTGTATTTAATTCTTTTCTTACTTCAATACAATGTCGATTTAAAAGAAACAAGGTCTGTTTTACTAGTTGAGATAAAATCTAGAACATTCAGCCACAGGATTCAATCCATATTCGTTCAGCGTGATTTTCTTGTACGGATATGGCATTTATTCTTAGCACTTAACATTCATTTCTTGTGATTAAGACCCTTTTACTCACCATCTTCAAAAAGTTAGTAAATAATGTACTTGATAGTCAAAAATTAGCTTCTGATTTGCGAAAATCTTTGCAGTAAATGAAAAATTAGGGCATGTGATTATTGCCATTGACCTCTGGACAAGACCTCTGGACAAAACCTAAAGCATAACCTTGATAGTACTAAGGAAATAATTTTCATAAGTAACAATTGATACACAGACAAAGTGTTTTCCAGATGTTTCAGACTAGCAGGCTTAATTTAAACTGTAGCGGTTTTTATTCACCAATCACTCATTTTTAGCTTGTCTGTTTTTTGAAGAAAAAGTCTATTGTGATCAGTGCAGCATCTGTGCAAAAAATTTAATGTAGCTCATAACTCAGCAACTATAAGAGGTAGCAACATGAAACTTGATTGGTGAATAGATCTCTCTGAGGCAAAGATCAAATGAATGTTGGCACCTCTTGCAGTATTCTTGTTTATAACAAGAGGGCCAAGATGGCCCTATATCGCTCACATGACAATCACTGTTCACTCATTAAAACATTGTTTTGAACCAGTGACCTAGTTTTTGACCCCAGACGAACTATGTTCGAATTTGTCTTACATATCATTAAGACAAACAGTCTGACTAGGTTTGGTGAAGATACAATCAAAATTTGACATCTACAGTGTTAATAAGGTTTTCCTAAGATTTGACCTTGTGACCTGGTTTTTGACCCTAGGTGACCCATATTTGAACTTGTCCTTAATATCATTAAGACAAACAATCTGACAAGGTTTGGCCAAGATCCAAGATTTACAAGATTTTTACCTAAGATATGACCTTGTGACCCAGTTTTTGAACCCGGCTGACCTATGTTCATCCTTGACCCACATATCATTGAGGCAAACATTTTGACAAGGTTTGGTGAAGATCCAATTAAAACTGTGACATCTACAGTGTTAACAAAGTTTTCCTAAGATTTGACCTGGTGACCTAGTTATTGACCCCAGATGGCCCATATTTATACTTGACCGTTATATCATTAAAACAAACGATTTGACAAAGTTTGGTGAAGATCCAATAATAACTGAAATCTACAGTGTTAACATGGTTTTTCATAAGATTTGACCTAGCGACCTAGTTTTTGACCCAAGATGACCCATGTTCGAACTCGTCCAAGATATTATGAAGACAAACATTCTGACAAGGTTTCATGATCGTCCAATCAAAACAGTGACTTCTAGAGTGTTCACAAGGTTTTCCAGCAATTTGCCCTAGTGACCTAATTTTACTACAGAAATTACCCATTTTCAAACTTGACCTACATATTATTAAAATAAACATTCTGACAAAGTTTCATGAAGATAAATTCAAAACAGTGATTTCTAAAGTGTTCACAAGGTTTTCCCTTATTTGGCTCTGGTGACCTAGTTTTTGACCCCAAATGGCCCAATATCGAACTCGTCCGAGATTTTGTTGATATTAACGTTCTGACCCAGTTTTGCTAAAATTGAGCCAAAAATGTGGCCCCTAGTGTGGTCACAACATAAAGTTTGACGACGCACGACGCACACCGCCGGACGGAGAGTGATCCTAATAGCTCACTTTGTGACATGTGAGCTAAAAATCTGACCACTAATCTTGCATAATCATAGGTCTTTGTGCTTGTTAATTGTTCAGTTTCACTGCAACGCCAGCATCTGCATTGGTTCAAAAAATTTTAATGTAGCTCATAACTCAGCAACTACAAGAGGTAGCAACATGAAACTTCATACGTGAACAGACGAGCGTTGGCACTGCTATCGGCACTCTTGTTTGCGATAAAAATTTCTTTGGAATGACAAAGAAGTAGCCAGCGTAAGGCATTCGAATAGAAGGTGAAATCACCTACAGCCTGGGCTTCTGAAGAACACTATATACAAATACAGGTAATAGTTTTATGCATAAGATTCAGATTAAGTGTGAAGATGATGATGCACAATCAATAAAATCATCATTGGTCTCCTTCAGTGTAAATGTTCCCAAAATTTGTTGTAATATGGATAGGATGTTGTTTGCCTATAGAATGATCATGTTTGAGATAAAAAAAATTAATACCCGCTATACAAAAATAAACATGAAACATATAAAGACTAGCTCTAGAAATAAGACCCTAGTGCATATAAGTCCTGGATGAACACCAACTAACAGATCAATGCAACTAGATTACAAAACCTTATTTTTCCTGAAATAGAAAACAATATTGTTAGGTCACAATAAAAGAAAACAACCATTTTTGGCTTTAAACAAGTTTCAAATTTTAACAAAAAAAAACAAAAACGAAAATTCACATCAAAATAATCATAAGCAACAAATAGAAACTGACAAAATTTTCATAACATCTGTTGAGCTAAAAGAAATAGTTATGTTAGTGTAACTTGACCCTCACAAAAATTAGGGACTTTTATACTTGGGAATTAATTTGCTCTTCGAAACTTTAGGGTTGATGCTTAACATGGTGTCAGTCTGGTAGCAACGAATGTGACTATTTTTTCTACCATAAATATCACTATTTTTTTGCCTTATCATAAAAAAAGATTGCTTGATATACTTCCAACCTGTGAATGAAGGCTGACAAAGGGAGATAATCAGCTTAGACACAAACTCTTAGTCTTCAGTCAGGTACTATTTAGTACATTTTATCAATAAACATAAGCTAATAGGGGTCCTGTTCTATAT
The DNA here is from genome assembly GCA_964023205.1 of Lutraria lutraria. NCBI lineage: Eukaryota > Metazoa > Mollusca > Bivalvia > Venerida > Mactridae > Lutraria > Lutraria lutraria. The sequence continues at coordinate 19,288,114 of OZ026850.1, read as the reverse complement.
ATCATAGTCTTAAGTCAAAGACAGGCAGCCATTACATTTACTTTGTTCTACTCTAAAACCAAAGCGAGAAAAGAAAATCCAAAACTATAATTTGAACCTAAAATCTTTCTTTCTCAAACTTTATTCACAGGTGGTCAAGATCTTTGATTCTATTTCAATTCTATTTTCAACTAGAAATATATTCGGAGGAAACCAATGCCCCCGCTGAGAGCTATGTCAAAAAGGGGGCCATAACTCCTGTGAAAATGTTTGGATTTTAACACAAATTGAACTTGGATCTGTATTTTATTATTATACACATTCACATACAATATGCAAGCAATCCATGAAATATTTCTTGAGTTATTGCTCGGAAACCAAAATCTAAACGGACAGACAGGGGTAAAATATTATGCCTGTCCGCCGTTTCGAATGACGAGGGCATAACAATCAAAGAAAGATAATTCGAAAATATAATTGCACCAAAAATCCTTTCTCAAACTCTTTATGTACATGTTTCCAGTATTCACAGCAGTGGTAAAAATTATCAGTAAATACACTGTAAGAAATACTAAAAAAAAAACTTTGAACCAATGGAAAACAAAATCACAGCCTGGAGACCTCAAGCAGTTTAATAATCAGATTTCCTAAAATACACTGTTTAAATAGAAGTCATGATTCTTACAAACAAATGCTAAGTGATATAAAAATGTCAGGAGGTATTTTTTAAAATCAGGCCCCGAGGTCATAAAACCAACAAACAATCTCCGAGCTCAAATCTCAATTCCATTCTCAAAGTACTATGTTTGAAAAAGAAGGAGCTGATTAACATTAAAATACATATTCAGATCAATTACGCTGTTAGAATTATGTATCAATTACATCAGTAATGTCTGATCATAATTAACTTAGAAACATTAAAAGACAAAATATCAGATTTGTGCTCGGAGACTAATTAAATGTTTTACGACCTTGGGGCCTGACTGATTAGTATTAGTCTAGATAATCTTTGTGGTTATACAACAGCAGCACCACAACCCGCTCGACTGACAAGCATATTGTTTATCATAGACCATCGATCAGATTCTATATCGTAGCATTCTCCACTACGTAGGCGATAGCCGCCATCAAATCCACCCAGGAGGTATATTCTACCATCAAATATTGCAACACCTGGCCATGCCCTTGGAGTATTCATCTGAGACAGTGTGGTCCATTGTCGAGTTAGGACATTAAATCTGTAACAAACGAAAAGGAAAACTATATTACCTCTATAGTGTGACCTTTATTGACATCAAGGTCATTTCCATAAAAATAATCAATGACAGTTCTTGAAAGAATGACCTTTATCACCAGGGACTTTTATACGGAGGTGATCGTGATTTGACTGAATATGAAAGCTTCTATAAAACAATGAGTATTCTAGGTCACCAAAAGATTGCCTATGTATCTATTGACTCAAAGTAATGATGTCATTTCATATGCGTGTCTTAGCTAATAAATAACTTTTAACAGAAACTATTCAAATGTGTAATCTCAGAATCATACTTTTATTAACTGACAAGCTGACTAGATGCAAGAGTATAAAATTTCATTTTAATAAATCGAGGGTGAGCGCAACACTGTCGTAACATGTTCTTATTTCAATAAGAGTTACGCCACTGTTGCGTTGAACCCTCGAAATAAGAGGTGGCATGGATTTTGGAATCTGGACAATGGTTATAGCTTTCCACAGCCGTCGCTCGGCACACATGAGTTTATTATGAGGACCAAGATAAAACATCCGCTATGCAATTGTTAATCTAGTCCTGTTTCATGTTGCAGTGCAAGTCTCTGTAATTTCAGTTTCCATGAGTACTTTCAGTACTTTGATTACAGTCAGGAATTTCTATCACAGCTAATGTAAGTCCAAGACATAACAGCCATATGTCCATAATGACAAGTCATTATTCAGAAACACTTTACCTCTCTACAAGATCATAGTACTGATCAGTGTGACGATACCTTCCACCGAATGCGTAGATATTTTGATCAATTGTTGCGAGTACAAGACCTGAGCGAGCTTTTTCCATCTCTGACATAAACATCCACTCCTCTGTGGCAGGGTCATAACACTCCATACTAGCTCTGTCCATATGTAACGTTCTATCATAACCCCCTGAAAGATATCCAAACTCAAGAATGATGAGTTGTCTCCCCTTAGGGTGTATCAATCACTGCTTTCACAAAATACTAGCTCTGTCCATATGTAACGTTCTATCATAACCCCCTGAAAGATATCCAAACTCAAGAATGATGAGTTGTCTCCCCTTAGGGTGTATCAATCACTGCTTTCACAAAATGTCTCACAATGAAAGCGAAAGCTAACCAGAGGACAAGAGAACTGGTATTCATTTGATTACAAATTTAATGATGTACTCAACTGTAAATGATAATATATATATGTGACATTCATTCTTGTTAATTCGTTTCCTAAGAGTGATTTAGAGCTATTTTCATCTACTTAAAGCCCAGAAGACTCAGATTTAAAACTTTCATAGAATAAACACTAAGAATAGAATACAATAATCATCATACAAGCCAAGTTCACTAATAAGTACAAAATACTCAAAACAGACTTAAATCTAGATATTTATACAAAACATCAAAATTAGCAGTGAACAAAAACAATCATACCAGCTACATAAATTCTGCCTTCACACGCTGTGACCCCAGCCCCCGCACGTCGCCTTTTCATACTTGACACAAAGTTCCACTGTTCCGTCTTAGGGTCATATCTTTCTACAAGGTTATATCCACATGCCTTATCTTCCCCTCCTGCAATATATCAAAGAAATTGTCTATATCTATTTAAACTTTACTTAACAATAACCACAACATTTAGACCATCTATATAATAGACACCACTTAGGATCAGTTGAATATTTTTCTTTATATGTTTAGTGTTGATAGTAGTGCTTATTGTTGGTATTTTTTGTGTGTCTTTTAATTATTTATGTTACTAGGTAACGCCGAAGGTTAGAGAATGGGCCCGTAAAACTAGTTTAGCCCCCTGTAAATTTGCTCCAGACTGTTTCAAGTTGGTACCCTCCATGTATCTGAGTTTTGTCCACCATTGCGTATGGTCATGTGCACTGAGTGAACAGGGGTTTTCCACGTTCTATCACAGAGGCCTATTTAAGGCCCCTTCCCAATTGCAAGTTTCTTTAAAATCATGCAGTTTTCCTGAAACATCAAAACTTACACCAGCTTTTTTATTTCCCAAGTCAGTAATTATAGTGATAATTCTTCTAAAACTCACAGGTTAAGGCCTCTTCCCAATGAGGACAGAAAATCCCCTGCCTGAGTGGGTTTTAACTAGGGAAGGGTAGCATTTCACAGAAGGCAAGATGCTTTGTTTGAATGTTTTTTTCTAGGGGCCCTTTTTCATCTTTATTCTTAACAAAACTTTGCATAATAGTAACATAAATGGTTATTACCTATTGCATACAAGAATCCATGCACAGTCGCCACAGCAACAAAGGATCTAGCAATTTTCATTTCTGGTTTTGGAATCCATTGTCTTTGGACCGGATCATAGCATTCCATACATCGGAGGTAGAGAGTGTTTTCCAGTGTATCAACCAACGCACATTCCCCACCCACTGTATATAACATGCCATCCAATGTGGTAGAACCAATGGCAGTGCGAGCAATATTCATACCAGGCTGAATAAAGAAACATTGAATTTTGAGTTTTAGTGAAAAAAATGATATTATTCCACTGAAGAATTTTTTCCCAGCTTTTTTTAAACAAAGAAATTATAATTGCTCATTACTCTATAACAGTAACAATAACTGACACCATCAAAATAAGTGAAAACCCGCCTCTGTGGCCGAGTGGTTACGGTCGCTGACTTCAAATCACTGTAACCTCTCACTGATGGAGGGTAACAGGTTTGAGCCCGGCTACTGACCATGTTTCTTCATGTGAGAAAGTAGGCAGTTGCTTACGGAGAATGGGAGTCTAGTACTGGTTCTTCCCAGGAACATTGGTTAGGTGAACTGTCCGCCTTATTTGACTCTGACTGTTGAAAAGCGGCGTAAAACTCAAACAAACAAACAGAATAAGTGAGCTGACTTAATAAATAAGTTACAAATTAAAGTAATCTTACCATTGAGCTCCAAGTATCGGTCAGAAAATCATATCTCTCCATACTCTTGAGCTGACAATCTTGACTATTTCTACCTCCGACGACATATATACAGGGAGGATGAGCCCGGGGTGTCAGCAGTTCCATGTTCTTTCTTTCATATTGACAACGAATGGCTGAACTAATCAAAGACTGACATTTGTGACAAGTTCTAAAGAAATCAGACTTTATAACAACATTTTCTAACATGGGAAGTTCTAGAAGACCTAATTTTATATGTTTCAGAACATTACACGCACTCTGCAGACGAGATTTAGTATCATACTTCAACCACGTGTACGCAGCATCGAATACCTGCGATTCAGACATGACATGTAACTGATCACTGCGTAAAAGTTCAACGAGTCTCTCTTCCGACAGTTGCATGAACTCTTCAGTGTGTATAACTTCAAGAAAATTCTGATATATAAATTGCCGTGCAGCATTTTCTAGATCACTACACATATAGACATCAGCAAATTGTTGAATACCTGAAATGTATGTTTATAAACTAAATGTGAGTAACTTCTGAAAGATGGTTGTTATTTCTGATCTCCAAATAATTATGATCTTGATTCAGCTATTCCAGGTAAATTTCTTCAAACTCAATTCAAAGAATTTAATATAAAGTACCAAGGTTCACCGCCATATTTTTCTTCATAAAAATGACTAAGTTAACCATATATTGACTTTGCTCAAAAGCATTACATAATTATATAATGCATAGCAAATAATATTATAATTAAATAGTATCTTTTTGAAAGCAATTTCATAAAACGACTATAACATCTCAAGAAACAGAATCAATATGTTAAAAAATATTCAATTTATTTAAGGCAAGTTTTCTCACCTAAACAGTTGGTGGCAGTCAGCTGAAGTTGCAAAAACTGAGCACTTAATACCCGAAGCTGTTGAAGACCAAATAAGGAAGCTCCTTGAAGAATACTTTGAACATTATTTACAGTTATCTCAACAGTACTTGTATACATAAAGTCTAGGAGGTTCTCCATGGTACAAGCTTCTATATCCCTGATTTCAACAACATCCTGATCTGTTTCAAGCATTCCATTTGTGAACATGGCCTTTAAGTAGGGACTGGAACCAGCCAGAACGATTTTATGAGCAGGGAACTTTCGACCCTCAACACAGAGTGTAACATCACACAAAACCGCATCCTGACGCAACTCATGCATTGTCTGTAAGGCTGACCTGCCATGATTTGGGATTGAACATGTTCTTGACTCAATCATTTCTGCATCTAGTTGTTTTTACCTTTAGTTAGAATGGCATTTCTTCCATTATTTGTAGATCTAAGATTTCATATTTTGAAGTTTCAGGGCAACCTGTTCAAAAAGGCAAAGAGTTTTAGTAAATCACGTAATAATACCATTAACAACATAGGGGGTGAAACGTCCGCATTTTCACAAATTGGGAGTAAAAACGACTTGGGAGGAAACGTCCAAGGGGGTGAAACGTCTAGGGGAGGAAACAGCTTGAGGGTGAAACAACTGTCATTCAACAGTTACAGTATACGGGTGGCACTGGATAACGGTGTAGCTAAATTTAGAACGGAAATTGAACAAAGAAAAAAAATCACTGCCGTGAATCAAATATTGCAATTTATATGTACACATCTTTTTTACAAATGCCAACAGTCAAATGTTCAAAATCTGTTCTAATCTAGTGCCCACAATCAATATATACAACACAGTCGGCCACCATCTTTCTTTCCTTGAATGTACTAAATAACGGTGTACAAGTAGAAACCTCTCTAGGTCACATGACGTCATAATATAGCAGTGATACATGTATTACTGAATGCAGGTCAAAACGGCCCACTTCAAAAACAGCCCAATACCGAAACAGCCTAATTCCATTCCAGCCCGTACTAAAACGGTCCGTTCTTTAATGTTGTATAACATGAAGTTAAATAAAGTTTATTGACAATATGCATCAGAAAATAAGTAAAGGAAAATACGAAATGTTCAGAATTCTTGTTTTTTTTGCAACAAATGCTAAATTACAGAGTATGTTCTTGCCCTTCATGTCACGTAACAAAGTTGCATTATTGTGTATTGTAATAAATCATAATTTTGTTTTAGGGCTATATTGACTTTCCAAATAGTTGATATCATTCACAGTAACGGTACTAAAAACACATGAGCAGCATGCATTTTAACAGTTTTTTTAGTAAACTCTTAATTTCTTTCACGCGCGTTACTTGAATGAAAAACTGGGCCGTTTTGACTCGACACCATATTACTACGTTGGGTTAAACTCCAAACAATAATTTCAACACAGAACTACCTTGTAACAGAAGTGGCATAAAAACAAGCACAGTCTGCATTCAAAACTGCAAACGGCAGTGAAACAAATTAATCTTTTCTGAGAAAAACAACATATTTTTATTGGATCATTAATATTTCGTGTATTTTCTTAATACACACTAATTTTAATGCATACTAATCCTCAAAATGATGTTCTTACTCTGTTACTGCTGATGACAGATATGCTGACAATGGTATTAAAGTTATGCACAAGTATATATTATGGATATTATTAGATGCACTGTTATTTGGATTTATATAACGGTAAAGGGGTATAACTGATTATACTTAAACTAAAACGTATCAATGATCTTAAGGAATTGTACGACAGCAAATAGCAAGTCTATTTCTTTTATTTTTATATGCAACAATGTCGCACTAGTCTTGTCACTGTGTCTGACTCATTCAACTGACAACGAATGTCAAGAACTTGAAGAAGATGAAGAGGGATTTAACAGTTTAAGGGGGCTGTAGAAACCAGGAGGGCTATGCAGGGCTACCCCCCCCCCCACACACAAATCCAATAATTTCGGCTGTATTGCAATTAAAAGTGGCTTTAAAATACCCCCCCCCCCCCCCTGTTGTCAGACAAAAAATCTGAAATTGCTTCCTATGCAGAAGAAAACTTACCTCTCGAGTCTAGTACGATAAATGTTGCTAACTTGGGTGATATTCGTGCGCTCATGAAATCAACTCGTTAAGTTAAATCAGTTAAATAGATCACTGAAGCATCATAGCGTAAGCTCATTTATTTTGACATTTGCAAAAATAGTCGAGCGATTTTTGTCGCCCGAGAGAGTAAATAGAGTTATTTCCCTTGAGTCATTCAATAAACCTCTTACGACTATGCATTATTTCACGGAAGTCAATGGAGAACAAGAGTTACCTATCCCTAACACTACGATATCGTAGATTATATTAGGCAGGGAACCAGACCCCCCAAAAAAACTATCCACTATAAAAAAGTGCATTCATATAAATCATTGTTGTTATCAGGTCTTGAATGAAAATATAGATGTTTGTTCCTATTCGCTGATCAGGTTAAAAACTCATTGATTAAAATTGGAAATAATAAACCGCAAAACTTGAACGTGATTTGGCAAATTCATGCCAACAAATGCACAATAAGAAAAAAAACACTAATATGCATTTGAGTATCAGTTGCTAACCATTGGAGACTTGGTTACATATTTTTAACTACTTTGACAGAGATGATTTAGAATGATAAGTAACGATAACTCTGGTTAGAAATAGCCTGGTACCGTGTACACGTCCCAAGCTCGGTACCAATAATCAAAGGTACTTGACACAAAATCTAATTTTGGCTGTATATAGGCTACTTATACATAATGATAAGCGCCTTTAGTAAGGGCGTCTGAATTGGATGTTTCTATGAAACTCTGGATCAATAGAGCGTTTAAACATGTTCCCATCTAGCAACGCGTGCATTAACATAATCGTTAAAAATAGGTTACTAGATTTTCTGAAAATGATACGAGGTAAAATTACAGTGAAGTTCACTCCATTTGATTCACTGAACTTAATTTTTCGTCTGCAAATAATTTATCAATTTGGCACTACCATGATATTATATGTGACACGTAAGAAGAACCAACAATGCGAAGCATGTGACTTATGGACCAGTAAGACCCTTCATTCCACAGTAGGGGGTAATAAAAAAAGACAGGGTCATTGATAGAATAGGTTCTGTTTACATAAACAGTTATTATATGCTTTAATATAAAACCAGAAGAAAGTTAGTCATAAACTAATTATCACTATAAAGCAATTAAATGTATGACCCTATTGTTTTACTAGCTAGGCTCTCTGAACAGTAGACGTCTTCATGGCGTCAAGGACTTATATACGAGTACATGTATGCATATATATATATAAGTCCTTGATGGCACTGAAGAGTACTACGTTGAAGCTGAAGTAGGTGTCAAGTCTACAGACACTAAGATGACAGTGACCAGACAGGATTCAGACTGATAAGGGGCACTAGTAAGATATTAGACCTCTTAATTGCGGCTTTTTTTGGGTGGGGTCACTTACATAGGAGCTGTTCATGCAATGTCTTGGACGTCACAGTCCGTGTAAATAAAGAAAAGCAATTCTTCATGAAATTTAGTTACAAGTAAACCTCGAGTTGTGTAGATTGGTGAAAAGTGGAAATATCCGCTTTATACATGATGCAATACAAAAACAAAACAAGTAGTATTTCTGTCTGGACCCCATTGAGAGCCAGAGTGATACTGGGGTTGGACTTAAGGGGAGTTTAAAATTACTTACAGAGGGGGAACCCCCTGAATGACTACTCATGAGAAAGACTGCAATCTGCGACCATGTTCGACACATCAGAACCCAAGCTTACCAATCAGTAAACGCAGCTTTCGATCAGACAATAAGGTCCTTAGCAGGGATACTGGGTTATAAAACTTGAGATCGGTCTTCAAACTTAAATCTCATATCTATCTACATGTACCTTTATATACTGCCTCACATCTCCCATGAGTATTATGAACAGGGAACAACCTAATTATGATCAATCAATGACGACAGTATTATAGTACAACATTCTGTGAAAACTGTACCAGAATTTGTATTCAAACATTTAATCAAACGACAAAATTATCGTTCCAACAAAATACTTCGAGGATGAAATTGAGATTTGAATTCTGAGATATTGTTCTCAAGTTTTATAACCTCGAGCCTGGCCGACCTATGCCGCAGTTAAATTGAAAACGAAAGTTAACGCCATGGTGCACATTCGATCGATACACATGTCGACCACTTCTAATTATAGTGTAATCATCGAACTGTACACTTACTGCAACTCACCAAAAGTACCTCTGTGATTCAAAATATCTAAATGTTTTAAGCTGTGCAAAGATTACGTACTCCGAACTTAAGTGTACATAACCGAGTTTGGAAATTCCAAAGCGTTCATGATTACGACAGTGGTAAAATTGAGGAAATAAATTAATGCTTGTTTACGCTGTCATCTGCATCCAAGAAAGCTGCTAAAATTGTATGTATATAAATCTATAAACTGTAAGATAATCAAGTCTTAACTATGTATTATATTATGAGTATTGTTCTGTACGAGATAATATTATTCAGTCACTATCGGGGGTAAGCCAAAGTTCTGCATACGACTGACGTAATCTAATTATTGATTAGCTCTAATATGTATATATATATATTAATTGCTGTTTTGGAAATACGACTGGTTTCGATTTACGACAGATTTAATTTAAAGAAGCTAGACTTAATTAAACGTTAATGAGATCTGGAGGCCCAGTGGAGGATAATATAATCCTTTCCAGTGTTGTTCAGCATTTGAGGAAATCAGACGGGGCTCTCGGAAGGGGAAAATGGCGCATTGAGGACTAAAGGGGGGAATAAGACAAGGCATACATGTATATCCTCACTACAGTGAATTGCCCATACTTTTTAAAATTTAATGGTTGCAGACAAAGTAAACTATTCTACTGGTCAATTTTATAATCTTTTCATCAAAAATGACCACTACGAAAAATAAGAATAATAAGTGATGGGGAATTTCCATAGATAAAATGACCAGTTAGCCATTTAGTCATCTATCTTTCCACAGCCGTCACTAGCTTGGTGCGCATGGATTTTGATACGAACTAAAGTACTACATTTTTAGGAGCGAAGCTCCTAATAGCTATACACTACTTTTTCTACTTACAATTAAGTAACACATCTTACATCCGCGTTGAAAAATAGTACCACTTGTTGTATAAGTATAAATTGCACACTTAGCAGTTTTGATAAACGTTGGATATATATTGCAGATACTGTTGATTTTGAATGCATGGGAATTACTACAATGTTTTGTCATTTAAACTGTAAAACTAAGAGAGGTATGATAATAAATATTCATCCGCACAAAAGTTTCATTCATTAACCGTCGAGGTAACAAATTTTTCTACATATTGAAAATACAGTGTAGTTTCACTCAGTGAAGTAGATCAAGAACACAATATTGTCTCTGAGAGTAGTGAGATTACATAATGACACAAGGTCAAAAGATCAGTATACAGTATAACAGATGATTTATATTGATTACATACTAACAGTATACATATCAAAGCGCTGAAGGCAATTAATTTGTTTGGGTTTTCAAAATATGCAGTAGCTTGTAATTTCTCACAGTATGTCATGACTTTAAGCATTAGGAATAGAAATATTTCATTCAAGCAAACAGTTAAAAGGTGCAACTTTTACTTTTCCTTGGTAATTGTGCCATGGTTATTTGGCCTAAAGATGTAAATTGTGTCAAGACTATAAAATGATATACTTAACCTTCAAATTCTAATTCATAATGCAATTGTTAAACTAGTTACCTTCGCTGTTGCAGTGCAAGTCTGTATTAGTTCAGTTTGCATGAGTATCTTCAGTACTTTGATATTATACATATACAATGTACATATATGTATACAGTTTCAGAAGACGACTATAATATATAACTGACTTGGAAACCGATGTCTACGCTTCAAAGTTTTGTTGGCACATTTTTTGATGTCTACCAACACATATAATCAAGTGTGAAAACAATAATCTTAGGGGATAAAGATGGCTGCAATTGTAAACAGTTCTGATAATGCAGGTACAGATTCCAAAGTATCTATGTACCATAGAACTCTTGCTCTGAACATTGATTGTGGATCTGATATAATTCGGGAACTCATTAACGGAAATCTGCAGGTCCGTGGTACAACGCTTCAAGCTCATATAAGTGATGTGGCAGTACAAAGTAAATTAAAACAACTGAGACGACAGAAAGTCTTAAAAGGAAAACAAATTGCGTTGCTGAATGCTACTCCGCCTGATCTTAATGATATGGATATAACCTTGCTGTCAGCGATGGCTTTGGAACTGTTTAGTTTCACATCTACGATACAATCCAACATTAGGTCACTGAGAGACACGAGAAATGAAATTATACACAAGCCTAAAACAGAATTGGAGAATGATTTGCTGTTTAATGACTCAGAGAGATTCATTATAGATCTTGCTAGAGAAGCCAATAATGATAATACTATAACTGAAGAGTTTAGGAAACGAATTAATGACCTGAAAATGAGAGAACTTGTTAAAACGCGGACGAATCTGGAACTTATCATCTTGCACGGAGAATCTCTAACAGTGAAACTGGTTGAAACAGATGGAACGGAAAAAGGTTAGTCCTCTTCTAGTTAAAGACATTGAACCAGGAATGCGAGGCATGTGACTTATGGACCAGAAAGTCCCCTAATTCCACAGTAGGGGGTAATAAAACAGACAGGGTCATTGATAGACTAGCACCTGTTTACATAATATGTTACTCTATGCTTATAAAAACAAAAGCAATTTAGTCATAAACTTATTATCACTGTAAATCAATAAAATTTATTACCCCACTTTTTGACTAGGTGTCAAGTCTACAGACCGTGACCAGACTGGTTTTATCTGATTAGGGGCAATAAAACAATTAAGAGATTAGACCACATGTGGATTTTGGGGGGGGGGTCACTTATATAGTAGCTGTTCAATGTCTTTAAGCGTTAGTTGTGAGACATGTTTGTCCGCTCCCATTGCTATTCTATTCATGTACTTCAAGTGACCACCTTCACAATCCAAGGCCAAAATAAAAGTAAACACTACACACATAATGATCTCTTTCTTTTTTTAAGTAATCTATGACGTAACTCTATTACGCGACATTATCTCTAGGTAACTAGAAAATTGTTAATGTGCATAATCACTATTGTACTTCACATATTTTTTATACATTATATTTGGTCTTACGATTCAATGACCAAATCAAATTTAAAAGTCAAATGTTTTTCTTTCACAATGCTCTACTTTATACTACAGTTGAATCTCGTTATCTCAAATTTCTAGGGACTGTGGAAATTAGTTTGAGATAACCGAAATTTAAGATAAACAAATACTGTATAATTATATATGATTTAAAGTATTTGTGTACACGCACGAACAGTAGCCTTTATTTAAGATTACAATACATACATATATGATTACATTTTGCTTGAATAAAATATGTGCATACGTAGAGAAGAAACAAAATAATTGTGTATCTATTCATAATAATTAATATCAACCATTAATGTCCCAACATAAAATACTTATTTACGAAATTTGTTGTAAGAATTCGAAAAAAACGGAGCGTCCAGCTTAACATATTTTTGGATGTATATGCATTCCGTACATAATATGTAAGACAAATCCGTTAGTTGCCGCAACGTCGATCACGCTTTCGGAATTAATATTTTTTATCAAGCTAAGATCATTTTACTAAGATTGGAATCCGACACTGTCATAGGTGGCAAGTAATCGTACTCAATTTTCAAGTTAAACCTACGAGTATCCTAGTATTCGGATACTCACAGCAGCCGAAAATATACGTGATGCGTACTTGTTTACCTTACCTACCATAATTTTAGTTAAGTCAAATACCAGGTATGATTATTATGCTACACTACACGTGTGCTTTCTGTTTGTCACACGATTATAAATCTCCCGGAGCCTTTAAATTGTTCAATTAGCAAAATGTCATGATAGGTGTGAAAGCGTCCATTGTTCGCTGATCTGCTCCAACTTTGAGATAAACAACTCAAACTACATGCTAATTAGAGTCACGGGGACAAAAATTTAGTTTGACAAAAACGAAATTTTGAGATAAGTGAATTGGAGGTAAGCGGATTAATTTCATATAGAGAAAGAGCAAAAAAATCGGAACCCAACGAAACAGTTTGACATAACCGAAATTTTGATATAAGCGAGTTTGACATAACGAGATTCAACTGTATTTAAGAAATGTCAGTACGTGTATCAGCCTACTGTACACACACAAGTACACACACCTCGTTGTTAACTATACAGCTACTGAAATTTTGTTTTAATAATCTATTATTGTAGCTGATGCTTTTAGTGATATAATGACAAAATACAGACTGACACAGTGGGTTAGATACCTATCTCGAGCTGTTGAAGTTGATATCCTTCTGCAAAAATTAACAGAACATGCGGTCATTGATGAACAAAGAAAGAATTATTTTCGACAATTGTACAATTATGAAGAGCAGATGTATTGCTTGGTTCTACACATGCTGTCAGCAGACACAGAAAAAATTCTGAAGTTTACAGTCTGTCTGAGAGAGTTAAATAGTCACGCGGCAGACCTCATTGAAGGGAGGGAAAATATGGAGAAAGATTTTTGTAAGTTTTTTTTCATTAAAAAAGGTGCACATGGTGACTGTGTACTTGATACATAATTTATTTACGTTGTGTTTGACAAATGACTTAATTTTGAACCATCACTTCAGATGAACACTTCCAGTGAGTAAATACATTACAGTAGTCAGATGACTTGTAAAATGAATGAGAGTCATACATAAGTTATGTACTGTAAAATGATCGAATGCATAAAAATGCGCAAAGGAACCATACCAAGAAAAACTTTAACAAAACGTTATAGGTAGACGAATTTCAAGAAGCATGTTGGTTTATGTTTTTTGTATGAAGTTGCTTTTTTCATAAAGGATATTGTCTGTAAGTATATTTAATTCAATCCAAGGGTATGAAATATTTACATGATATGAGTAATACACATTATAATTACAATCATGAGTATTTGACAAATGAATAAATTCATGTATATAGTTAACAAGCACATGGTTATATCATACCCTACATCAATTAAATAGAATCATTTATAATATAGAATCAACCCTAAATGTTAACGAATTCACCATAAATCTGAGCACTATCATACAACCAAATTGAACTTCAAATAGCCACACAACAACTTATCTAGGCAATGCCTTCATGATTTACTTACCTGTCAACTATTAATAGATTCAGTCATCACCATTAGCCAATCAAATGGCCAGGATTAGCCAAACTAGTAATAGACACTACAGTAAGTACTCGCAAACAGCTATAATAATCAAATACTCGTAAGTATAATTCGTCTAGAAAATTATACTGGACTCTGCCTCACACTACTCCACTACACACCACATCTCTCCACATCTTTTAGCCCCAAATTCATTATTAACTCTGGTACATCATAAATTACTTACCTAGTGTGCGGTTCGTATAAACTGGTTGTCTAAACTTTCAGCGAAAAGACTTAAACTTATAGAGAAGGAAAAGATGAAAGATATAGTGTCATCTGCTTTTGAAACTAAGGCTGGAGCGTATGTTACGTGTGAAGACGTTCACATTTTTATAGAAGAAGAAAGAAAATACCCAATCAAATTTGATGATGTAATTGATGGTATCAAAGAGGTGTTTCCTGATGTTAACATTAAAGAGAAAGATAGCCAGTATGTTTATTACCTTTTTAAAAAGGAATTCCTTGATTTGTAGTTTATTTTATACATTAACCCAGAAGAAATCGTCAATGCTGTAGTTAATCATTTGGATTAAAATCAGATTGCAGACCCCATAACCGGGTGTTTGTGAAATACATTATCTAGTCGTTGTTTTGTTGGTTTACTGCAAAATTGTATTCCGCTTTTGGAAACTACATTGCCATTTATTTAAGACAAAAATAATGACATCTTTTATTGGTAAAAATTACAATAAAGGATTTGGGTTTGCTTTGTAGATTTCATGGTATAACATGGAAAGATGAAACAAAACAATGTGGTATTGACCAGATGGAAGGTTAGTTGTTCAGTCTCTTAATGTCTACCTGTCAAATTAATAATCACATTAAGTGTCTCATCTATAAGAGTAAGCCTCAGTTATATTCTTATTAGTAGGTCTTGAATTAATTATAGGTTTAAACGAAACCAATATAATGCGTAAAATGTTTATGTTCTCGATACCACTGAGTAATTATTGTAGTCTTTCATTTCCAGTATGATGCAGTCATTCGATGCTGCTTCGATTGAACTTTTCAAATGTTGTTTTTATTTACTGTTAGAATCTGAAGATGATATAGCTGACATGTCATGTGACAAGTTTGCTGAATATCTGGCTGCTAATCTCGAAAAAGTGAAAGAAGGAATAGGTGATGCAATTAAGGCAACGGTTTTAGAACAGATCTTGTCATCGAAAATATTTGCAAGACTTACCATAGAGCAGTTGGAAGAGATTTTTAGCCCTGGTTTAGAATCAGTATCTACCAGATTTGCAATTGGTATTAAGATGACATTTAAGGAAATTCAACAGAAAATTGAAAACCAAAGTACGCATACAATACATTCAACCAGATGCTCCTTAAGAAAATTCGACTCACCAACTGGAGGTATAAATTATAAGCCAGAGATAGTGATGCCTGATACTGGAAGTCTTATAGTTCCTGCACATGAATTTGTTTCGATGTCATCTAGACGATGCAGTTATGCGTTTATTGCGAAATGTATCGTACGGTTTGCCTCTGCATGTATAAATGGTAAAAAGAATGGTACCATTCATTTTGGAATCAAAGACAAAGGAAATGGACAAGGCAAAATCATAGGTTTATCGAAAGAAATCAATGTAAATCATCTGAGAAATGAGGTTCAATATGCTATCAAATCTTGCTTTGATGCACTGAATGTGGAAAGATGTATACGACCAATTCAATTGGTACCTGTAGAAGAAAATGGCTATGTTTTAGAGGTCGACATTGTACCTCATGCTTGTCATTTGGATAAAAATCTTATACAAGTTAGATTTCCTCCGAAAGGTAATCAAAGAAATAAATGTTTCGTATTCAATAACATAGATAACCAGATCGTCACAATAGAGGATTCAAAGTTCCAATTGATGAAAAATGAATTTGGAAGTCTTCATTTAGAGAGGGAACAATTAGAAAAACTAGCTCCAACACCAGACAAAGGTGTTAATAGCCAAAAGCGACGCAAGCTGAGGAAAGCATTGACTGGTGGAGCAAAATTTGTAACTGATGCCTTTGTTCCTGTGATATGTTGCGGTGAAATTACTGGGTGTCATGACGAAGAAAATATCCGTAGGTTATTAGCAAAAATGGATGTGGCTTTCACTTCATCTACAGCTGTGCTCGACTTTGATTCATCCGTGTCGTTACGGAACTTGATTGAGAAAGATAAGAATTATTTCAGAATAAAACTTGCTGAGGATTATACAACTGACAGATCTCGAAGGGACAGTGGACTTCCTGTTGATGACTGTGTATGGTTATATACAAATGGAAATAAAGAGCTTGGAAAAGAAAAGCTTACATCTGGAAAATGGTTCGAAAAACGATCAATTGGGGTGAAGTCCGCTCTTGACAATATAAGACAGGTTATACCGCGAAGCAGAGGATTGTTGGTATTTTTGGTGTTTCAGAAATCAATGGATTACGACCCCATGCTTGACATTGCTAGGGAGGCATTTACGTCTACATTTGTCAATGAATGCATTATTATAGCTGAAAATGACGACATTTTGGGTGATTGGATTAAAGAATTGCATGGAAAAGTAAATAAATTTCATGAAAAGGTTTTCGTAGGACTGGAATGGCAAGATACTATATCTGAAATTGCACATTTGTTCAAACCTAAACAGGATTGTTATTTCAAATTTGCAGACAGTAGGGGTAACATTGTAGAAATGAGTCCGAAAGAAAAAGAAAACTTTCAAGATATCGAATTAATTGATAGTGGCTACACTGACCGTTTCCATAATCTTGAAAACGAATGCATGTCAACAGATGATGTAAGACAGAAACGAACCACGGAGGAAAGTGAATATTATAAAGGCAATAGAGTAACATGGTGGAATCTTTACTACTGCAATCAGGTTTGTCAAAGAGAAGTGTATGGAAATCACAAAGAAAGAATAAGAGAGGCACTCGAGTCAAAATATGGGAAGGAGAGGTATGAAGAATATAATATATATCACCATCCTGGCGCAGGAGGTACTACACTTGGAAGACAGCTTTTGTGGCACTTTAGTCAGATCAAGCATGTGGACAGAGTTAGAAAGACATACCGTTGTTGCATAATAAACAAAATTACAAAAGATACTGCTGAAGAAATAGACCGTTTTCGGAGCTATAATGAAAGTGTTGATGCTACCCCAAAACCAGTGATTGCTCTGATAGACAATGAAAACGAGGAGCTTATCAATACACTTAAAGTAAGTCTTGATGAATTGGCATACAAAAGAGGTTCACCAAATGAACTTTTCTGTCTGTTAATCTACGCTACACGAGTGCTTTTATCACATACAGACAAGAGATCTCATATCTTAGAGCAACGTTTGTCAATAAATGATAAGGTATGGTTTGAAAAGAAATTTCTTGATTTGCAAAACGCTGGTATTAAAGTAAGTACCTTGTTCGCGTTTAATGTATTGAGAAATTCATTTAATACGTCTTTTATCGAGGAAACAACTGCGCGATTGATGGAGGAGATATCTAAGAATGAGTTAAAACTATTGCAGTCTCTTTCGCTGATTTGCTCTTTTGATAATGACCATCCTGTTCCAGAGTCAATATTTGATTCAGTGATGGATGTGAGGCATACACCGAATACACTTCGTTTAGATCAGTGCTTAGGAAAACCATTTGGTCTTGTTTGGTTGCAGCGTGAACGAGAGGCTAGACGAAAGGAGAACAGAGAGACTTGGAACGTTCATCTTACCGAAGCCATGCAACTTTTTATAACTCATCGACTATCGGAAAAGTTTTCTGGCAGGTGTGTCTCTGTAATATCCCAACCATTAGCAAATGCCGTAATTCGTTACATTATAACTGAAAAGAGTACTACGTTTGAAGAAATTGTGAGACAACTTTTAGATCTAGTTGAAACGCATTGTCGTGAACTAAATACGATGTCGAAAGAATTTGTAAAGAATGTATGCAGCCTTTTTAAAACCCGAGTTGAATTAGTTGATGACAAAGGTGGTACCAAACAAGGGCGATTTTCTCCGCTTATTCTTAAGTTAGAGATGCAAGTAGATAACGAAAGTTCTGACGATTCACAGAAACGGGTCGTCAGAATAATGAGCCGATGTATGGAAGTAACCAAAGACCCTTTTGTTGGACAACAGCTTGCACGTTATCTTTACCACACGAAACATTATGAAGCAGCCGTAAATGTAATAGAACGAAGTTTGGAAAAACTGCCTCACAACTCGTACTTACTTGATACTTACGGCCAAGTGTTTCGTTCTAAAATGGACCAGATGATCGGAATAAGCAAGAATATAAATTTGACAGATGACGAAACGGTTGAATACATTAAACTAGCATTAAATGCAACCGGTAAATTCAAGTTGGCACAAAAGGAAGCATCATCTACTGAAGAAGACAAAAATCTAAATTGTTATTTGATGGAAGTACAGACCATATTGTGTTTACTTGAGAACTTTCGAAGATTTGATTGCTTTGTGAGTCGTGAAAACTTTTGGAACTTTTTGAATGATCCGGAATTTTCCATCAATGGGTCAAGTTTTATGCACATCTTGCATAAGGTACCAGAGTTTAAGCAATTTAGAAATGGCGAAATTGGACATGGACATCTAGAACAATCACTTAGGAATTTAGAGGAAAATCAGTACATGACCAGGGCACATTGTTTGACACAGTTCACTGTTCCTAACAACGATCCATTATTGCTTGGTCCTCGAGAAAGATTTGAATATTTTTATGGGAGCAAAGAACATACAATGAATTTTGAATTTAAGAAAGGTGTTGGTTTGAAACTTTTAATGAAAGCGCATGAAAAAAAAGACAAACCATTACTTATAAACAGAGCAAACGATGCTTTCCATCGACTCCAAAATAATGCATACAGGGGTATACAACATGGAAAGATTTTGGAGGAAAATGATCTGCTTGTATACCTTGGACATAGTATTATAGTGCTGTCCAATGGAGAGAAAAAATGTGACAATAGCTGGTACAGAAATCTGCTGAAGTTCAGTCTGAAATTGTTGACCATACAAAGGGATAAACGGCCCAGCAGCAGGAAATATATTGAAGCATATTTGTATTACGCATTGCTACACTGGCTTTTGCCTCAACGACATTTTGTAGAATCCCACCCAAATACATTGAAAAAAATAATTGATGAATGGGAAAAGGAGTACATGAAAAATTTCAACCTAAAAAACAGAGATCAGCTCTTCAAGAAAAGGCCAAAGATATATTTCGCATTAGGCAATGGCCAACCTGGTGATGATATTGTTGATGAAGAATGTCTTAGACATAAATGGAGGGTAGAGATGAGCAAGGGAGGACGAAAACGAAAAGAAGTCAGAGCTGACAATCATTGGCGGCATCGAATATTTGAAAGCAAACACCAGAGACTGACGGGCATCGTCGATGATAGAGGCAGAACAATCCAAACTAAGGTATAATGATATGATAAATACAATACAATATTTATCAATACAAAAGAACTTCATGTACATGTGCGTCATTGACAATGGTCCAATTTGATTGTTTACATCGAACTAAACGGAACTACATAAAAGCAATTATCACCTCTTACATTAATTATTTACATGTAAAAGAACCTTTTACTCATTCACTTTCGGATTATAGCACGGGGTTACATGCAATTGATCTTGGTATGAATTCGAAAGCTTGTTATTGTCATTATCAACGTTGTCAGTGTGGTAAGGTTGAACTTCTTGCATGTGGCGTTTAAGGAAAGCCGTGTTTGTTTGTTTGTTTTATATTAAAGCTGATAAAAATTCCACTTTTCCTATTAAAGTATAACCTAATCTCCCCCCTCCCCAAAAAAAGAACAGCCATAAGCTGCGAGTACTGTGGAAATAACGTTCTGTTACATGTTTGTTATAATTAAAATGATAATTAAGGTAATGGTTTTTATTCTGTTTGCAGATTTCCTATAAAGGAAATGAATACACACTTTGCTTACACACTAATGATGATTGTTCAGCGTTCAGTAACAGGCCGGTCACTTTCGTGTTGGGGTTTTCTTGGATGTCACCAATTGCTTTAGACGTTCGTAGGGACGGTAATTTGTTTATAACTTTAAGTAACATTATAATAAGTCATACAATCAGTTTTGCTTCAATGGTCTATATATTTTTTAAACAAGACGAATAAGTAAAATAATAAAAGAATTACTAAAATATTTTGAAGTGAAAGTATTGAACATTTGACTCTTTGTTTAGTGTCCCATGGAAATGGAAATGCTTGTGCTTCGACAGGTAGTAATCACGGCGCAAAACCAAAGACCATCAAACAAGTAACAACAAGTAAAACGAGTACTCAGTACACAGGACCTGGTAAAATGGAAAGACATAAACATCACCAAGATGAAAAGGAATTGAAACTTAAAAAGTATTCATCGTCACCAACATCAGAAATGGGAGCATGTGGGACTAAGGGCGAAGGTAAAACTTCTTAACATTGAATTGAGGAGGTAATTGAATGTGGACTTAAAGGGGCATGCCCTGGAACTGAAGCGTCTCGAATATAAATCAAATTGGTATCATTTGAATGCCTAAATCAATTAATGAAAGTCCTGTAAAATATTTACGAAATGTCCGGCTATTTGACTCAAAATACACATTTCAAGATTTACCAAACCTGCCGATTACGCCTTAGACAATATTCGTCATTTTCATAACTCGACCCTTTCGGGATCTGTCAAAAGCTGAAAAAAATGTCAACAAACTGTGATATGGTAAGTATTGCTCATGGCATGTTCATTGTTTGCGACATAAAGCTTATCTATCGATCAATTATAGGTAAATATCATTGTTTTGCTGCTTGAAAGGCAGCGCGCACGCTAAGTTAAATTCTCAGACAAATCGGAAATATCGTTGTCGTCAATAAAAGGCTTGTAAGCCTTTTATTTAAACCGACATACAAATACCCACGCGTGCGTTATAGGGCCATTTTTGAAGTCACATTCTTCTTTGACTTTTCGGTAATAATTGTTTTTACAAGTGATAAACGCATTTTTGGTGTACGAAAAAAAAGACACAGCAGTTCCTGGGCATGTCCCTTTAATTGTTGTTTACATGTAGATAGATAGATAGATTTATTTCGACATAAAATGAACATTTACATGGCAATAATAACATTAAAACATACAAAAAACAGTAAATTGATACATGTGTAAGCATGAATTAATATAACAGCCATGTAAAATCAACATTAAATGTCAAGGATTATAACACAAGAAAGGGTTCAGAGGAACCCTTATTTCCATTGTGGTCCTTGATATATAGTGTTGTATGACATAGGAAAATATCACATTTGGGAATAAATTATATGAACAGGTATATATTAAATAAATAAAATTACTTATCACAGTTAAATAGCTATTATAGTAAGATAAATAAAACATTGTAGACAAACATGTAAAATTTTGATAAAAATCAAAAATAATACTTCGAATAAGTAAAAATTATCCTATTTGCCATAAATAAATACGATAATGCTGATTATAAATTAAGAATGATAATAAAAAATTAAACATGCTTATCATATCTTATCAGTATATTTATATATATAAATTAACAATGAAATAATTATAATATTTTGATGTTATGATGAAATCAATACTGCATCAACAAAGAGAAGTAATCTGAATTGCCATGAGAAATAAAAATATTTTACTATCTATCTAAAAATATGGAAATATACAGACATGTTTAAAACAATTGAATTGTAGAAGCTAAATGGACTGTAAAAAAATGTAAGTTTGAGCCGTACATTAGCATTATATGTGGACTGGGGGGATATATGACTAGGTCACGAAGAGCTTGTATTTTTGCATGTTGTGTGTATGTTGGTGCGAGTGACTGATATTAATTGTCTTACATTAATTGTATACATTATTCCTGTCATATGTATTTGTCAGGTTTTATAAAGCCGAAGATACTTATTTAAAAGGGATACAAACTTAATTTAATGATGATTATACTTATACAGATGGTCACCAGGCAACTCGAGATGATAGATACAAATCAAAGCCATTGTGTACAAGTTCTGTAGGTAAACAGCCAATGAAAACAAAGACAAGAATGGGGACAGCTATGGATGATCTTGACTGAGTATGCTTCATTTACAAGTGAGAGCGTGTAAGTGATAATTGACTATTTTGATTCCAAACGTTGTAAATTCGCCACAATTACAATTTAATGATACGTGTATACGTACCCATCGTTTGAGTGGTACGTATTGAACAAAGTTCAAACATCGCTTGTTGTGACTGTTAAGTACTATGTAATGTGCATTTTATGACATTGTTTTTACGATATATTTCTGAGGAAAAGTTGTGTAGTATATTAATATATTATTTTGTCATAATTGAGAGTTTGGATTTTTTTATAGATAATGATATTGTTCTTCAAGTTCACTTATACATGTACTTGTTTATTGTTTCGTATATAGACAAAGAAAGAAATGATTAAACATATACATGTATATTGCAAGTAGATACAGAATTCTATGAGAATTTTTGCACTGTCTCAAATTGTTTTCAGGTGATTGCATGAATTAATTACTTGAATTTATGAACCATGAAAGCTTTTAAATAAACCAAGATAGAAAACACTTCTTGATTGTTACTTTTTAAAATTACAGAGACTAATTTTATACTATTAAAATGTTTTTATAACAAAATATTTTCAGCACTGATGAAGTATGCGTGTATAATTCTTTGTCTCGTTGTTTATGAAAGGGATAGACAACTTGTCATTTCATAATTATACAAGCACAAGTGTATTTGCAATACTGTGTATTTTCAGTAGTAATTGATCCTTATGACGGTAAACATTGCCAAATGTTATGTTTTTTTTTTTTAATTTATTATATTTGTTTACAAATATTCATCCTTATGTAAACATTGCCATATTTTATGTTTTTATACATTTTATTTTAATATATTTGTTTACAAATATATTCATGCAGTAATATCACCTAATTAGCTTTTTTGTAAAGTTGGCTCAGCCATGACTGTTTGTAAAGAAGTCAAGTTTATTCGAAAAAATGAGTCATATATACCCTTGCCAATTTTACAGAACACAGTTTAACCTTTGTTTTTGCATTTGTTATTTTATACATGTATTTACATATCACGATGCAAAAAGCTCTAGTCAGATCAAATAATGCTATTAATAAATGGCCTGGATCAAGTAAGACGTTCGAACATTGATCCGATGTTGTTTTTTGTGTACAATATATTATTGGTAATTGCAAGCAATATTTTTTATGCACATTGCCATTCAAAATGGCGGAAGGGCGTAATGTGTTACCCCTGCTCGTACGTTCAAATTTTGGTTTCCAAATGACAACTCAAGAAATATGTCATGAATCGTTTGATATTTTACATGAATGTGTATAATAATAAAATACAGGTCAAGTTCTGTTTCCGTCAAAATTCAAACATTTTCACAGGAGTTATGGTCCCTTTTTAAATTAGCTCTCGGTGGGGGCATAGATGTCCTGCTTACACATTTCTGGTTTGATCAAAGATCGGTTGTGTAATTGGTTATATGTCGTTTTCTGTTTCGAAATTAGCTTTATTTCTAGGAATTATTTTCAGACAAAGTATAATCAATTTCTATGTATTTTTCTATATACTTGTAATTTTTTTCCACCGGTTCAAATTATTTGTTAATTTATTTTTCCCCTAATTTGATACATCACTTACTTTTAGATATATATGTTAATCAAAAATGTTTCAATGGTTTACTTAAAACCTTTGAATATATGTGCCAGATTCCAAGGTCTTTAACTCTGACCTCATTGACTCCTTTCAATCCTAATCACTGAAATACTTTGTCACAATTTAATAATAATAAAAAAAAAAAAATTGTTATTTGAAATGAAACAAAATTTAATGTTTTGTAAATAACGGCTTAATTATTTCGAATGTGCGGCATTGTTTGTATAGTTGTATTATTTAGCTCACTAATTAACTAGTTGTGTAATTGATACTTGTATGTGCAATACGATATTTATTTAAAATGCTTAATTGATTTGCGCTTTTTCACTTCCATTTTAGAACATGTTATTTTTTACTGTGTATACAGCTTATAAAATAGCCAATGACACCTCAATAAAATCATCCAAGTTGTAAACGCAGTCTACCAAATCTAAACCAAATCCACACAATAAACGGTTATACGGCTGACCTGTGACCAATATGCACCTGTATAATGGTCCCAGGGCTGACGTACATGCCCACAAGGAATATGAAATCTGAAGAGAAAAAGGAATCAATCCCAATGGTTGGTGATCGTTTTTTACATGTCACTGCACAAAGACAAACTTCTAGTAATAACAGGGTACAATTGGCAGCTATTAGATTCATTCAAAAAATACCTGAAAATGTTTTGTTTTTGAATGAGGTCTACGTAATTGTCAGTGTTATACTGTAATCTGAGCTACCGACTACTCTATTGTATTAGACATTTATAGAATGGTTGTTATTTGGAATTTTATGTACACTTGTTTATGCACAGTTTATACAGTCTTTTCTAAATTAACTGTTCAGTATTAGGTGCGTTGTCACTTTAAGCGTTAATTTTACCATTTAAAAATAAAATTGTTATTTGAAATGAAACAAAATTTAATGTTTTGTAAATAACGGCTTAATTATTTCGAATGTGCGTCATTGTTTGTATAGTTGTATTATTTAGCTCACTAATTAACTAGTTGTGTGATTGATACTTGTATGTGCAATACGATATTTATTTAAAATGCTTAATTGATTTGCGCTTTTTCACTTCCATTTTAGAACATGTTATTTTTTACTGTGTATACAGCTTATAAAATAGCCAATGACACCTCAATAAAATCATCCAAGTTGTAAACGCAGTCTACCAAATCTAAACCAAATCCACACAATAAACGGTTATACGGCTGACCTGTGACCAATATGCACCTGTATAATGGTCCCAGGGCTGACGTACATGCCCACAAGGAATATGAAATCTGAAGAGAAAAAGGAATCAATCCCAATGGTTGGTGATCGTTTTTTACATGTCACTGCACAAAGACAAACTTCTAGTAATAACAGGGTACAATTGGCAGCTATTAGATTCATTCAAAAAATACCTGAAAATGTTTTGTTTTTGAATGAGGTCTACGTAATTGTCAGTGTTATACTGTAATCTGAGCTACCGACTACTCTATTGTATTAGACATTTATAGAATGGTTGTTATTTGGAATTTTATGTACACTTGTTTATGCACTGTTTATACAGTCTTTTCTTAATTAACTGTTCAGTATTAGGTGCGTTGTCACTTTAAGCGTTAATTTTACCATTTAATAATTCTGAAATTAGATGTTAAAAAAACTATTTACAGTAAACAACTGAAAACCTAACTACCTGAAAACCGGAATTCCATGAAAATTGGACGAATGATCAAGTCCCACTTTTTTCAAAATTTCTCTGAAAAATCGGAATTCTCAGAAAACTTAGCTTTTATCCGAGTCCGTAATGGTTCCGGTTTTCATGGGTTTTACTGTATATAGAACTATTGTGCCAATTGTTTGTGATAATTATTTTCTTGTCTAATTTTTGTATTTATAATGTTTGTGTTTGTCTACAGTCGTAATTTAGATTTTTTAATTTGCAAGTAATTTTAATAAAAGTTGAGTTTGTGGTTTTTTTTTTTTCTTGTTGTTGTTAGTAATTCGGTGCGTGTGTATGAATGGCGATTGATGAAAAGTATGAGTATATTCATGGGAGATGTAACGCTCTCCTTGGATAGTTTCACGCATACAAATAACATGTGCAAATGTATCTTTCTTAATGTTTCTATATTCACTGTAGTCTGGTTTCCGATTTTGCTGATTACCATTAACGTAGTGGTAGGGGAAGGAACTCCAGACTATATTCACTGATCCCGATCTCCTTATACAGACTGAGAATACAGAAAATACTTGATTGAGATCGGAGACCAATCTTAAGTACAGTCAAACCTGTGAACAAATGCCATAATAAAAACAAAATTCATATTCACCGAGTGACCTTTATTCGGAGGTGGCCGCTACCACAGGGTTTACTGTGTTATTAACTTACCCTGGGGCATTTATATTGTTACTGTAAAATCGTAACATACAATATGTAAAAATAAATACAATCAAACGTGTGTTAACGGCCACCTTCAACTAAAGGCCACCCTGTAAATAAAGGTCTTTTTTGAAAACCGTCATTGATTATTTAGAACAAAATGACCCCCGAATAAAGACCACCTGGCAAAAAACGTCATATTATGACTTTCCCAATAATGGCCTTCGTTCACAGGTTTGACTGCGAGTAAATTATTCGTTATACATGCACATATAAACTAACGGTTAAAACACACACAAAAAACACTTATTGATTTCATGTGTATTTATGAAAACAACTTAAAATGTTAACATTTGAAACAGACGCAACATAAGAAAGGCTTTTAAACAACACATATCGAATGTCCAATAAAGAAGTGTGAAACGTGTTTTTTTTTTTGAACAAGTAGGGCTACATCGCCATAAGCCTGCCGTTCTTGTTTGAAATAATACAATATCAATGAATTAAACACAAACAAACCTAGTTATTTTGCCACATTCTTTATTTGAGTAAAACATGACAATTTACATACGTAACAAATCGTTTTGATCTTCCCGCGCAATCTCTACCAAGAGTTGTCGTTCCTTTCCAATCCTCACATAATGTGAGCGTAGCGGGAACGACAACTCTGGTAGAGATTGCAGCTAAACAACCGGAACTCCTCGGAGTTTGTCTAATGAAAAGTGAGTGTTTCTCAGTTACGGAAATGCCCGAATAGTTACGATTCATAACGAACATTATCATCTAATGTGTAGTTGTCTCCCTTCCACCATTATTGCCGGTGTGAAATACTGGCGGGATTTAATTAGTTGAAATCTGTTATCTGTCAAAAGAGTGAACAAAAATTAAACTACCGCAAAAATGTCGACATATACAGTAATATGACACGAGAGGTGGAAAAATGTAGGTTCCTTTTGGCATATATTTAGTTGTACGTTCAATAAATATAGTGTCGTCAGCGTATCAAACGTAACATGATATTCAAATCATGACATACTCGGATTGCACACAAGGAATCGTACTACATGCGTTTATCATATAGTTCGATCTTGGATAGAATACAAAATGAATAATCTATATAGCTTACAATTCGTTACCTTTTATACATAACTTCGCCTCACGACAAAAATATTGAAAACTGTTCCAAAGTTTACAACTAACTCTCAATATAATAAGCCGCCAAAAAATGTTGAAAATGGCGTTAAAACCAAATAAATACAATAAATACCAATATACCCCGACTGATATGTATCTATCAATACAGTAACAGATTTAGTGACGTAAACACAAAGTATGTTGTTACAACAAGAAAATTGGGTACATTGATTAAAAACACAATGTATATAAAATGTATATACTGTATAAAAAACGAACAGAATCATCAAAAATAACTCTTTTCAATTTATTTTCTCAGAAATATACTGCCCTTGTATTTATTTTGACCATTACCAATGTAAACACGAAAACTGAAATTTTGTTACAGTGAAACCTGTCGAATCCGAGCATGGTAATTTGGATAAAAGACACACAGTGAGTATGGTTTTAACAACAATTTGGCTACATACGTACTCTAAACAAAAAAATAAGGACCGACTGTTGCGTTCAAATCAGAGACGATTCCAACTGTACATATATTCGGACAGGAAATGTTTTGACGTACATGTATAAACAGGTCTTTTATTAGAAAGCATACCATAAGGTCAGACAAAACATGGGTTAAAAGTCGCAAAACATTTGTTTTCTAATACTTTCCCAAGCATATCATTTGAGACACGATTCGTCCTAAAAAATTATCGTAATGCCACGTGCATTTTGTTTTGGTTGGGGCTATTCTGTTGCTGTTAGGAATTTAAGGATCAGGGCCATAATTAGGGTCGATCGGGTACTCAGAAACACGACTATTTGGTCTGGCCTAATCTAAATAATTTCATGTAAAGGGACTATAAACACATGATTTATTGCTATCGTCTAGTTCAAAATAATTTAGGGCAAATTCTATTATTATTCTTTGACAAAACAAGACACTGTGAGGTACCGAATGTACAGAGATTTAAAATATACATACCGGGTACTTCAAACCTTTGCACTGAATGCTTTTCGTTATTGAACGTCAAACTTCAATGATTTTGTATCCGAGTGCCAACTATTAACACATAAAGAAGGTCAGATATAATGATACGTTAATTATAGAACGTCATTGTGTCGTAATATGTGAGCAAGTTTCGTTGGGTTTTAAATACGAAAAACAACTGGAATATTCACCCATTTTTTCTTCAAAAACTTTTTTTTATTTTCTCACTAGTTTTAAACTGACAATATGCTCAAGTTTGTGATTTTTGTGAGCCTATTATTTGGACTTTTAGGTAAGTAAAACAAATGATTATGATTAGCTAATAAATATTTATGTAAAACAAGAATTTGAAAAAAATAAATATTTATGATACTGGCTATAATCTCAATTTAAAATATTTTGCAATGTTATAGATTTAGACTAGACTCAATGTTCAAGTTTTTTTTTCGTTTAAAACTTAAAATGATTTGATAGGAATTGTTTAAAAGGTAAAACCATATAGCGTATTATAAAACAATTCATATAAAAATATTCAGATACGTAGAGAAAAATCTATTACATTACGTTTTAGTTTAAATCAGCTAGCTGGGGATATTTTATATACAGTCAAACCTGTGTTAGAGGCCACCTCCAAATATAGGCCATCCTGGGAATAAAGGTCTTTTTTTTCAAAACCGTCGTTGATTTTCTAGAACAAGTGAACTGCACGTAAAGGTCACCTGTCCAAAAGGTCATTTTTGTCTTTCCTTATATTGATGGACGTTGTTCTCAGGTTTGACTGTATATTTAAATGAGAAATATATGTCGGGAATGAATCTAACCATTGAGGGTTTAATGAGCATTTAATTTAATGTACGAGGGATATGTATAGCCAAATCTTAAATTGTGTCGTAAATGATTATTATTTATTACTGATAATGAGTTTATGTCGTAAAAAACTGTAAAGGAGGTCTATTGTGCCGTTGGAATAAATCTCAACAAATTTCTATCAAGAATTCGACAAGGGTCATTATGTGCATGAAATAGTCAAGAAAACAACAAAATAACCCCTTCCCCCCCAAAAAAAACGTGTTTTCTGATAATGTACTGATATTTACAACAGTTTAACAACAAACTCATTTCTACGTTAGAAACGTACTAAAATAAGTAAGCAACTTTATTTAATTCTTAAGACTACTAGTATATAGCCCGTGAATAATACGAACACAAACATACACATAACAGACACAAAAGTACATGGAATAAGTATGTGTGGTATATTTTAAACTCTTTAGGCACCGTGTATGGTAAAAGGACCTATTGTAGGAACAAAATTGGACAAGTTAAAGCAATTTGTTCCGATAACGAAGAGTGCTGTGGTGACGACAATGATGATTGCTGGTAAGTAGAGTTAGTTGCTCTATCAATTTTGTGTCTGAATCACAGGTACTTGACACAAAATCAAATTTTGGCTGTATAGGCTAACGATATTTTTATTATTTTTAGTGTAAATCGCATATACAGTACAACCTCTCTAGAGCGGCTCTCTCTTGAGCAACAACCTCCCCATCAACAACAGCACGATTTTTACCTAGTGCATGATTTAACTATTAATGTAACCTCTCTAGAGCTGTAACCTCTAAACACCAACATAATTTTGCTATTCACAAAGGGTGTTGCTTTGAGAGGGTGGACTGTTATATCGAAAAGCAAGGAAACATGTCTAATGGTTTGTCTGTTGAAGTAAGCACTTTTATACGTTCAGATATGGAGTTTTGATAAAAAAAATCGACCAGATACTATTTTGTATACGTACTACATGTGTACACGTATAGGGGATATTGATAACGACATTTTTCAAAATTTGTGTTGATTTGGTGAAATTTTGTACCGTGTTTCGTGTGTTTGGTTGATTTTGATCAAATAAAAATTTGTTGCGCATAAATCAAATCTACCTGCTGTCAACCACAAGAATAAAATAGTTATTTGGTCGTCTTTATTACAGTTCAGCATGAATGTTTCGCATGCCTGTTATTACGTTGGCCTAGAAACAAACTCATTTAAAAGACTTTTATGCCATTGAAATTGAATGTTTAATGCTGAATGGATGGAAGAAAATGATTGAATGAATTCAACATTTTTTTACATGATTTATTCCAAACATATTTTTTCAATACTTTTAGTTCTACTGGGTTAAGCACGTGGCAGTTAGCGGCAATTGGTGTGGCCGGTTTTGTAGGCGTTTGCATAATTATCATTCTTATTGTCGCCTGTGTACAGAAATCGAAGAAAAAGAACAAGGTGTCTCAACCTACACATACAGGTAGGCATATTATTTTCTGTTACAAGCGTGTATATAAAAATATTAGATGTGAACTCGTCCATTGAATATAAAAAAATCAATGTTTTAAACTTTTAGCGACCACCTTTGAGCAAAGACAACTCTGTATAAAACTTTTATTACATTTTATAAAACAGACAGAACAAATGTATTTATGACCTTCCATGACCTTCGTTCAAAACTTTATTCTATAGTATATATCTTTAATACATTTGAAATATTTTGCCTTACCATTCAAACTGCAGTTTTTTTTATTTATTATGTATTATTGATTGATTGATCTATTATTTATTTTATTTATTACATATTGGACCTGTAAGTAAGACTGCATAGTAAGATTGTGAGAACTCTCACTTTCTAAGAATGTTTAATGTTGAAATATTACACAATTATGATACGCTGACCGTAAAACTTAAATAAATAACTATTTATGTAATAGAAAAAAATATCTTATACAGTAAAACCCATGAAATCCGGATCCTATCCGGACTAGGCTAAAAGTTCGGTATTTTGAAAATTCCGGTTTTCAGAGAACTTTATGAATTAATCAATTATGAAAAATGGGATTTGAACAATCGTCCAAAATTCAAAGAATTCCGGTTTTCAGGGGTGTGACTATATTAATTAAATATTTAATATTTTCTTTATTTTATCTGTTAATTAGGCATTACAACCATATCACAGTACGACGAGCCACCGCCTATGTACAGTATGGGTCCTAGCAGGTTTGGACAAGCTTCATCGTCTGAACACCCACCACCTTACATGCCTCGATCGGAAGAGAAAAAGCCACTCTAGACAAGGACATACACAACTGAGGTCTTCAATGCAAATCCAAGACAGTGTCAATAATAGTTTATATGTGTCTGTATATATGTGTTATTTATTACCGCGTTCATTAGCTGCTATCCACTTGTGGAACAGTTTTAGACGTTTTGAACTCCACAAAGAATTATAACAAATCCTTAAATTATGGCAAATATATGTTGTTCTTGTACTATAGATTGCACTGTAAGTCGATTTATTACTATCTTTTATTCCGCGACCTGATATACATCCTGCTCAAATGTATAAAATTCCAAGGAGGAAAACAAAGGCACAAATAATTATACTAGAATACATATATGTAGAAAAAAACGACATGGACAACGTTTTACTAACAGTAGCCTTGTAGTTAACTTAATATGTGACATATCGCATCATGTATGTATTACTATGATCCATGACAGTTTTTATATCAAATTTTCGCAGCGATCTTCCAATACTGAGAAGAAAGACATTTTAATTGCCATGTCAGATTTTTTAAAAAGAAAATTTAAAATCGCCTTTTCATCATCTCTTCGACGAAATAGTTGTTAATTGCAATGTGCTTAAAGCCCCATAAGCTTATAAATGTATTGATCCTAATAGTTTCTGTTTGTTCTATAACAGAGGAATCCGGTGTGTTTTCCTCCCGTGCATACTTTATAGCAAGAAAAATGTTGCCGAAACCACTATCGTATTTTTTTTCAATATCATTGAAATAAATACTATTAATAGAACACCTGAGTTTTCCCGCAGTCATGCTACGCACACGTAGTAAAGTGACGTCACGCACTCTACATTTTTCAAGTTTACAAAAGCAAAAATCACAGTGAAATGAAAGTTTTCGGACGAAAAAGGGCTCGTTTCGTCGCTAATAATTATCTTGGGATAATATCAGCAACTAAATGTTTTTGCATGTATTTTCTACAGCAAAAAGCTAATGGGGCTTTAAGGTTTTTTTTTTTTTGTATTCTGTTATGTAACTTTCACGGTAAATAAACTGTTATTGAATGTTGTTTTACAAATTATTAGTCCCAGTAGTCATGGTAACTGTTGACTTTACCCACGAGACCTTCCAACCATGATAGACAGAGCATGATATTATGTCGATACTTCTTTATTGTTTGCGTTTTACCTTTACCAAGGACTTATATACATACATGGATTCGCAACTTCCGTATTAACAGTTTAAAGCAATCAAATCCCGCGATAATAAGACGTGAATCAACGGGAATACAAGCTATTGTTTACAAAAGCGAAAATACGAAAAAATCCGTGATATCCGAATGATAATAACAGCGAAAATATCCGTGGTATTCCGAATGTTTAATCTCGGAGACGAAAGGATTATAATAGATGTCCGCCATCTTGGAATTTAAAATGTTCGACTGATGCCTTTTTCGATGCTTATACTTAGACTTTGTGAATTATAAATGTATCTCAATATCTTTAAAGAATTTGTTGCATCCTTTACCAATTTTACCGTGCCCAATTGCCAGAGTTTTATTAGTATAATCAAATTCGTAAACACCCAAATACAGCTGTCGGACATTGCCGAGTATATAGCAATGCATTGTGGGATCGCCGAACGATATCGTTTGATCTATTTTTAGCAGTTGCGAATCCATGTATGTATATAAGTCCTTGCCTTTACAAATTGTATTTCTATATTGTCTCACACTCCTCTCAACGACTACGTCACGCTTTGTTACTATAACAATTAATTTTGTGTATTGATCAAGGGAAGTAACCGCTGCGGGAGTTTGATATTGTCTGCGTTTTATACCCACCCCGGATGAACGCGCAGAATGTATTTCTTTCGCCTAAAATTATGAGCTTGAAGAACAATTCTAAAAGGGGACGGTTTTAAGGGGTAGAACTTTTTTGCCTGTGCGCCGACAGTCAGGGTCATTTATATATTTATTTTATATATATAGTGGCTTTCCTAGCTTTAACGGTGGAGGATGATCCTTGGTAGACATCGACCTTCTGTATAAGCTAGCTGGGCAGCTTCCTCACATGCAGAATTTTGTACACGGTAGGATTCAAACTCATAGCCGCCATATTGTTGTTGTTGTTGTTGTCCACAGGCTACTTTCCACCATGGCCGACCCTGGGAATCCAACGATAGAAACAATATGTTTCTCGTTCAATGGGTACTTATAATGCTCATCTCATCAATCGCAAACTATAAACACGTCTGAAAGTCTGTATTTCTTAGATTGATTCATGAAAACGAGTTCCTAGTTTTGAAAAACTTGAGAAGTGACCGGAAACCGCATAACCAAAATGTGTAACCCTACACTCACGTACCGGGGGCGCATTTATCAGCTACGGAAATGCCCGAGTAGTTACGATTGACAATGAAAGGCCTAGATACTTATATAATGTTATATAATTATTTAATTAAGTTTAAAAGGTACTCCGTTTTATACACTGTTCTTGAGAGTTGTCTCCCTTTGAAAGGATAGCTCCATTTGTTATTACGTGTTCGAGCATACTATTTGCCAGATTTCCTGATCGAACAAGCTTACTTTACTGACTCAGTGATGGATTCTGGAATTCAATTAAAGCCTCGGGAGGAACTTGTGAAGGTATGAAGATATTGTTTATTTAGAATTAATTGGCCGACACTGTGTATTCGATAATTCATGACATTGAATTCGTACCATAATTTATTCAAGTATAAATTGTAAATGATATATAATCTTATTTTTGTTATTAGCTTTGTGTAACAAACTATTAAATTAACACCTGATGATTGAAAAAGACCTTGTTGTCTTAATCAAGATTAATATTTGTTGATCAATGTCTGCCCTACTGTATACTAGTATGTAGGCCATATAATAAAAAATATAAGGTTTACTATATATGCATAAGATTTACGTCCCCACGTACGAGGGCGATTCTTATATATAATGCATTATTCTGTATATTTCATTAACCTGCTATCTAGATAACTGTCGTATCATTATTATATCAGTTGAACGGGGTCGTTATCTGGCGAAACCCAAATTTAGCTCAAACTGCCTATTATATAATACATACATGTGTATATAGCAACGAGAGATAGCAAACGACGTGAAATTTAACATCTGTGTGTGTAGGGGGGGGGGGGGGGGGGGGGGCATCTGAGGAGGACATGCCTATAATTTAAATGGTCTTATCAATACATATCACAAAATGTAAGCTACTTACGCTGCTAGATATGACTAGTAATATTCAAAAGTATATATTTTTATGTAGATAAAAATTATATACTATAACAATTACAATTATGTGTGCATGCGTGACTTTGGATATGATAATAAATAGTAACCCATTTATTATATTCAAGGTCATGAATTCACGCACTCGTAATCAATGTAGAAGTTAAATGTTTGTTTCTTGTTACCAGTGAGTCCTACCAAAAATTTCCCTAGCTACCCTACACTTTTTACTAAGCCCGAGGAACTGTTCATACACATTCTCACTGTATTACCTTCTGTTTTCATAATAGAAATAAAAAATGTCCCTATCTACCTGCTTTATTTTTAATGAGCATTTAACCAGAAACAAACATACATTTAAGCCTATGAGGACAATCGCGGTTATAGTCTGTTACATTAATAGGAAAAGGTCTCCCTGGAAATTAACTTGTCATCTTAACAACTGAACGTTTAGGTTCTCTCATATGCTGAGTATATATGATGTGTGAACTGTTTCATTGACCGTTGAGAACTGGTTGAACACTAATATTTAAGCCTTGCTTAAACTTGTCTAGGTTTCGTCATATTTTTACAGATTGTCGAAAATATCAGCAAATCAATGGAGCTAACAGATGTGCATATAGAGTTAGCATCAGACGAAAGATCAAACGCTTTAGTTGATTTCCTGGTTGAACACTTCTATGGGCATGAGACCGTAACGAAATCTCTTGGTATTCAAATTGACGATACAACGAAAAAATCTCTTTTACACCGATACTCACAAAACCTTTCACTATTGCTTGTGTCTGATGCCACAGATGAAGTCATTGGTTGCAGGACTATAATCTTAAAACGTCAAACGTCGACCCAAGATCCAGTCAGAGATTCTTCCAGCATTGATGTAGATGAAAAAATCAAGATTGCTGTAAGGTTTTTGACTCATAAAGACAAGGAAATGGATGTGCGTAGGTATTTTAATGTGAGCGAGTTTTTTCAGTTCATAAATCTTGGTGTACGAAATGACTATAGACGACAAGGTCTTGCGACTAAGCTAATGGAGTCTGCACATGAATTCTTGAAAGACATTGGACCTGGTGCTGTCTGTGTAGAGGGTGAAGCCACTTCGAACTATTCTCATAGAATTTATGAAAAATTTGGATTTATTTGTTTACACGTATTGAACTATGAAGATTATACTGAAAATGGCAAAGTAGTTATTACAAACACCGGAGAGAACAAAAGTTGCCATGTATACGTGAAGCAACTTAAATGATAGTGTATATTAACCAGTCATTCAAGAAAAGATGAGTTCTTGATATATATGTTACCACACCTACCTAATGTAATACGAATATACATTGTACTTCTTTATTAATATATATTTTCTTCTCTATTTATCATGAACTAAATAAATGTATTGCATTTGTACCTATGTGTATTTTGATAGCTCTGATATTTACTATATACAATTGTACGTTGTAATTTTATGGGGGGCTAATTTTATAGCCGATATTCGGTCATAATCCATATTGAAATAATATCTTTTCCCCTTTTCAAAGACAAAAGTTCCAAACTAAAACTTCCATAAAATATTTACAATTCAAGTAATAATAACTAAAATCTTTGAAAACAAGAGATTTTTCACTGTAATAGACTTATAATGATTGAAACATCCCATTATGGGCAGTTCTTATGTGTTCATTTAAACGTTGCAAAATTGCAGTCACACATCATATAAGTTTCCCAATGTTTCCCAACGCTGAAATTACCAATCCAAAGGGTAATGGTCATATTCCCAAAACACAACAAACTGTATTAAGTTTTACTTTATGCCTAGAACTTGAGTGTATTGCAATTTCCTAAGGAATTAAATGGTTTAATATTTGATTAATACGTAGCGTACTCTCACTGGTCGAAACTCGCTTGTCTCGAAACACTACGGTAGTCTAGAACTCCATTTCAAGCACCACTTATGCTATGAATGAAAACTTCGTATGAGTCATTGCTTTTAAAATTGCGAGATGGACGTTTTGAAGCCGCGAGTTTGTAATGAAAGTTTTAACAACAACTAGATTTCTCAGTTCCTGCGACATTTACATTGGACCGAATTCAGCCCTAAAAGTCTCTTAAATGTGTTTCTGAAATGTACATTGCTTAAGGCATACATGAATGGGTTAACAGTGGAATTTAAGTATGTCATCCAAAATCCGACTTCCCATACCTCATACGGAATCAGGAAAGGATCGCCAATAGAAATGTCAAAAATAATATGAAACGGGGTCCATAAAATCAAATATGATACAATTATATATGTCAATGTAACATATATCTTTTCCTCTCTTACATCCCGGTTCTCGATTTCGGTTATGTCACAAAGTCCGTTTGTTGAGGTATTCGGCGAACAGCCCTGTGCCCCTGATCCTGACATGCCTCCAGTGATTGAGTTTATAGAGCTTAAACCTTTGCTTATCGTTGTTTGTCTTCTCAGTTTGACACTGGCTCGCTTTCGTACGAATACGTAGACATAGGTGTAGCAGAAAATCATGACGAAACAGGGTCCATGATGTCCGAGTGTAGCAACAATAAACACCAATTCTATGTTAAGAGAGGGGGTCCAGTGACATTCTCCCGGCTCACTGTGACGTGTACGGTCCAGAACACACGGAGGAACCCACAAAATCAACATGAATATCCTGTAAATGAACACAGTGATCATTGCATTTTACTAACACCATTTTAGTCTGTCGAGGTGGGTATGTACATCTATTAAATGATTACAGATAAGAAGGCATTCCCCTGAGCCCGACCGATGCTTAGAAACAACATACAGAAATTGGAGACAAAGTACAATTACACGTTGTTTGGCATAAAAATACTTCTGATTTAGAAAAGTATGCAGTGGATACGTAAATATATTTTTTTAAAATTAATATGTGTTTTCACCATTCACTTGTCCTTTCCTCCTTGCTTGTATACAAGTTTTACCAGTCGTTCATAGCAATACATTTAAAACTGCCGTCTTGTAACATAGTCAGTGAAGCAGATCTGGAAGGACGTGATTTTAGCTAAGAAGTGTTAATATAAACCTAAAAATGAAATACATGCATGACAAACATTTCTTACCACACGGCAATAATTGACATCACACACTTCTGTTTGGAATGATGTTGTCTATAATGTATGCTCCAAGCCACACTCCAAAATCTAACAACTGATATCAGGATTAGTGTGAACACGGACACGAATGTCATTCCTAAAACAAAAACACAAACAGTTCATAAAATGGCTCATGCGCTGGGCGAGACACTTAATGTAACACTTAATTACCACATTACCAAGACGTTTAGTGTTTTCCACACACAAGAGGGGCAAGAGCTATAATCACATGGTATAGATGGTATGATAGCACAGGGTCGAAAGCAATGGCGGCGCCCAAGAAAGTCGTATTTTTCGTCGAAAGTTTAAAAGTGTAGAGTTTTTCATGTAGCCCATGTTCCAGCCAACAATTTTCCGAATTCATCGGTACCAAACTCAAAACACTAAAACGAAAAATACGACTTACCTTCGAACTCGTGGGCAACGCTATTTTTCTAGACCCTGTGGCATCAATCGTTATCTAAACTATATATCACGTGATTATGAGCCGTGGAGGGGGGAGCGCAAAATGCCTGGCTGCCATAGACTATTAACAAAAGTACAAGATTTTGAAATGTGTACGTAGAACGTTTATTTTAGGACAAAATGGCAATGAAATACAACATGTAATATAATTGTAATACTGTCATGATACATATAATATAATATCCAATCCCATGGTAAATGAGCAATAATTGTCTTTGATTGCAGATCATCTGTGAATCTAGCAATAATTAATGTTTAAACTTTACAATTAATAAAAAGTATGTACTTAATTGTAGCTATTTGATTTACAAGTGCACATGTATATTAGTTTTGTTTCTAGAAAAAAATGTACGTCCTCTTCATGTATGCGTATTTGTTTGGATGAATGTGCATGCATATCATTTAGTTTTGCCCAAGTTTGCATAACGTTTGAAACTGTTTCAGATATGCCTAAGTTTGCATAACGTGTGAATTGTAACGCGAGCGTTCAGAATATACATGTATCACCATGGTTAATGGATTAATCACATTAATTATTCTGATAATATTGGTAAAACTTCTTACCATAATCAAAGAATATCCACAGACCACAAAGAATTTCTCCAAAGGGCCAATATCCGAGCACCGTGTACGTTGCTTTAAAACTCATTGCTGTGGCCGCCACAGTGGCATCTGTGATGGCCAAGTTGACAATGTAATAGTTGAACGACGTCTGAAGCTTTTTCTCGACTTTCACAGCCACCAGAACTAAAATATTCCCCGCAATTGTGATCAATGTTATCGTATACAGGGTGATTGCAATTAAAACCTTTACCCAAACAGCTACAGGTTCGCTTATTGTTGCGTTAGATTGCGTTGATGTGTTCATAATCTGTTTCCTAAATGTTTTGCTTCTAATTGTGTAATTTTGCTATTGTCAATAAAAAATAGACGTTAATAATAACTTGTGAATTTAATTACAACTTGAAGTTTGTGAATATCTTGAACCAGAAACGATTTGTCCTTTAAAAGTATTGCATACATTTCACACACTTACTCGATCTGGATTTCAGTTTTAAACAACATTCCATTGTTAAAAAGAAGAACCTCAAATAACCACTATTGACTAATACCACAAAACAAAGATAATAAGTTAAGTTAATCTGATCCTGTCACAATAATGCGATAAGTCGAAAACGAATGTGCGAGTTATTTAACTGACACTGTTACTATAGTGTCTTCGATAATTATTTCGCGTGGCTTTATGAATTGGACATTATGATATAATATTTTAATTAAATAGAAAT
This sequence comes from Lutraria lutraria, assembly GCA_964023205.1. Taxonomy (NCBI): domain Eukaryota; kingdom Metazoa; phylum Mollusca; class Bivalvia; order Venerida; family Mactridae; genus Lutraria; species Lutraria lutraria. The sequence goes on along the minus strand of OZ026850.1, from coordinate 19,248,303 downwards.
ATCTATAAATGTTAATGATGATTTATAGGATACGATCATGGGCAATGGGTGCAAGTTCAGGACTTTGAAGTTGTCAGTTTTCAAGAATAAAAGCACTAGAGAGAATTGTCATGTACGCGTCATCAGATTGGAAGACACAAATTGGATAGATAAACATCTGATATGATTTGTAATAGACCATGAATATCTGATTGCAAAATGGAAATGAATCATGGGATCAATAACCATTTTTAAATGAATGTTACGTATACAAGTGCGTGTGCGGAGATACTGGGATAGATGGACAACTTTCGCGTTTTAAATTTTGTAAAGATACATATGTTATATACAATGTTATATACATGTAGATATAATTCACAATAACTAGGGTTGTTTTGATTGTGATTTATTTCATTGGATACATTATTTTAGCAACACTTTAGTAAGGCCCAAATGTCTAAATAATGAATATTACAAATTAACTTCTTAAAAGTGGGAATGTCTTTGTATAATCAAGGCCAAATCAGACTGCCAAGTCATGTATAAAAAAGCAAACATTTTCTTTAAACTATTAATTGGATTGGCTGCCTAAAGGTTGTAGAAGCACTCTGTTGATAAGTATTTAAGAATAAAATGATGGGAGTAATTGATTAAATGTTAGGGACAGGTAATATGCTTTTGAAAGTTTTTATATATTAATCAAGAGAAAGAAGTGACACTACATGAAACGTATGCATTTCAAGTTGGTATTGATTAGATATTTAGGGTTGTCACTATATTACATATATTTGATTTTTCATGTCATGGATGACGCAATGACACAGATCTAGTTGAATGTTAAATAGAATTCAGGTCTAGCTAGTTTACCCAATTTCGCCTTCTAAATTGATCTGAGCTTGTAGATTGCCATCGAATAGATGTTAATTAGGCATAACCTGTAGTTTCGACTTCTTTCTATTGTTCTCGAAGGTGTCTAAGCTCACTTTTGACCTATTTTTCTTAATTGGCATGGCGTATTAATTATCCAGAAGAAATTCCTCGTTCTATTCAGATGATTCAGAGGAAACTCTTCCTTCCAACGGGTGAAATTTACAAGCGTAGAAAAATTAAGACCACGCGAACTTATAGCAAATCTACAGTTGTTTAATGTGTATACTTCTTCCGGTTGTAAAATTTGGAAAGTAAAAATGTTCGAAAATGTATTCGTATGCGGTCGAAACTTTCAAATAAATGTAAAATGTTTGCCAAGAACGGTTAATAACTTTAGTAAAGTTATAAACCGTTCTTGACAAACATTTTACATGATTTGAATTAATATACAATAGATATGACTATAAATAAATGCGTAATTCAAATAGCTGACCCAATGTCTACATTTTAATGCCTGACCTAATTGGACTGCTAGCTGATAAGTAGTGTTCACACGGTACTATATTTTGTATTTTACGTCTCTGATATAACGACAATTTAGGAATTTAATAAAAATCAAACTTTTGGTTTAATAACATCAAAGAAACTACGCGACTGTCTTTTTGAAGATATTTCATGTCACTATTCTGATTGATGTTAATCAAGTGCACATCGCTGGCTACGCCCCTAGTGATATTAAATCAGAAATTATTTATCTGATTCAAAGTCTTTGTAGTACTATCGGAAATTCCCCTGTTTTAAGATAATTAGTTTTATCGTAAACTTGCTACAGGCGTGAATACTCGAGATTAATTGAAATAACTGTCTGGTAGAGAAGCTTGAATGAATATGTTTTCAAACTTTGATTGGAACAAAAATTATTTCCCGTCAACCTTCGGCTTCCAAAAAATTGGAACGTAAAGGTTTGACAACGAATCATATCAACTATACCGGGAAGACACGGCGATTTCGGCTTTTAATCCCATCCTAGAAGTGACGCATGCGCATTACGGTATTTTGGCGCCAAACGTTCACAACATTGGGAAACAACATTAAATGCTGTGTTAGCACAATCCTGCCATTGACAGTTCCATTATGGTAAAGTAAAACTTATATCAATATACTCACTGAATCAGTCTCACATGCATTTTGGAGTAGCTTGATTATTTCAAATGAGAAAGGGCCGACTCATCATTTGTCATGCAGTTGGAACCCTCATTCAAGTCATTCACTCATTGCGAATTGTTAATGTATAGTCAGTGACTGATATAGGTTGGATATCGTTCAAATGCTTATTAAAAACTTGTAACGGAGACAAGCCACATTAAAGAGTGTTAAGAACTTTAAGATAGTAATGCTCATGTCCACTGAGAATTGTATGCTTCATAGACTTATTTCTAAACAAATTAATGACTTCATGTCATGAAATGATGTAGATCTAGTATCATTCACTGTTATTGAGTGATAGTGTCCCTTTTAAATGTTATAAATTTACATTGAATGATGAAATCTTGCACTCTGGTATCTTTTTCATGTCCCAATCACTGGTTCAGTTTTTACCTTCTAATTTACTGTTAAAACCTAATGGTGCCTATTTTCTTTTAAACTATTAGCCTACCCCAGGTGACTTCTTATTTTCATTTCAGGATATTCGTAAGTGGTTGGCCAAAAGTCCTCAAACCAAAGACAATAAGAGTAAACAAAATGAATTAACAAAAATCAAGGACAGTCAAGACAAAAAGAAAGTTGATGATGTGGTAGTCACTAAACTGGCTAAAGACCCCAGAGACTTAAACGGAAACAAAACATCAGTTAAAGACAGTAAAAAGAGCAAAGAATCGAAAAGAGACAAAAGTAAAGATAAACATGAAAGTAAATCAAAGACAAAGGATTCAAAAGCAAAACATAGGAGTAAAGAGAAAAAGGTTGAGAAGGAAAGTATTGATAATGAGGAAGTTATTGAAATAGACGACGATTCACTACCTGAAAAGCCAGTTACGAAGGAAAGAAAGGTTAAAGAGAAAACGAAGCTTGATAGAAGTCATTCAGATAAGGATGAGATAGATGGAGAGATTAAAGTAAAGAAAAACAGAGGAAGAAAAAGGAAAAATCAGGTAACGTCTGAAAGAGGACCTTGTGTAACACATTGAGAATTTTGTTAGTAATTTAGTTTAATGTTTACAGATTGTTGTTCTTTAACTAGTGTAATTTCTGTAAATGAAATTTGTGTTTTCGGAATCAGATGGCTAAAAAATTAAGTAAAATCTTTTATATTGTTTTGCATATGAATTCTGTTCGAAGCTGCTCCATTGATGCCATTAATGCTGAAAGATTCAGCATGTCTCACTTCGGAATTATTAAAAATAATAAAAAAATCTCTTGAATCATATGATAATGTGAAACATGTTGCCTGAGCATTTTTAGCATTCTTTTAGTATTAGATGACTTGAAATGATCAGATGCCAGTATTTATTATAATTTGATTATTTTTCTGCAGTTTTCAACCGATGAAGATGAAGAAGTGAAAATTGAAGATGATGATGACGATGATGAGTTTGTTGTTTTAAAAACAAGCATAAAGAAGAAAGGAAAGAAAAAGCCAAGACTTCTAGATTCTGGTGAGTGGTTTATAAAGAAGTAGCATATTTGTGATCTGGTCTGGTTCAGAACTACTGGTCAGTTTAGTCTTTTCTGAAGTTCACAGTAAGTTAGATGGTGTAGTTAAACTGATTAACTGTTTCTTAGCTTTTATTGCAAATTGATCAATGATAAACCTGCATTGTGAGACAGGTCTGAAGTTCAGGACTGAGTATGTTTAGACACTTGGTATCAACCAATTTATGTTAACACAGATACATTTCTTTTAATGATTGCAGCCTTTTTGTATTCCTACAGATTCAGATGAAGATCCAATGCCAAAAGAAAAGAAGAAAAAGTCAAGGAAGAAACAGGCCATTGTTCATATTGGTGGAACAGGTATGTAATATAATTTATAATCTTGAGAATATTAGCCTGTACACTTACATCAATGGGTGGGCTGTTCAGTCTGCAGACCTCAAGTTCATGAGTTTGAACATTATTCTTGACGAATGCAGGTTAAAACGGCCCACTTCAAAACCGATTAATTGCCTGTCTGTTAGAGGGGTAACGGTTCGCTCCTTTTGTACAAAATAATAAATGGCAGATTTCATCAGAATGGCCCTTGTTCGAAGGTGACCGATACCACAAGTTTGTCTATGCTAGTTGATAGTTGTATTTTAAGCTTACATAAAAACATTAATTACATGCATATTGTCATCAGGTGACTATGAAGAGGAGGTCGTAGAAGAGAAACCTAAGAAGACGACCCTTGATAATTTCTTAATGAGCTCCAAGCAGACATCCGTATCTAAACCTAAAAGTGAATCAGCAAAGCCTGTGAAAGGCAAGGAAGTCTCAGCTATGGATTTCTTTGGTTCGTCCACTGTTCATAGAGTGGAACGGAAGATAACCCATGTTAAAGAAGTGAAGAAGGTAATTATACATAAAAATTTGCTCTTTCTGTCTGTAATGGGAACACATAAAGCCTGTAATGGGAATACAAGCTTTTTCTCAATATTAGCCTGTAAAAGGTATAACTACTTTAATTTTACTGTTTGTTACTGTTTTAGTTGGTTAAATTAATGTCAGTTTTCAGAGATATTTCCAACTTCATATTTTCAACTATTACTGAAGTATTCACCTTTAATTGATAACATCACGTCAATATCAAGACCTACAGTGCTGGTACCTAAAATGACCTGAATATCGAGGTTTTATTGTACAGTTATTGTATTTCAGGAACCAGAAAAGCCTTCCATTAATGATATTGATGATATAGAAATGCACAGTGATGATGATTTTGAGAGGACACTGGAGTTGCTGGATGATGACATGTTGTCAGTAAAGGTTCGGACATAGATTTTAACTTATTTATTGTCTACTAAACCTGCTAATTGCAAATTTGAACCAGAAAAGGGTCAAGTCTTAAGTTTCAATTGGACAGATTCATGAATAATTTTCATTGTGGGAAGATTTGTATGCAGTGTTAAGCGCTGGACCGGCGGCAGAATTGTCCCGATAGATTGTGTGCTGGTCCGATAAAGAATCTTATCTCATTAATCCGGATGTCCGGCGACTTATTTACCTGATTTATATGCATTTATACTTGTTTACTTTTTTCGGTCTGACAGATTTCTTTCGGGTCTGACAGAATTTTTAAGCTTTTCAAACTGAATCTCAGGCAGATTTTTTTGCCTTTCACAAAGTCTTGAGTGTTATATGGTGTACTGATTTAGTTTGACAGTTAGTTTTTGCACTGATTATCAGAAAGTGAAGTGGTCAATAAAATCGTGTCCTTATGTATGTTTTCAGAAACCAGTTGAAAAGAAGATGGAAGAGCATAATTCAGGTTTGTTGCTTGTACAGTTGTGCCTTGATTACCCGAACCGATCGAACTGGGAACATTTTTAATGCATTTGATTCACAAGTTATTCAGTGCAACCTCTCCAAAGCAACACCCTTTGGAAAGTGCAAAGTTATGTTGTTGTTGAAAGGTTTTTGCTCAAGAGAGGGCAGCTCTGGAGAGGTAGTACTGAACATCAGGACTGTGTATGTATTTGGTATATTGTGGGGAATTAGTTGTTAAACAGCTGCTTTCTTCTGAGAAAAAATAGACTTTTATCAAAATTTCTTTGGGATAATTTACCTTGATTTCCTGACTTCTTATATACTAAATTAAAATATCATACTATCTGCTTTTAATGACAGATTAATCAGAGGTTCGGTGAATATCAAAATGTGAGAGATGTCGGATATTAGGTGAGAGATGTCGGATATTAGGTGAGAGATGTCGGATATTAGAGTTTATAGCATTCATGCATATTTTATACTCATAATAATGATTACATTAGTTTGCGTAATATCATAAGTTTGTGCTTTTCAGGTAAACAAAGCATGGCTAGTAAGTTAGCTGAGAAAGCCAAACAATCTGTGATAACACCAGAGAAAAAATCTGTTGTACTTGTTGCTGATACACCAGAGTCTTATCAGGTAAATACTTAGCTTCATAGACTTGTGAAAAGTCAGCTTACTGTAGTTTGAGATGTTCATTATTATGTGAATTAAGTGTGCTGGACTGAATAGTCTGATAAAATCTATAAAATTTATGATAGGGCTGAAAAGAAAAATAAGTTTTGTTTTGAGTGGTCCGACCCCAGAATTTCAGTACTGGGTAGGGAGGTAGGGATTTTTTGTAATGTATAATAATGGTAAAAAAAATGCCCCCAAAAATTATATGCTAGGATTTACGTGAGTAGGTCGATGCACTCCAAACAAACTTATTTTTATTTTCAGCCGAGTGTGCTTTGAATTATCTGACTATCTTTTTTAGGTGTTAATTTAAAATGAAATATTTCTTACTCTCAGTCAGCTACCAAAAAAGCGAAGATGGAATTTGTCATGAATAGAACTGACAGAAAATCACCAACCAAACCTAAGCAATCTCCTGAAAAACCTGACAAACATTCTGTATCAAAGAATACACCAGCCAAAGATGCACAGACAAAACAAGGCAGTCCCAAGAAAATCAGCCCATCGAAGTCTGGTAGTGAGGTATAGTGTTTTCTGTGTTAAAATTGTGTTCTGTTCTTTGTTTAACTTGTGAAAGGATTTATTTTGTTCTTCTAAAAAAACTTTTCAACCTCATCAAATCATGTGAAGTTCAGTGAAGAGTCCATTTTTTTGGCTATTTTGATGAAATTGTGTTCAACTTAAGTGATCTAGTTAAATGGTTTGTACTGTAAAGATTTGGTAATTATTTTTCAGATTTTACAAGAAATTAATTTATACCTTGGTATAGATAAAACTTTTTCTAAGTCTTGCTGTAGAACCTGTTTTTGTGTTTGAGATGTCCCTTTAGCATAAAAGGTTATGTTCGTTTCCCAGTTTGTATTCTCAAAAGAAATCTTCTGTTTACTTATTATAAATGTATGAGTTAGGCAGTTAATCATCATATGTTGCTTTTCAGACACCGGGGCAAAAAGGGACAGGATATAGGTCATATCTAAATAGAGCAGCACCTCAAGCCTTGGGGTCTAAAGAAATCCCAGAGGTAGTGTGTGTATTATACTTGTCACATAATTGCTATCTTGGCAAAGATACATCTTGCCTGTAAATTTAAGCAGCCTAGTGTAAGCCTGTCATTCCTTTGATACAATGATCTTGTTTCTGGAAACTAAACTATAGTTTTTTCTACATCAGCCATGCTATTGTTAAAATGATTCTCATTCCATATTGCAGTGCAAGTCTATGTAAGTTTAGTTTCCATGAGTACTTCTAGTACTTTGATATTGTTTAAATAATTGTCTAAATTTTCAAAACTTCAGGGTGCAGAAAATTGCCTGGAATGTCTAACATTTGTGATCACTGGTGTGTTGGAATCATTTGAACGTGATGAGACTAAGACTATGATTGAGAGGTATGGCGGTAAAGTGACGGGTAATGTCAGTAAGAAAACAGATTATGTCATCGCTGGGAGAGATGCAGGAGAGAGTAAGATGGCTAAGGTAATGAGACAATTGTCCATGAAGTATGGCATCGCTGATATTGTTACTTCTATGTTTGTTAACTTGCCTCATGAATTTTGACTGACACTTTTTTTGTTCATTTTAATCTTTTTGGTAATTGTTTTACTGAAGTCATCATGTTTAGGTAAACAAGAAGGAAATGTTGTAAGGACAATAAACTGAGAATTTTAACTTGTTCTACAGCAATTTCAACTCAAGGACAAGTGGATTTGTGGAGTCCTGAGCCATATATTGTTCTCCTTTTGGTAGGCCAGGGGGTGACAATATTCTGGATATATCTGGAATTCCAGATTTATCTGTCCTGAAAGGGCTATGATTTGATGAAAATATCTCAAGAAAAGACAAAGTTGTTGTCAATTCAATCTGCTCTGAAGGATTTTCTTTTAGGCTTAAATTAAAATTAAGTTTGTTTGCCCTTTAACGACGGACCCGAAAAAATCATGCCGACTCAAAAAAATTTATTACAAAATCTGGGAGAACTTTATTTTTATACTTGGAAAAATATACATGTATACACTCAGTGCTTTTGATGAACATTTAAAGTAGGTATCATTTGAAGAAATGAAGGAGAACAATAATGAGTGTACATGTTTATAGTTGATTAAAGCACACAATAAATGGTTGTATGGTAGCAGAATACATTAAATTAATATAGAATGCATCTAGATAGAAGTCTAATTTCATGCTAGGTAAAGGTCAAATGTAGAAATAAAATATTTTTCCTACCTACCGATCCTCTTCTAAAATTCAGGGTCGGTAAAGGGCAAACAAATATATTTCTAATTTAGGCCTTATACAAATTGAATAAAATGTGCGAACAATGGGGTTGAAGGCCTCGTGTTTTGCAAAAATGGTCGCCCGCAAATAATTTTCAGGATTTTTGATTTGGCCTTATTAACATCCCCAGTAGCCTTTATTCACTGGTTCTACAACCCTTGCTTATAAACATATCTAATTCTTTTCAGGCTGAATCCTTTAAGACAAAGATACTTAATGAAGACGATCTCCTTGATTTGATTCGTACAAAGCCTGGCAAGAAATCCAAGTATTTATTACAAGCAGAAGAATCATTTAAAAAGGTCAGTTGAAAATATATGTACAGTGCAACCTCTCCAAAATAACACCCTTTGGGAATAGCAAATGGTAATAGCAAAATTATGTTGTGGTTGAAAGGTTGTTGCTCTAGAGAGGTTAAATTGATAGTTAATTTGTGCAGTGGGACAAAATCTTGCTGTGGTTACAGGGAGGTTGTTGCTCAAGAGAGGGCAGCTTTGGAGAGGTTGTACTGTAGCTTTATTCCAATTCAAATGTTTTAATTTTGCATCAGGATAGAAGTCTCTGAATGCTGCATTACCATTGGTCGATTTCAAACCTGAGCTAAGAAGCGACCAATCAATGCTTGAGTTTTACAACCTGGTTCCTGCTCTTGGCTTCTAACTTTCATTAGTTGTACTTATCATGTACATCTATCATCATATTAAAATATTTTCAACATTTCTTTGCTGAAATCATTTTATTATCTTAGTTTCATGCCTGTACAGATATGTTGTAAAGTGTAGAGATTTATTATGACTTTTGTTTATATTTTAGGAAAAATCTCTGGAAAAATCTTCAAGTAAAACAGTAAATTCTGTCAAGAAGGAAACTCCATCTAAGTCTAAGTCAATTAATTATCTTGACAGCCAATCAGAAACAGGTGCTTCTAAAACTGACCGGTCAGTGAAAGCCAGTAAAGTTCAAACCAACCAATCACAGCCTTCGTTACTTTGGGTAGATAAATACAAACCAACACAGCTGAAACAAATTATCGGACAAACTGGAGACAAAAGTCACGCTAAGAAGCTTCTCCATTGGTTGACAAATTGGCATAAAAATCAGGCAGCGGGAGTTAAACCTGCTGCGGGGAAGTTTTTCGGGCGAGGTGGGAGCGATGACGGAGCAGGATTCAAAGCAGCATTACTCTCCGGCCCACCTGGTATTGGTAAAACAACCACAGCGACCCTAGTCTGTCAGGTTTGTACTGAATATGAATCTACATTGATTGACTTTGTATAATTTTGAAACAATTAGTCAAGTATGTTTGTTCAGCTCTGTTTATTAAAACTTTCTTAAATTATATTTTTCAAGCCTTAAACATTTCATTGACTTAATGAAGGTCTTATATGTTGTGCTTATCATGCTCGATCATGCTTCTTCTGCACTAAACTACTCATCTTTTCTATTATCCTACTAAAATAAATATTAAGTTGAATAAAATTTTGTTGATATTGGGCCATCCTTAAAAAATATTTAGGGTAACTCTACCGAGAGGATTTCCAGTGGTAAGGTAGGTAGGAAATATTCTTTTTAGCTCACATGTCACAAAGTGACAAAGTGAGCTATTAGGACCACATTTTTGGCTCAATTTTAGCAAAACTGGGTCAGAACGTTAATATCAACAAAATCTCGGACGAGTTCGATATTGGGCCATTTGGGGTCAAAAACTAGGTCACTAGGGTCAAATAAGGGAAAACCTTGTGAACACTGTAGAAATCACTGTTTTGAATTTATCTTCATGAAACTTTGTCAGAATGTTTATTTTAATAATATGTAGGTCAAGTTTGAAAATGGGTAATTTCTGTAGTAAAATTAGGTCACTAGGGCAAATTGCTGGAAAACCTTGTGAACACTCTAGAAGTCACTGTTTTGATTGGATGATCATGAAACCTTGTCAGAATGTTTGTCTTCATAATATCTGGACGAGTTCGAACATGGGTCATCTGGGGTCAAAAACTAGGTCGCTAGGTCAAATCTTATGAAAAACCATGTTAACACTGTAGATTTCACAGTTATTATTGGATCTTCACCAAACTTCGTCAAATCGTTTGTTTTAATGATATAACGGTCAAGTATAAATATGGGTCATCTGGGGTCAATAACTAGGTCACCAGGTCAAATCTTAGGAAAACTTTGTTAACACTGTAGATGTCACAGTTTTAATTGGATCTTCACCAAACCTTGTCAAAATGTTTGCCTCAATGATATGTGGGTCAAGGATGAACATGGGTCAGCCGGGTTCAAAAACTGGGTCACAAGGTCAAATCTTAGGTAAAAATCTTGTAAAAGCTCTAAATGTCATGGTTTTGATTGGATCTTGGCCAAACCTTGTCAGATTGTTTGTCTTAATGGTATTAAGGACAAGTTCAAATATGGGTCACCTAGGGTAAAAAACCAGGTCACAAGGTCAAATCTTAGGAAAACCTTATTAACACAGTAGATGTCAAATTTTGATCGTATCTTCTTCACCAAACCTAGTCAGACTGTTTGTCTTAATGATATGTAAGACAAATTCGAACATAGGTCTGGGGTCAAAAACTAGGTCACCGGTTCAAAACAATGTTTTAATGAGTGAACAGTGATTGTCATGTGAGCGATATAGGGCCATCTTGGCCCTCTTGTTACAATTTATTTTTACATTGAACCCAAAATACATCTCGGAAAGCTTTTTTTTTTTTTTTTAAGTTGTTACCCAAGAGGCCAAAAAATTTATTTTAGTAGGGTCTTTTTGGTGAGTAGATAAGAGTTACCGCAAACAAAATATTTTTAAGAATGGCCTTAATTAGTTTCTCTATAGAAAGGGAGGATATATTTTTTTAATAACTTTTCTTTGCTTTTACAGGAAGCTGGATTTTCCTACGTAGAATTGAATGCATCAGACACAAGAAACGCTAAAAGTTTAAAAGAAGTAGTCTCGCAGTCTGTTGGTAATACCAGCATTGTGGATTATGTTGGTTCAGGGTCTTCTTCTACTCAAGGTCATAAACATTGTCTGATTATGGACGAGGTTGACGGAATGAGTGGTAATCAGGATCGTGGAGGTGTTGGTGTAAGTTATTTAGGGTCTAGGGCCCTCTTTTATCAATGCATTATAGCTGTGACATGTTTCTAATCTTAAATTAAGAATTTTAGATAAAAAATGTAATAATTCTGTTTTACCAATTCTGTCGCTAGTTAAATGTATAAGCTGCGACAACCATTGAAAAAAAGTGATTAATCTTGAACTTAGTGGCTTACAACAGACTGAAGACATAGATTTGGTTCAGATGTCTTAAGGGCATTGGTAAATTAAAAAATCTTTAAGAGGTTAATACAGTGTTTTGACAGGAAAGTTTAACCTTGCTTAATATAATGTTTGAATGTTACAAAACATCAATTAAATATCAATAAAAACAAATTGTTGTAACATGGCTGATGCGTTATAATTTATGAATACTTAGAAAGCAGATTAACTGTATACTATCTACTAATATCATTTGTTTGAGAAAAAGACATTTGAATTCAAATAATGTATTTTCAGGAATTATCCAACATTATTAAGAGCACAAAAATTCCAATTATTACTATGTGCAACGATAGAAATCATCCAAAAATGCGGACGTTAGCTAATTATTGTTTTGATCTACGCTTCCAACGACCCAGAGTGGAACAAATTAAGGTAAGCTAACGTTTTTATCCATTTGTTGGCTAAAAAAGGTATTGATGGTTCTTTAGAAAGACTAGACTCTAGGATGTCATTTACTACCTTGGCTGTTTTCAGGTCTCAAATTTAACTTATTCTGCCAATTTTTTGCTAGTACACAAACTTTCAACTTAATATTAATTTTTTCACTTTTGTTTTTCAGAAATGTTCATGTTATAACAAAATAGGTTGTACTTTATGTACATGTAATAGTATTGCATCAGAAGTAAAGTTATTATGACACTTTCAGTTCCACTCACAAGAAAACACTAGTGCTCGTAAAATGAAATAGCAAAATCTATTTTTCACTAACACTTTGCTAATTTGCCAGTGTTAATTTCGAGCCCTGGTTTTCAAAGAAATATCAAGCTATTGTGATCACTGCTTCGTCTGTGTCTGCGCAAAAACTTTAATGTAGCTCATAACTCAGAAACAATAAGAGGTTGCAACATGAAACTTCATAGGAGAATGAAACAGTGAACAGACCAGCATTGGCACCGCAGTGCTCTTATTTATGAAGTGCGAGCTAAAAAGACCACCTACAGACAATTATGTGATATAATTACTGTATGTCTGTTACAGGCTGCTGTCATGTCCATCGCATTTAAAGAAGGTTTGAAGGTTCCACCACCAGCTGTGAATGAAATTATTATTGCTGCGAATCAGGATATGAGACAGGTACAATCAGTTTATAAATAACTTCATAATATTGGATATTAAAGACATTTGACATACAGTCAAACATGTGTTAGCAGCCACCTTTGAATGTAGCCAACCTGTGAATAAAGGCCAATCTTTTAATACCCTCATGGATTGTTTAGAACAAAATGACCTCCGAATAAAGGTTACTTGTCAATAAGGGCCACATTTGGTCTTTACCAAGGGTGGCCTTGTTCTCAAGATTGGCTGTATTTTGATCAAAGAAATACTGTTGAAAGTGTGGAGTGTTTAGTGTTTTAATTATATGCTAAATTAATGATGCATTTTATATTCACAGGTGATACATAATTTGTCTATGTGGACAGCTGCTGATAAAGCTATCTCTTATGAACAAGTAAAATCTGATGCCAGCAGAGCAAAAAAGGACATGAAAATGGTGAGTGTTCTTAATTGGAAACTTTAGAGTATTAAATTAGACAAGTGCCTTGTTATGTTTATATCTTGATTGTGTAACACTTCTTCATGGGAGTAGCTCAAATGAACAACATGGTTAGCTTACTAAATCTATTCTGAAATCTACAAGTATCAAAGAGCCATATTCGCGGCATGCTTTATCCAGTGGGCAGAGCTTATCAGTCATTAGTCGTAGCTATAGCTCAGTATAAATAACACTCTTGTTACTGTTTGTCACAATTCTTCTGTTGCTCAAATGAATTGAAGTTGGCATATTGAAGACAACTCTCCATTACAAATTATTGGATACAAGGCTTTCATTTGACCCTTAAAATGGCATATTGACTTTTTATTAGCGAAATAAAGCTTCTAAATCCAGAGAATTTGTACTGAAGGGTCAAATTAACACTTGCATTAGCACTAAATTTTGCTGACTTGAGTAATTTTTTACCCTCAAATTTTAATGTCTAGTGAACATGCTATGGATGGAGGTTATGGTTTCAACTTAGAAAAAACTCTTTAGTTATTGTTCTTTATGATTGGCATATAGTTATTGTCTGAGACAATTTTTCTTTTTCTGGGTATTGAGTAAGTAATGTTGACTCCTGGTAAGTTTAATCCGACTTGTATTTATCTGTGTTATACGTTAGTCATAAATTTTGAAATATTTGGCTGGATATATTTCTAATATGACACTGTGTACTTTCTAAATTCATTTTTTCCTATTTCCAGGGTCCATTTGATGTATGTAGAAAAGTATTTGTTGGTGGTGAAGAAACTCGAAACATGACCATGAATGATAAATCAGCTTTATTCTTTCATGATTATAACATATCACCCTTATTTGTTCAAGAAAATTATATTCATGTTTCACCTTTTGCTGCCAAGTGAGTAACACATTTTTGTTCCCCCGTATGGATAGATTTGGGACATATTGTTTTGACCTGTCTATCTGTTAGTCTGTTTGTACCAAACTTTAACCTTGCCTATAAAATCAAAACACTTCCACATACATACTTCATATGTTGATTCCACATGACAACGTCTACAGGACCTGTGCATTTTCAGGTCAAAGGTCAAGGTCACCCTGTGTGGGCATTGTGTTTTAAAAAACAGATCTTGTTGTTCTTACAGCTCTCCGTTCATTGTTGTTTCTTGGACATTAATTGGTGACGACAGTATTTGTGTGTTTAGCTAAAAGTGGTTCAAATGAAGGGACTTAACTCTGGATGTACTTCTGAAAAACATCCAAACATTACTTAAAGTTGTAGCACCATTCTTAACTGTTAACCGTGAGGATATTAATGTTATGATATACAGATATAATCCTTGAAATTTGTAGTAATTTTCCGAATGATCTACAAAGTTTTGCAGGATTAAGATGTTATGGTGATCTTATGTTGCCATGGAGATGTACATCATTCTTGTTATATTTGTAGAGGAAGTCAAAGTCGACATTTATCTTTACTAGCGAGGACAGCTGATTCTCTTTGTGATTCTGATCTATGTGAGAAAAGGATTAGAACACAACAGAGCTGGAGTTTGCTTCCTTTAGAGGTAAGATAGATTCAAGTATGGTTGAAACAGTTCTGTGCTTGCTTATGTATTTGTTTGGGTTTAGCGCCATTTTCCAATAATTTTTCAGTAATTTATGGTGGTCGATTCAGCGCATTTTCCTGGACAGTATTTTAAGCAGGTATTCTAGCCAGTACTAACTTACCCTTCCACGAGGAACCAGCAACTTCTCCACATGTGGAGGAAAATCAAATTGTAAGGGTATGACCTGCCACGACTGGGAATCAAACCTGGGTCGCCTGGTAACAAGTCCAATGCTCTTACCACCGGACCACAGCCTTGCTGATTGTGTTGATGATGCGGTGCTAAAAGGTCTTATGTGTAAATTATGATGTTTTGAGTGAACAAGAAAATTGTTCATGGTATACTTAATGGTCATTTTGCAAGAACGACATTATAGCTTTTCAACAATAATGTAAAATATAAGGTTATAATATAAATACATCTACATCCCTTGTTTTGTCCTCAACAAAGTCTTATTTATATTTCAGGCAATGTATGCAAGTGTACTACCTGGTGAGTATATGAGGGGTAATATATCACAAATGATAGCTTTTCCAAGCTGGCTTGGGAAGAATTCATCTACTAGTAAAACAGAGAGGATACTCCAAGAATTGAGGACTCACATGAGATTAAAGTAAGTTCTAATTCAAGGTTTATATCTCAGTGTAGTAAAACTTCACATACAGTTCAATTAAAGCATTGATATAAGACTACCATGATACATGCTTGTACTGTGTTAACATAGATTTGTAATTGTTTTTATGTGACTATACCCCAAGCTGAGCTTTTCAAAAAGTGTCTTACTACGTTTGTATAACACTTTTCAATAACTTAACTTGCACATGGACATAATCCATTATCGTCGTAAAAGTAAGATACACGTACTCGTATTTTCTTCAAAAGTGTCTTCTTACAGATGTTAAAAAGACTGTTTGCTAAGTCAAACAACCATTTTTACTTGGCTTCACCTCAGACAAAATGTTTGTTTGTCTAAGCGAACCGTCCTCTTACGTCTGTAAGAAGACACTTATGTAGAAAAATTTGTACTGTATCAGATACAGTGTATCTATTACACAATATTATATTTGAAAAAATAATTTTAGCATTGTATTCCTAAAAGCTCTCTTTTCAAATGGATAGCTAAACAGACATTTAAGAAGTATCAACTGAAAAACTGTGATCATGTTCAGAAATGTTTGTACGGATTTGATTTGCTATGATTTGCTTTTTTTTTCTTCAGGATTTCTGGTGATAAGAGAAGTTTGAATCTGGATTACCTCCCTTTCTTCCGACAGGCCCTTACCGAGCCCCTTGTAAAGCATGAAGGGGAAGGTGTTAAAGATGTTATACAGTTAATGGATGAATATGATATTATTAAAGATGACTTTGATAACATTATGGATATAAGCAAGTGGCCAATTAGCTCAGATCCATTAAGTAAATTAAGTACTAAGGTATGTTATCCTTATTGTGAAATGTTGCCTATGTTTTAATTAACATATTTTTTTTTCTTTTTCATGAATTTATGTACTTTTCATTTATGATATTATCATTTATTGGCTTGGCTGTTTTCGAAGAAAAATATAAGTTATTGTGATCACTGCTGCGTCTATGCAAAAACTTTAATGTAGCTCATAACTCAGCAACTATAAGAGGTATGAACATGAAACTTAATAGGTCAAATCTCTCAGAGACGGTGAACTAATGGGTATTGACACTGCCTGCAGTGCTCTTGTTTATTCTTTATTTGTCTTACTTATACTATTTAGTAATTGTTACATTGCTTTGACAGAGAAGTGACCTCTCCTTAGGATACTTAATTAGTTTAATGCCATGTTAAGATTAATAACAAACATATTTGTCTTATGGTGTATTTTAAATGTGGACAAAGTGTGACATTTAATATTGTAAGTAACTCGTATTATAAACATTGATCACATTGCACTGTCAACTGAATTTACTTTTCAGACAAAAGCAGCATTTACAAGAACATATAATAAGGAAGTACATATGACTCCATATTCTACTGGTGTTACTGTTAAGAAACGCCGTGGGGGCGGGGCCTCAGCTGAACCAGATCTCCTTGGTAACGAAGAAGAAGGCGAAGCTGACGTGCAAGAAGACGAAAATGCTGATGATGACCTTGACCTTGATACAATGATTAAAGTGAGACTTTAATACCATTCATATGCGCTAAAACATCATTTACTTGTCATTAAAACTGTCTTGCTGTCTTCCGTTGATTATTTTGCTGGAAACTTCCAAAATTTATTTAGTAAAACCTCTCCTTATGGACATTCTATGTCTTTATAACTGTAAATATTTCAAAGGCTTTCCTTTATTTGCCCTGTATGTATGAAAATACCGGTGTTTGGTCTAATTTCTGATATTCCCACATTTTTGCACTACTACTGTTTATAAAATTAAACTTAGACACAATTTTTTGATACTGAGTGTTAAGGAAGATCAGTCGCAAGATATTTCCAATCCACAGGATTACGGCGGTAGAACTTAAACATTTCAGACTTTATTAGTGAAAATAGGCTTGCTTTGTGATGAAAATCTAATACTTTTGTTTATAACATTTCAGAAAAAGACCAAATCCAAGACAAGTGCCAAACAGACAGGGACAAGTGGGAAAGGAAAGGGGCCTGCTAAGGGGAAAGGGGCCACAAAGGGGAAAGGCAAAGGGAAATGATTAGTCAGTCAGAAATGATTATATTAAAAAGTTCTAAGTTAGTAGATGTAGTATGTTGGTGGTTAACAAACCGAAGTGTGAACCAAGGTCTTACCCAGCCCTAAAGGGAAGTCCATGATAATAGCTTTTGATGTTTCTATAGGAATCTGATGGGTGTTCTTTTCTAAAGTGTTCTTACTTAGGGTTGTGAAGCACTAGATGGTGTAGCTGAAGTCACAGGACATTTCATTTGTTGTTAAGAATTGTGTGGAGCTATTTGAGTTGAGATATGTGACACTGTGTTAGCCTGAGTGGACTTTGATACCTGCATGTCAGATATACATCAGTCTTCGAATTAGTGGGTTGCCCCCTGCCCGAAAGGATTTTTTCCTTCATTAAGTCTTTCGGGGGGCAATCTAGTTTTTGAGAGTTTCCTTCATAAAGTGTATAGTCGAGCAAAAAAATAATTCAAAGACTGATACATACATGTGTATGCTGTTGTTGGGTTTCAGTAATGTGGACTTAATTGTGCTAGACAATATTTGATTGAAATAGGGTGCTATGTTAATGAATAAAAACTTTATACATGTATGTTATGAGATTTTATGTCTTGAAGATGGTTATACCATACATGTAATTCATATGTGATATTAAAAGTTGAAATAGAGCTAATGAAGGAATATTAAGATTATGTGTATGTTGTGTACTGTAAGAAAATAACAATGTTTGAAAAATATGTGATAATATATGTATTATATTAATGTGCTGTGAACTAATGCCATCGCCACAAAATTTTTATACTGTGCTATTTGAATGTCAGAAATATTTCAGCAATTATGTGCAAGACATACAGACATTTTAAGGAGTTTTTCTGATTGTTTCCTAGAAATGGCAACATTTTGATGCTGCTTCAAAATCAAATAGGGGCTGTCCCCTTTTTTGTTAGCTTGATTCCATTGCTTATAGAGGTTGGACTTTGCTGGAAATCTGCTTTGAGGATCAGTTAGTTGAGTAATTATTTGTCTTTGTCTATGTTCTTATTTTACAAACGTTTTTTGTTTTTGTGATTAAATCTGGGAAAATGCAACTGTGACACAGTTTAACTGAATTATTTGTTGTTTTAAACTTTTCAGTGGTACTAGAGTAAACACATTTTTATTTCATTACAACTTTCTGAATTTTCATAACACAATCTTGACATTAGCTGTTATACTAGTAATTTATAGAAGAGATATATTGTAACAAGTCCATTATTGTCTTATTCCTTGAATCTATGAACCAAAACTACCTGATTTGAGTGTTAGCATAATTTACAGATATATCATTACATCAGTCTATGTAACAACATTAAATGTTCAGCATAACAAGAGAATTGTAAGCCAATTAATAGTTTTAATTTCCTTGAGAAAATTATGTGCTCTAACTTTTTGTTATAAGCACTTTACTGTAACAGGGTGCAGGATGTTATGTACAATTGTCTAAATGTACCAGTTTAATGCCTGTATTTACCATACATTAATTATAGTGCAAGAAGTAGTATTAGACAAGCTCAACATTTATTTTATAAAATATTAATTATTTTGTTCTTTCAATATCTAGTAAAATAACTTATTAATTATTTGAAATATAAAATAAACATTATTTATAATTTAATGTAAAACATGCATAGTTCAAACATAGTTACCCCTATACATCATAAAGGTGGTACATCAACAAATTCTGGTGCATTTAGGCAATGGTAGATAACGTCTGACATCCACTGTAATGTACCTGTATTTTGTTTTGGATTGTATCTGGCACAAGTGATTGTGTCTACACATTGTTGATAAACAATGAAGTAATAAATTTGTTGAAACTTTTAAGTCTTGTGGTATTGTTCTTGTTACTCATATTACAAGCACAATCAATTGTGTTTCTGCGGAAATTAATTTACTTAGTTCTGACACCCATCCCTTTCTATTTAGTACATAATTTCCATCTGATTGGTTGCTTATAGATACACCAATAACTTTAAAAACATAATTAAATACAGTCACTCATGAGTTAACAACCACCTGTTAGTAAAGGCCATCTGAGATCAGCTGTCATTCTTGGAAGCACATTTAGCAATATGATAGACCTTTTGTACCTCTTAGGTAAGGCCATTTATGTATAATAAAGGCCATATTTCCTCACTGTTGAGACTTCTGTACACATAGACTTTACAATATACATGCAGAAGGTATTATAAATAGATTTTGTACTAAGATTTATATAAAATATTCACAAGCTTCATATTTTATTGAACAAATAAAAATAAATGTAGAATTACAAATCTACACCGAAACAATATTATGATGTCTTAATAATCATAGGTGCTTGGTTACAGAGATTGTTTGAGTCAACTGGTCATTCAAATCCAATGTTCTTTAGACAGAACATGGAATGACTAATCGGAACAGAATCTGATAAACTCAGTTACTGAAAATCACATGTATGTACTTACAGAAACTTTATTCTGGCACTAAATGTGACAATAGAACATCTCATTCACAGCATCTCAATCACAACATTATTTAGCATTACTTTAGAAACTAAGATATTCAACTTGATATAAGTTGGTCAGATTAATTCTAACTTGATTGATATATATTATAATAGTTGGACAAAAACGGACCGGGAATTGGTCTTTAGTACGAACCGTTGAATTTTAAGAGTTACTCCCCCTTTTGTGTTTTATTCGTCAAGCGTCTTTCTACGTTGATGTAAACAAATAAACAGAAAGGTAAACACAACAAAAAATGCTTGGTAGCGAATTTAATCATTGCGACCTGAATATTGACGCTGTCCTTAGTCGTTTGTTTACACAATAAATATCTGTCGCCACTTGACCTATTACAATGATATGTTCTAATTATATCCTATAGTAATATCTAGATTTTCGATAAATGTACTTTCTCTTTCAAATTAAACCCATGTCAGCATTAATGATATTGATCTCAATTAATTGTTGTCTGCGTGACAGTAATCAATAGCCTTTTAAAATAATCGATTCAGCAGTACTGTAGATAGGTGACAGTGAAACTGAATTAATTTATTCACGGCAGGAAATTTAATTCAGTTTTTGTGATTTTATTCAAAAGACATTAAAACAAGCTATATGCATTCATGTAAACAAGGTTTATATGTGTTGAAACGTGTTAAGTATTTAGTAGATAGTGTTTAAAGTTAGTATATTCATTTTATTGCGATATATACTGAAACATGGATTTTTGCCTAGGGGTGAAAATGTCAGATCCCGGAGAACCAGTTTTGCTCTACGCACACCCAAGTATGGATCATCTTGCGAAACAAATTGTGGAAAGATGTGAACATGGTGAGGCTGCTGCTACAAAACCTGCTACTACTTTAACACCTGAAGTAGTTACTGGCGGCAAATGTACGGTGAGTGTTTTTCAAGCATTAATTTTTATTTACTTCTTTTAGCTGCAAGACTTCCTGCAGGAATTTTTTTTCGGTCTGTGAGCGGCTATACTTTCATTGCAGACCACATGGCTCGAACTGAATTTGTGGTTAAAATGAGAATTCAGTCTGTAAGTATGGTGTATTCATTTGAGCAAAAAACCTAGAAATCTTAAAATCTTCAGTAACAATCCTGAATACAGTATACTTGATCAATTGGAAGCTGTGGGTAATTTCTTGTTATTTTTTCAGTTTCACCGATCACTGTCGTCCGCAGGTTTACTGGCTCGTAAGAACCGAGGTGTTGTGTACAGAAACACAATTACATGGGGTACATTCCAAGATGGTTTTCCCAATTTGTTCATCCAAGATGTTCATTTAATGGCTGGAAAAGATGGTAATAATATATTTCTGACTATTTTATTAGCTCAGCTGTTTTCGAAGAAAGGCAAGCTATTGTGATCATTGTGTCGTCTGTGCAAAAACTTTAATGTCAAAGCTCATAACTCAGAAACTGTAAAAGGTAGCAAGATGAAACTTCATGGGTGGATAGATCTCACTGAGGCAGTCAACAGATGAGCATTGGCGACACTTATGGCGCTCTTATTTGACTTAAATGTGTGCTGATTTTATTAATAATTAAAATAAACGTTTTACAGTACTACCTATTTTATATGGCTACTGTAGTACAGGTTAAAGTGTTTATTTGTGGCATCTATTTGTTATAATAGATAATATAAAACACAAAATTAAGGCTAGATGATCATAAACATTATAAAATTTGTTTCTTTGACTCATGACCTTTGTTATAAATTATAATTGACCTTGATTAGATGGTTGATTTAAAGTTTTTGATTGTGTATTTTTATTTTACAGTGATATTCCTTGGTAGCTTCCATGATCCAAGGGTCATATTTGAACAATTGTCTGTTCTGTACATGTTCCCAAGGTTGGTGTCTTATAAATTCAGTATAACAAGGTTGTAGAATCTTAAAGGCTGGAATAACCTCGTTATATCCAAATTTCACAATGTCTCTGACAATGAAATAAAGACAGGTATTTTTAAGGAAAGAAACTTCAGACTGACTGATTTTTCACTGTTCAATATATTGTGAATTGTACTCAATATCTGACTTTTTACCCTAACTTGATGTAAGTCGACTAGTATGCATGTATATTACGATAAGTTAATTAATTGTTGATTTCAGATATCTTGCTAGATCCTTTCATTTTATTCTGCCATATTTTCCGACTGGAACCATGGAAAGAGTCGACACAGAAGGCCAAATTGCTACAGCGAAGGTAAAACAATTGTAGTCAGTTTAAAATTGATTAGGAAAAATCTGAAGGGCGCCTACCAGTGTTCCTTATCATTAATTTCGGCTAAACTAAATTTAAATGAATGAAAAATTAGGTTTTACACTTGTGTCAACAGTTATTCTTTTAGATACCTACACTCAGACTGTTAACTTAATCATTTTTCCTGGTCTCATTTTTCATTTTCAACTACAGTCAATCAAAAACATACATTTTGTAACATTCATATTGATAATTCCTTATGATTGACTACAAGCTTAAACTATTCTAATGATAAACCCTTAAGCTAATTTAAAACTTGTGTGATTAATTATTAACACCATTATCAAGTTTTGTGCATTCTGTCTCATTTACTTGCAGACTTTAGCAATTATGATGTCATCTATACCACTTACAGCTAGAGGACCAGTTCAGATTTGTATATTTGATATCCACGCTCTGCAGGAAAGATTCTACTTCTCTGACAATATTATTCCTAGGTTTGTATATCAATATCATGAATTCAATAATAGCTTTTCATATCCAGCTTTTCAATTAGTATCAAGGAATAGAAATTTTCTGAAATACCAGAACAGTCAAACCTGTGTTAGTGGCCACCTCTGAATATAGGCAACCATTGAATAAAGGCCATACTTTTAAAAACCATCATTGACTACTGTGGAATCATTAATTTTCGTTGGGGATTTATTTTCGTGGATTTCGTGGGTCGGTTCATCCACGAAATCAAAATCCCACAAATTTAAATGCATAGATAAGGCATTTCTTGTTAAAAATCAAAATCCACAAATTTATGTCCCCACAAAATAGCCATTTTAGTAAAAAACATGAAAATTGAGCCTAACGAAAATAAATGAAAATACAGTATTTAGAACAGAATGGCCCTTGTACAAAGGTCACCTGTCTATAAAGGCCACATTATGTCATTCTCATGGTTGGCCTTTGTTGACAGGTTTGACTGTATATTATATCTGTGTATAAGTTTTTAGTCATGTCTGAGGATACTTGACCCAAAAATGAGGTTGGTTGGTAAGTTCAACTTTTCTGAACACAATATTTGTGAGAATATGCGATACGATTCAACCCTAAATATATTTGTACTTAGTATTTTGTCATTATATATGTATGGGTTATCATAAACACAACTACATTTTGTATTTATGACTTACCTAGGATTTTGAACTTCTCTGAAGTAAAAGTTCTTCTTTTCATTCTTTCATTGTAGTCATTTGGTGTTATTATTTTAGTAATTGATAGTTATTGGTAAAAATGAAACTGATAAAATTTGTGTTTAATGTAGGTTAGAGTCTGCCATTCCATTGTTGCTATCGACAATGAAGGATTTACCAGACAAGGATAAATTAGCTGTAGCCTTTCCTGATGATGGTGCCTTTAAACGATTCCATCTATTCTTTCCTGGGTATGACACCATCACTTGTGTGAAAATACGTGATGGAGGCAAGAGGATTGTAAAAGTGAAAGATGGTAAATTAGTGTTATTTAATTGTTTTTTTGATGCAATTGCATAGATTTTCCACTTTTTATGCCCCTGCCATTTGAAATGGAGGATGGGCATAAAGCATTACCCCTTCCGTCCATCTGTGCGTTCAAATTTTGGTATCTGCACGATAACTCAAGAAATATTTCATGGATAAGTTTTAGGTCAAGACCAATTTCCGTTAAAATCAAAACATTTTCACTGGAGTTATGGCCCCTTTTTGACTTAGTGCTCAGTATACTCTGGATACATTCCTAGTTTTTAAAGTGCTAAAATATGAAATGAAATATTAACAATCAGCTAATTATTTTTCATTATTTCAAATTTGAGATCTATGTAATGTCATTGTAGGGAGATACTTTTCCCCCCTTTTTTTAAAAAGATAAAATATTGAATGAAGTATTAACAATACAATTATTAAATTAATCTTCATAGTCTTGAATGAAATTCATGATTTCAGGAGATCCAGAAGGGAAGCATGTTGTTGTTGTAGATGATTTAGTACAGACTGGTGGGACCCTTATTCAATGTGGAAAGGTAAAAATAAGGGGCCAGAATTACCCCTCTGCTCTATGTAATCTTTGGTATTTTGTAAGGAATCTCTCTTAAAATGCGTTACATTTATTCAATTTTACCGTATTGTTTTAATGATGTTTTATACATTTATGGCTTTATGCTTTTAAAAAGAAACACATGAAAAAAATTTTACAACAACATAAACTCTCAGTTGATTATAAAACATATTTTAGATATCTTTATACAAGTTTATCGATAAACCAGCTTTCTTTAATCGTATCATGCAAATACATTTGTATATTCTTATATGTTAAGTGTAGTTTACAATTCAGTTCTAATTCTTTGGGCTACCTTGATATTTTTTTATCAGATTTTCCTACTTTTTCAGGCTTTAATAGAAAAAGGGGCCACTGCTGTCAGCGCTTATGTAACTCATCCTGTTTTCCCTAATCAGAGTTGGAAACGTTTTTCTGACGGTGATTTCAGATTCCAGAATTTCTGGATCACTGATTCATTACCACATGCGACGGACATCTGTAAACATGAACCCTTCAAGTTATTGTCATTATGTACACCAATTGCTAATATGTTGATGGGTTATGATCTCAAGATACAGACATAATTTTTTGTATCCATGGCAACCAATCGTAATTATCATTTTCATGGTTTCAAAAAACAATTATCATATCCATGAGAATTGAGCATAATTTGTATATCCATGGCAACACACCACAATCATTGTATCCATGGAAACCAAGCACAATATTATCAAAACCATGCATGGCAACCTATCACAGTTGTTGTTACCATAGAAACCAGGCACAATATTATCAAAACCATGCATGGCAACCTATCACAGTTATTGTTACCATAGAAACCAGGCACAATATTGACAAAACCATGGCAACCTAGCATAGCTATTATATCCATGAAAACCAAGCACTGTGGTGTTTTTTGTTGTCTTAGATCTGCCAAAATGAAATTCAGTGCTCAAAAGGACTCCGTGTTTAAGTTTTTAAAAAAAACAACAGAAGAATTGAAAGTATGAAAATGTATTTCTTATTACTTGTAGGTAAAAATATTTGTTAAAAATCACACTTGGAGTTCTGTCTGCTTGTTTCAACTTATATAGGATGTGCATTTTTTAGGGGGGACATTATTGAAGATGCATTATTCAAAATAACTGTAATGTAAGTATGTGTACTGTTGTGTTAGCAATTTTGACCTTCGATGAATTTTCGTTACGCAATAATACTTATCATTTTATGTGATAATATCTTGTACATGTATCTACTTTTGCGACCCGTTTAAGCAACGTTGTTTTTGTAGTCCAGTGGGCTACCACACATAAAATAAATTTGTCGGACACTGCAAGTTCTTGAACTTACATTTTGAACACTTGGATTTCTTCATTTACACCTGCATTTACTAGAATGTTGAATATGAATAGAGTGAAGGATTTTGCATGTTACTGGCTAATGCTATAATTATGTATTTAGTTAGTGTTGAGTTGTTGCCATTTACAATGTCTAAGAGAAATTTGAAAAAAAAAAAAAATATTTCAGTATATTGTAGTGTGTCAGGGTAATGCTGAACGTGAATTGTTTTAGCTGTATTCACATTTTTTAGTATTCTGAGAAGTGAGAATGATACAAAGTACATTGAATTTTGCAAAATAAAAAAAAGTTCTTATTTGTTAGAACAGTTTCTCTGAAGATTTACAGAAAATAAAATTACATGTACAGTCAAACCTGTAAAGAAAGGCCACCTTTTAATGTGGCCTTTACAAACAGGGTGGCCTTTATTCGGGGGTGGTCACTAACACAGGTTTGACTTTATATCACAAAAAGTCCTTCTACTTGTACAAATGTATATTGTTTTGAGGTCAATTTTTGATAAATGTTTTTATTTGTTATCCAGTTAACATTTTATGGTTCCATTACATTATTGAAAGCACCAAATCAAATGTGATATTTGATACAAAGTTTATTTTATTTATTTATTTTATGTGCAATTTGTATGACCAACAAAATTATTCCTGAGATTGTTTACGAATTATAACATGTTTTGTTACTTATATGTTTTTTGCAATTCTTAAGATGTATGTTTGTTGTAAATGTTTAATGTAATGAGTTTGTATGTTTATATTGTTATTTTTTCTGTAGCTGAACAGCATTTTTTTGCTAATATGTATAAATATCAAATAAAGTAAAATAATACAGTGTATTCTTTGTCGTAAATTGTTTAAGGTCAACTAATACAGGGATGCAAACACCTATGCTATACAGTATAATACCATGAGGTCTACGAGGGATGCTTTATTACATGTAAAATGTAAAACATATAATATAGCATCCCTGACTAATATGAAAGTAAATGTATATCAATGAAAAACCAAGCTGGTATGGTTTCAACTCAGGGCTGACGGAACTTGGTGTGGAGGGGGGGGGGGGGGGGGTATAATTCAAGTTGGCTGCAATAGCAATTTAAAGGTGCCAAAACTTGACTAGTCCCCTGTTACATTATTTAAAAATAGCCCCTCACCCCAATCTGAAATAAAATTGCTTCCTAGTTATACTAAACTGCAATACAAAAAAACAAGAACTAAAGAAGCTGTTGTTTGGTAGTTATGGTCTTTGACTAGTAATAATGTATTCCTTGGGTCTTCCACCACTGTTTAACAAAGAAGAATCGCTTTATTGACCCTAGCTGTTGGTACAATGTCAATCCTCTGTGAAAAGAGAGAACTTGAGATTGGTCTCTGATCTCTAATCTCATTTGTTGTTGTTGTAATGTATTCTCAATATATTGCAGCATTGGTACAGATATCAGGATTTGCAAAAAAAATATAATTTTATCGTTTCAAAGTTTATGTATCCGTCGTAATTTAACCAATTAATGAACAATTAACAATTAATTAATGAACAAACATCTGACAGGACGATTTTCAGCACAAAAAATATTCAAGGGATAAAACTCTATTATACATTAGCAATGTTCAAACTATGCTTACCTCCCTTGCTTTAATTCAATTCATGTTTCAAGTATATTATAATTATGGTATTTAAATTCGGTTCTTTTCTTCACACTGCAACAAGTCGCCTGCAACGCTTATTTCTGCTACAATTCGTTCGTTCGTTGAAGGGTCACTCAAATATTTGAAAAGAAGCAATATATACAACAGATACTATATAGAATGATCACATCAAAGGAAATAACGAACATTCTCAATAAAGAACGATTGTTGCAATTTGATATGGATATGACTTTTGAATAAACAAAAATCTGATAGATACTAGTTTCCCATTTTTATTCAAACAATGTATTGTAGATATATATATAATTATATCATAACATGTGATGCTGACGCCTGTAGTAATGTTACGCTATTCTGACGTTGACGTCAGATTATTTTCGGAGTACTCCGAAGTCGCCGATATAAGTAAAATATTACGTAAATTCCTGTATTTTAATGATGTAAACTGCTATAAACAAGAAATTTTCTGTGTTTATTTATTGTATTTTCCTTTAACCCGTGTATGTATAACTTTCGGCTAAATATCTTAAATAGATCTTACACAATAAAGAAAGTTCACGAAATATTTGATAACTTCAAGTTCGTGTCATATATCAGTCTTTTTAAATATACACAAAAAGGCGGCGTTAACAAACTATATCTGCTTGAATTGTTACAATAACAATTGTGAATTCACATAAAATACGCAGCCACGCGCACTAAAACAATTATTTTCCCAACAATTAATATCAGACGATGGCGTCACTTTGGTAACGTATTATCGAATCTGTTTAACAGGCATTACCGTGACAAATCGCCTCACCGACGTCATCATAAGATAATTAACACAATGGTTACAAAACATGGCATTCTGTTTACTCTGAACTAAATATCAGTTTTACGAAGGAACATAATCTCGTATCTGAGCCTGTTGCTATGGAAACGTATTTTCTGCCTTATTGGAGAAATACAACATGTTACACAAATAGCAATCGGCGGACTGTTTTTGGAGTGTCGTCGCGTTCTATTATCGATTCATGTCCAATTATTGTACTGTTTATAGAAGATGTATCCTAAATATAGAACAGTTGTGAACCGTATACGAAATTACGTACGGCACGAGAAATTCGAGATCCTATCGTGTCACTGGCTGTCAAATCACGTGACGTCATTCATTTGAGTTTTTTATTCATTTTTGCTAATAATTCCAACATTGTAAATTAAAAAAAACTAAATAGCCAACATTTGTGTCCGACAGTCTACTAGCTGCCAAATAATATACATGTACATACATAGTTTATAGGTACAATCAAACCTGTAAACAAAGGCCGTAATTTAGCCTTTATTCTCAGGGTTACCTTAACTCGGACGTCATAATCATTGAAGGTTTTAAAAAGAATGACCTACGTATTGACACGGAGGTACCGACCACCTCCGAAGATAGGTCACACTGTGAATAAAGGCCATTCTTTTAAAACCGGCATTGATTATTTATAACAAAATGACCTCCAAACTAAGGCCACCTGTCAATAAGGGTCACCATTCCACCATTTTGTCTTTCTCAAGACTGGTCTTTGTTCACAGGTCAGTTTGTTGTTGTTACATATGTCAGTGGAATTCTAATGTCTTTGTTAATTACATGTATATAAGAGTTGCTATATATCTTGATTTTTGACAACTTGAGCTTCTTATAGGAAAACTTGATCTATTAGAATATCGATTATAAGTATTAATGATAGTATCTGTTGAGAGCGTGCAAATTAATCTCCCATTTCCCGACTCTAATTATCACTAAAATGTTGAGAATTTAAAGAGTAGGAAATAACGTACAGTGTAACCTCCATGAATGGGCACCTCTAAAACAAAAGCCACCTCTCTGTTACAGCCAGTATACTAGTAACCCAAATTGAGGTTTTACTCTATTTTCACTCTCTCAACAACATTCACTGTAACAGTGAATAACTACAAATTTACTAGAATGAAGAGATTTCATATTTTACGATTCAATCTCGTTTTACGGGTTTTAGATTTTACGAATTAAATTTTTTTGACTAAATTTGCCATTTCATAATTCACGATTTAACGTTTTACGACTTAACGACTTTCGATTCAGCGTTTTGGGATATTACATTTTACGACTGAACACCATAGTTCTTTTTTTTCATGATCAGCCAGGAAGTTTAAATTCACACTTTTTAAATCTATTAAGGGTGGGATTGAATCGAATGTACGATCAAGTTACAGACAGTACAAGGTTTACGGTACAGTGTATAATAAACTTAATAATGTAATTTATAAAACAGTATGCTCAAACTTTCCAGAGTGGCCCTCTCTTGAGCAACAACATTCTTTAAAAAAACAGCATGATTTTTCCCACTGCACGATTCAACTATTAATTTAACCTCTCTAGAGCAACAACCTCTCATCAGTAACATAATTTTGCTTCTCCCAAAGGGTGTTGCTTTGGAGAGGTAGCACTGTATATAATATAGTACATAGAAAATATACAGTACGGTACATGGTAGAGTACGTAGTTTATACAGTACTGTGGAATTATTAATTTTCGTTGGGGATTTAAATTCGTGGATTTCGTGGGTCGGCTCATCCACGAAATCAAATCCCCACGAATTCTAATGCAGCGATAAGGCGTTTTTTTTTCCAAAAAAAATCCACGGATTTATGTCCCCACGGAATAGCTATTTAGCTATTTTAGTAAAAACCACGAAAATTGAGCCTAACGAAAATGAATGAAAATACAGTATATAGTACAGTATACAGTACAGCGTAATTATGTTGCCTCTAAGGTTCAAGGTTATTTCCGTCTTTAGTTTAAATTTGTCTTCGAATTGTTTTTGTTTGTTGAAAACTTCCTGAGATGAAAAAAAAAATAGAATTAAACATATTTGCAATGACAGGACTCTGATTGCGCGAAGGCATGAACACGCTAATTTTAAATCGTGAATACAAAAACCCATGTTCTGCGAAATACAACGTGCCATGTGACATGTTTAGTTGACTGGTACCAAATATTCCCTGAAGACTTTCTAATCTGGTAAACTAATGGATATGTACAAAATGAAGCAGTCTGTTGAATCGGGGCAATGTGGCGAATGTCATTTCGTAAATTAGAAAACCAGGATTGTGACTTGAAGCCAGAAACAATATGGTATCACTTATTTATTGTTGTTATCTACATTCTGCAAACTGTTGTAGTATATAAATCTTCCTTGCTAAATAACAACAGATTTCATCGATGAGACCATTTGTCATTATACGCAGTATGTATGTATGTATGCGCATGCGTGTTGCGTGCATAGGACGGCCATGTGATAAAAGTGTTTAACGCGTGTTTTACGAGGATTGACAAAATTGTAGAAATCGATGAATATAAGTAATTTGTCAAGCATGTGCACATAATTGAAACTATACGGTAGTTCAGCTTTCCATAGCCGTCACTCGCTCGGTGCGCATGAATTTTGATGCGGACCAAAGCACTACGTTTTTTCTCTACATCCGCCGTGCAATGTATAAACTAGTTCCCGCCCCATGTTGCATTGCAAGTCTATGTAAGTTCAGTTTCCATGAGAACATTCAGTACTTTGATTATTCAAGCAGTCGATCCTTGTGCTCATTATTGTGTTGTCTACTCTGTATATTAGAAAGATGATGACAATTCACGTGAATTCATGTGAAGTCATGTGACTTTAAGGATTTTTTCCATACGTTCAGAATAAACGTGTAATACATTATACAAATCATATATATAGGTACTTTAGGTAGCATGCATATATTTATCATAATATAAAAACGTCGGTTTGTGTGTAAGAAGAGTGCGTATTTGTAAGGTTACACTTGAAATATCATGGCGGCAATAAAATAATTATAGTATCCCTCTTATATAAAAATCTATGCTATGCGAACAAATTTGTCGGAAGTAATATTTTATTCAATAACTATCGCTTATACTCCATGTCATACTGTGTCTAAAAAACTTCCTAGTGCGGGCAATTCCTGTATATTGTTGTCCAAATTTTAAAAAAAAAAACACTAAAACTTTTAATCGATACACATTTATGCCGGATTTTTCCTTCTGATCATGAAACTTTTTAAGTCGCGAATTTTGCCATAATCAGTCCGGAGTAGAGAGGCTCCATTTTATGCTTTACTATACTGTATTCTCTATTTGCTTGATTAATAACAAGAAAAATTATAAGACGAATTACAAGAAGCATTGGTTTTTTGTTTTTTGTATGAAGTTGCTTTTTTCATAAAGGATATTGACTGTATATTTTATTCAATCCTCCATTATGGAGAGTATACTTAGCATATGTACATGAATAAAACACATGCTAATGACAATCATGAGTATTTGACAAATGAATAAATTCATTTATATAGTTCACAAGCACATGGTAATTTCATACCCTACATCAATCAAATAGAATATACCCTAATGCTTACAAATTCACCATAATCTGCTATGATACAACCACATTGAACTTCAAATAGCATTTCCGATATTATGCCACACAACAACCTATCTAGGTCAACATCACAGAACAATGCTTGCATGATTTACTTACCTATCAACTATTAACAAAAGAGCAGACGAACAGATTCAGTCAAACATGACAGGTTACGCGACGAATGGCTAGTCCAATGATTGACCAATCAAAATGACCGACATCACCATTAGTCAATCAAATGGCCAGGATTACCCAAACTAGTAACAGACACTATACTATATACCATCCAACAACTAGAATAAACTCGTACCCATGACTAAAATTCGTCTAGAAAATAGTTACTGTACTGCTTGTAACAAATATTGGAGGCTATAAATATGACAGAAGCAAGGAGTTTATATTCGTATTTAATATAATAATACATTGTATTAAAAAATGCCTATATGTCTGTTATTAGCTAAGATTATTATCTATAAGGGTATTTTCAAGGGAGACAACTTTGTCAACAATCTTACGATTGGTCAACTCAGCGCAACGCATGTTTGGGGTCATGTAACTGAAAGTCACTGGTGAGGTAGTAGTGAACAGTGTTGGTGGTAGTGAATAGATTTGTGTAACAAAGTGATACAATGTAGACGTGAAATTGCTGAATTATAGACACGTAATGCCATCTCGTGTTAAGAATTTAATGCTATTGCTAAACTTTATGTACTGTTTTTACATTTAAGGATTTCAAACTCTAATGGAAATTCTAAATTTATAATCATTTATTAGACTTTTGTCTTTTCCGGATGACGTCATTGATTGTCAGTGGGTGCAATGGTAAGATGCTCGATTATGAAATAAAAGGTCCTGCGTTCAACAACCGGTTGGAGCCTATTACTTTTTTAGTATTTATTTTCTTGATGGAACATTTTTTTCTCAATTAATTAGCCAAGATATCAAAGCGGAAGCATGCTTGTGTTTAAAAAAATGAGTAAACATACAAGCTAGTTTAAAGCAATTTAGAAAACCTGATCATGTATAACATTCAAACTGTTATAGCCGAAAATTTATCTGGTGAAAGTGTTTTATATTTTTACATCTTGTTTATACAGAAGATATTTTTTATCTAAGTCTTACACAGGGGCACTGGTTATAGTTGTTTGAACAAATGTGCAATTTTTGCTTCTGTGAAACGGGAGTCTGTTTTATGCACATGCGTTTCTAAAGGTCATTTTGTTAAATGAATGGGTCCAAAATGTAAACCAACACAAAAAACAATGCTACAAAAACTTATTTCATGTGCATTTTTTTCTAAATAATGCCCTGTTTTTTTAAAGTTGGGCAAAAATGATAAGAGGGGAGGGGCACTTCAAATATGTAAAAAAATTATGGGACGGTGAAATTTGCTAAAATTTAAAATAAATGTCTTACAGTTTCTAAAAAGGACTAAAAATAATGAAAACTGTTACAGGCCGAAATCCTTAATAGCTGCACTTCAGTTAAAAAAATATTTCTTTCGTACATAATATCATCGACCAAATTAGTTAGCTTGTCTACGCGTTATGAAGTAAAATAGATTTTTTTCTAGGTATGTGTCTCCATAAATGTCATTTAAACTTTTCTAAACCCCAAAAAATATTGTTATTCTTACGACACCGCCGGCAAATAACACGACGTGTTATTCTCACGACACCGCTTGTAAATAAAACGACGTGTTATTCTTACGACACCGTTTGTAAATATAACGATGTGTTATTCTTACGACACCGCTTGTAAATAAAACGACGTGTTATTCTTACGAGACCGCCTACAAATATAACGACGTGTTATTCTTACGACACCGTTTGTGAATATAACGATGTGTTATTCTTACGACACCGCTTGTAAATATAACGACGTGTTATTCTCACGACACCGCTTGTTAATAAAACGACGTGTTATTCTTACGACACCGTTTGTAAATAAAACGACGTGTTATTCTTACGACGCCGTTTGTAAATAAAACGACGTGTTATTCTTACGACACCGCCTGCAAATAAAACGACGTGTTATTCTCACGACACCGTTTGCAAATAAAACGACGTGTTATTCTTACGACACCGCTTGTAAATAAAACGACGTGTTATTGTTACGACACCGCCGGCAAATAAAACGACGTGTTATTCTTACGACACCGCCTGCAAATATAACGACGTGTTATTCTCACGACACCGTTTGTAAAAAAAACGACGTGTTATTCTCACGACACCGTTTGTAAATAAAACGACGTGTTATTCTCACGACACCGCTTGTAAATAAAACGACGTGTTATTCTTACGACACCGCTTGTAAATATAACGACGTGTTATTCTCACGACACCGTTTGTAAATAAAACGGCGTGTTATTCTCACGAAAACCGTTTGTTAATAAAGCGACGTGTTATTCTTACGACACCGTTTGCAAATAAAACGACGTGTTATTCTTACGACATCGCTTGTAAATACGACTACGTGTTATTATCACGACACATATAACTTACTGACACCAATTGTTCCCGCATACTGAATTATTGCTAAATATGTAAATCTTTTTATTCAACATACTTCAAAGGTATTCATATTTACTGGTCAGTCATGGACAGTGCATTCCAAATGATTATACAGTACAACATGATCTTAAAACATTTGATTTAAGGTCAAACACCCAAATAGTAAATGGCCAGTGTTTACTCATTTCAAAGGCTGACACGCATTGTTTTGCGCGGTGCTTCCCAATTGCATGCCTCCGCAGCAACATTTCTACTTGTAGGTCCTTGATTTCTTATACATTAAGTGAACACACAGGATTATTTCTGGAAGAGTTGTGGGACCTTTAAGGTCATCGTTGAGTAAAGTTTGTCCAGACTAGTTCTCGTTTTCAACTTTGATGCTATTCATACGGTAATGCTTTATGTGGAATAAAACAATATATTGTTAATATTTAAGGTCAAAGTCATGTAGCTTTCTATTACACTCAATAAATTTGCCTTCTCAGTTATATAGAAAAATCTGAAGGAGAAAATTATAACTTTATGGTTTTGCTTCAGTTCACACTCTGTTTCAGTCTTTGCTCTTTGGCAAAGGCATATTCAATTACATATGTAAGCCAAATTAATTTCAAAGCTACATTTCGGAGACATACACTTGTGTTAATTTACAATGAAAAATACAATGCGAATTATGACCCAACTTCACAAATATATGTATATATATATTGTTCCTTGTGTGGACCTCTACAAATATTATATATATATATAACTGGTTCAAGTATGATGCATAAACAAGTCACAGGAGCTATGTAACATGCTTAAAAATGACATCTTCGAAAAATCTTCGTGGCAGGAACTACAAGACCAACTTGCATATATATTTAATACATAGCATCGCATAACGGTCCTATGCAAATAATATAATATATTGTAAATCATGTCCTTGCGATTAAAATTGTCATCGCACAGAAGAAACCTTTTTCTTTTGCATAGACTTACATAAGAAAACACTTCCTAATCTGTTTCGGAATTTCACAACTTCCGTTCGGCTTCGGTGCCCATTTTGGGCAACGCTATCTTTTTGCTGCGAACAGCAGCACCTTCTATACTTGTTCCTAGACGCGTTAATGTTATTGCAATATGTCATTTATTAACAACGTCATGACGCCCCAATTACGTACGACATTCGAGACATCTCGGATTATTTTATGTAATAATCCCGTAGGACTTACAATACAGCCTTAAAACATCTGTTCATCAATGTTCCCTTCTTTACGCATTGATATAGACATTAGTGACAGACGTCACTCACTGTAAGTGAATAACGTTTTTATTGACGGTAAGCAATAGAAGTAAATGAAATTGCACTCTTCGTCGCTTGTATAAAGCAATTACAAATGTCTGCTGTGACCGCCAATAAAATCATTTCCTACACAGACTGTCTATAGGCGCTAGTTCCGTTATTTGTATACAAGCATGTACTGTTTGTAACACTGTCCAGCTATAAGTAAGATGGGACGAATATTAACAAATACACTAGGGAATCGATACGTCACCGCGCCAGTCGAATGAACATAAACCTTGACGGATGCACTTCCGGTGCGGTGTAGATTATTATCCTGGTAGAATTAC
Organism: Lutraria lutraria; assembly: GCA_964023205.1. Lineage (NCBI taxonomy): Eukaryota > Metazoa > Mollusca > Bivalvia > Venerida > Mactridae > Lutraria > Lutraria lutraria. The sequence goes on along the minus strand of OZ026850.1, from coordinate 19,212,569 downwards.
ACCGGGGCTCACGACACTTACATCATTTACATACGGTATCAGTTTTTTCAATCTTTCATCGAGCATATTTTGTACTTGATCTAAAATGTCTGTCTTACGTTCATATAGTGCAGTGTCAGGCTTTTATTAGATATCGCAAGAAAAATCAGATACAGTACAATAACACTCTAATCAAGGCTTAAAAATATCTACTCTCAAATACTACCACTTAAGCATCTTTTATCAAATATCCTTTCAATACTATCTTTTCTCAGATATATAATACGCATTCTCACAAAATAATCTCTTAAATATCGTCTCTTGTATGCCATTACTCACATATCTACTCGAACTATACATGTACCATCACTCAAATATCTTCTCAAAACACCACCACCCTAATAGTTATATTCTCACAAACACCATCACTCAAATATTTTCTCAAAGACACCATCACTCAGACATCTTTCACAAATACCATCACTCAAATATTTTCTCACACAATACCATCACTCAAATATCTTCTAAAAAACAACAACATCACTCCAATATCGTCTAAAACATCATCACTCAAATATCTTCTCTCACAAACATCCAGCACTCAAATATCTTCTCTCACAAACATCCAGCACTCAAATATCTTCTCACACAATATCAGCACTCAAATATCTTCTCATACAATACCAGCACTCAAATATCTTCTCACACAATACCAGCACTCAAATATCTTCTCACACAATACCAGCACTCAAATATCTTCTCACATTTACCTACTCTGATGGGTTTGAACTTCGAATTTCTTTTTAACAAATACATAAGTGCAGAACATTGTGTCCTTGTTTTTTGTTTGTTTATTTGAGTTTTACGTCCCTTGTCATATAACACCAGGCAGTCCACCTAAGCATCGTTCCTGGAAAGAACTGGTACTAGACGCCCATCCTCCGTAAGCAACGAATGCCTACTTTCTCACATACAGAGAAAGGCAGGTAGCTGGTCTCGAACGCACGGCCCTCTATCAGTGAGAGGTTACAGTGATTTAAAGTCAGCGAACTTAACCACTCCACCACAGAGACGGGCCCTGAAACATTTTTTCTTAACAAATCATTGTACTCTTAGATTGGGACGGAAGTATTATCTGTAATCATTTAGAAGTACGTGTTGCAATAAATAAGAATTACTTTTTTACAAGTGGCAGTTTATTAATTGTTTTAGTATCTCTCGGCGTTACTAAAATACTGTCCATTCATAAATATCAACAATATGTTCCCTCCTGCATTCCACGTCTTTATCATAGATTGTTACATCTAACTGATCTGAACGATTGTAACGAATCATATAAACGGATACATTAGGAAGTCTTTGTAGTTGTGTGTTACACCAAAGAACAACAATTCGCATATTATGATAACTGGATTCTATGTTGATAAAACTTATTCCAACAGGTATGTCGATGAAAATCATGCTATTTAATGCGGCTTTTACATCATTTGTACATATTACTGTAATGAGAGTAGAATTCGCGTTGCATTGTTTTCGTGCCCGAATTAAAAGCTAAACGGTGATAAGCGGACTTGTCAGTCGGTCGCTTCACGGGCATATTGTTAACATCAGATGACATATCTAAACTGAAAAAGTTTGCCATTCCTCGATTGTTAAGGAAACATATGTATATTTTTTATGTTCATTGGTCTATCTGCGAACAAATAAATGTAAATGCCTGAAATATGTACCACTGACATGTGTACATGTATTATTATGAGTAAAAATGTTTATGAGTCGGTATCAGGATATATTTCGTTGGTAACTTATAGAGGTACCAAATGACCGTGAATAAATTTCATTTTTAAAACGTTCTGTATACGAAGGGTTTTCATCCCGAAGCTGTTCCAGAGGTTATTAAACTTGAGATCAGTCTCCAGACTCAAATCTCATATCTTGTCTTTAAATATTTCTAAGTTAATCCCGACGAGACAATAGTGACACTATTGATACATTAGTTAGACATAATAATTGATCTGAATATGTATTTAAACATTAAGTCTTAAATCTTTTCAACTATAATACTTTGAGAATGAAATTGAGATTTGAGCTTGCAGACCGTTTTCAAGTTTTATAACCCGTACCCAGTATACAGGAAGATCGCAATTATTAAAAGAACTTTCTTTAATGATATAATGTCGAAATAGCTCGACTGATAAAAAATCGCTCGCAAAATTTATAGTGTGTACGGTAAATGATGTTATTTTGGCAAACGCTAATGTGTAGACGATTACTGTATATTTTTGGGAGTGATTCTATTTTTGATGACAGAGATTAGAATTTATCAACACTATAAATCTTTCCTCTTCCTAATGCTCCATTATACAGAAAATAGACAAATATGATAAAACCTATGAGCATCGGCCACCACGTAAGTGAAGGAATATGTCCATTAAATAGCATTTGGACGATATTCTGAGACCTCAGTGTGTATGTATACACATTGCCTCCTCGTGTGGAAGCGGCGGGTACGAATTTAATTGGGTGTCGATTTCACAATTCGCATACCAGGCCTAGCACAAATTACTGAAATAAACAGAATATACTTTAGCAGTTTAACCATGTCACTACCTAAATAATAATACGCACGACAAAAAGTAATTCAACTCAACTTAATATTCATACGCAACGAACTGTGCTTTCCACACCGCCTAATTTAGACACAATATGAGATATGTCTCTATTACAGAACAAAACATATACTTGAGCCAAGACTTGTCATCATTTTATATACTAAGATACATTTACATAATTATTACACCAGGGCCACGCAAGGTCTCTAGAAAATAAAATGCCATTCAAAATGGCGCACCCTTGGACGCAACACATCTACGATATATACTATTAAGACAAAACAAGCCAATTTGCTGATTATTTTATGATTATATTTTTGTAACTGGTAATAAATTGTTTATCTGTCTGATGATTAATGGTAGCGATTGGTTGTCAGTGGGCAACAATCGTCCAAATTTAACATACACTGGGCTCGTCAGAGAACTGATAAAAATTAATGCATACTTTACAAATCATCAAGGGTTACCATACAAACATGACAAAATATGGCTGTACCTACTCCGTCATAGATACAATATAACAAAATCTAATTAGTTAGCACCAAACTCCTCAGTTTCATGGGCAATCATAGATACAAAATATAGACATCGTCCAACAAGTTCGCCTGTTAATATCGTAAAATAAATAACACAAAATGCCTACTATGTGACCAGACGTAATAAATCAGGCGGGTTCTCTTAATTTGTATACGTCGAGTTCACCCTTCACGCAGAAATGTCGAATACCAGTCGAACCTCGTCTGCAAATAAGGCTGGTTTGTTTTATGACAGTGTTTTGCAAATAAACTTGGTAATTACTTTTTTTGTAGAAACAATCGTGCCCCAATGCTTCATCCTTAAGATATATTCTTATCAATTATTACAGAAGTGCATAGACACAAAGGGACTAGACTCAAGATACAAATGTCCGTGTTTGTTTTACCAAATTATGAAATTCTGTCGTTTGCTTGTAATTAATATTGAGAGAAAAGTCAGTAAATATCTATTGTAACAATGTATATACAGTGCAACCTCTCCAAAGCAACACCCTTTGGGAGTAGCAAATTTATGTTGTTGTTGAAATGTTGTTGCTATAGAGAAATTAAATTAATAGTTAAATCTTGTAATGGGAAAACACCATACCGTTGTTGAAGGGAGGTTGTTGCTCAAGAGAGGGCCGCTCAGAAGAGATTGAACTGTGTACAATAAAATGTTTATGAACCCAGATAAGTTCAGACAATTTTACATGACTTGTGTATATACATTTTATACCATAATGGAAGATGTAAAATTATAAGTCCTTTCACTTTTTCAGATGATGTCACCAATGGCATCCGTCGTGAATGGCGACCGATCGACTCTATTTTATGGCCCTGTGTGTTCTTCGTGATAAAAAAGCTACAGTCTCGATCTTTCTTATTAGCTTTCTTATTTGCGAATATACCTAGTACAGCGTTCCGTTCATATATCAGCGCTGACTGGTTTCCTATCGCTATTAAAATCTGTTCTTTCACAAGGAACCAAACATTTCCCCCTAAAGCAGGGATGGAACACTTGACGTTATCATCATAGTCAAATGTTCGTGTCAATTGAACGGTTGGATTTACACGAATGATGTACAAGTACTGTGCAATCATTAATTTTCGTTGGGGATTTAATTTCGTGGATTTCGTGGGTCGGCTCATCCACGAAATCAAATCCCCACAAATTTAAATGCAGAGATAAGGCATTTCTTTTCAAAAATCTAAATCCACGAATTTATGTCCCCACGAAATAGCCATTTTAGTGGAAACCACGAAAATTGAGCCCAACGAAAATAAATGAAAATACAGTATTCCCTTTTTCAACAGTTAGAGTCATATGAGGTGGACAGTTCTCCGTAAACAACTTCCTACTTTCTCACATAAAGAAACATGGTTGGCAGCGGGGCTCGAACCCACGACTCTCAATCAGTGAGAGGTTACAGTGATTTGAAGTCAGCGACCTTAATGACCATGCATTGCTCGTACAGTGTCGCACGGTTACAGTTAATTACTGGTGTCCTGACCAATGACATCGTCTTATCCATGTTTCACTTTATCAAATGCATTGAAATGGTTAAGGAGAGTAATACTTATTGTATTTCGCTTTATATTCCTATTTTTCACTGTATCCGAATTCACAATTTCTGTGTTTGATTGTAAATGTACATGTGTGTACTTTCGTTTGAAAAAAAATCTATAACTTTAATTTAGATCATGACGCCATATTCACTGACAACAGTAACACCACCACCACCAACAACAGTAACAGCAATAACAACAACAATGGCAACAATAACAACAACAACAATAATAATAATAACAACAACAACATTAATAATAGTAACAACAACATGAACAACAACAACGGCAACAACAACAACAACAACAACAACAACAACAACAATAACAATAATAACAACAACAACGGCAACAACAACAACAACAACGGCAACAACAACAACAATAATAATAACAACAACAACAACATGAACAACAACAACAGTAACAAAGGTGCTTATCTGTATGCTTCTTGTGCGGGAGAATGATTCAGATGTGAAAATGGTAAATTAATCATATGCATGTAGCGACACATGGTAGAATAATGCAAAATAAGATGTTATATCAATTATTGCTTATTCACATTGTTGTATCCTTAATGATGTATATAACAATGCAAAGAAATGGATTTTACGTTCATTTTTTACACAAGTTTGCCGCATTTCAAAGCGTCACGCATAAAACTGTGTAAGTAAGAGTTACTTCCCATTTCTGTATCAAAACACGCAGCCTTTTGTATGTTTAACAAATGCGAAGAGATTTCAGCGAATTAATATTTGCTGAAGAGAAAATATCAAACATATGTTAACGAATATTTCCCTTTAATGTCTGACGTAACTATTTCTACAAATAACCGTTAATTAGTCATGTGAACAGTTTACACCTTTCACGATTCTTCGTCATACGTTTTGTATATGAACGCAGTTTAATACAATCACTAAAACAGTTTGTTTGTGTTTTTTTTTCGAGGAAAAAATATTGATCTTAATTAAGTTTCATAAAAAGATTTCAACGCATAAATGTCATTTTAATAAAAACAAATGTGTCACTGTGAAAAATTCTAAAATTTCCATTAAAGACGAAATGTATCAGTTTCAAACGTTATTATGAATATTCTGAAAAATTCAGTTCGTTTTACCCAAAAAAAAAAAAAAAAATTCTCGTAACATTTTAGAGTACTCCTAGTGTTTTATTATTGGCGTTAAACTATTAATCTTATTGACAACTACATACATTATATAAACATTTTTGTTGATTGCATTTTTGTTTTGTTTAGCGTGTGCATAGAACAATAATTAACACGCGGTTGTAAATTTGTGGCCCAATTTTTCTCTCTTAAATCAACTAGAAATATATTCTGCATACAATCAAGCTAACAAATGAAGCAACTAAAAGTTTAAGTGTTAATTAAAAACTTATATAAGGCATGGTTATAGCAATATTTTTAATGCTTATTCGGGCAAATTTCGGCACGAATATGCTTCCATATTTTATGCTTTAAAAACAACTGCGTAAGATGCATTTTTTTCACGCGAGATAAAAATTTCATACGATATGATTAATATTTTTTCGGATCATATTCCGCACTTGTAGATCGCTTTCATCGGGAGGTAGTACGCATTCTTATATTGGATTTATATTTTCCAGTCAGTCAGGGGGAAAAGTTTGCCAAGCGTCTAAGAGATAGCGTCTTCGAAGATGTTCGCTTCTTGGTAAATTCGATAACGACCTTAAAAGATACATGTTCTGGACAGTGTTTTTATTCGCGAAAATATTTCTGCTTTTCAGAAAAAAATTCTGAGTGGAAGGAAGTTAAAAGGACGTATATTTATATTTTTACTCCGATGCGTCGCTTAGGTACATCGGCGTGTTTCGTTTGACGTTCTGTTAAATAGTTGAATCGTGTTGAATATTTATCGATTTTAAGGGAATAAATGATAGAGAGGGCGAGTTTTAATAAACTACGGGAGCCTCAGCGGCCTTATGACAGCACGTGTGTAAATATTGAAAGCTGATATCGGATGTTGCTGTAACCGGTGCGTTCGTAAGATTTTCACTATCGTAAAAGTTGCGATGTGTCACAACAGTGAATGAGTGTGTCAGCCGTTTATCGTGGTGAAATCTAAGCAAATTTTGATCAATACTGACGCGAGAAAAGTTGTTCTTAGGGGAATTTTCATTGTTTCTTTAACGTGGAAAATTAATATTAGGCCGTACATTTGGAGTTTACACAGATTTATGCGACAAAAAATTGAATATAACAAGGCATCGTTTTATGGTGTAATTGCGCGTGTGACTCTGTGTTTATAATCTTGGATAATTGACACCCACTGTAGAATACGGAAGCAATTTGGATAAAGTCATAGCGAGGTAATGTAACATATTAAATCTTCCTATGATTTAGATAGCTTTTAACACCATCACTACGAGAATTAGATAATTGTTATTTGTACGGTTATGCTCCCATAGAGCTAAAGATTATGATATATATATATTTATATATATATATATTGGCCCCTGTATTAATTTGACTTATTCAGATGTGTAGTACTGTTGGCAATTTCATAATTTTGTACTATTCCATATAAAAATGTTTTCACTATTCAATTAACAGCTATAGGACGAAGGTTATTTTTCAATACGTCTTTGTTAAAATGAAGATTTAAAAAAATGAACTTAGAATGGATTTATAAAGGTACGTGTCCCTTCACTGAAATAGCTGGAAAAGTCGTCAAAAATTGAATGGAAAAATCTCTAGGAGTTCCTGAATTTATGGGTCAGCATGTCATATACATGAATAAACATTTTACTCGGATAAAGTTTCAGGACCATGTGTACTCAATATGTCACATCAATACAATAAACTACAAACTAAATAGCACGTGACCCTAGCGAATACTTTAGATTTTAATTGATGGCTCCCCTTATCAATGTTTAATTGTCTCTACCTGCTGACATAGAATATAATTGAATTGAGTGATTCAGTAAATAAGTGCTACTTTTTCACTACAGAAGCAATTTAAAAACTTCAACTTTTACACCCAATCTATTTTGTTTGTGTTTATTCTGACAGTCTCGATCAATCTCCTGGAATAATGTACTAGTAGATATGACAAAAGAAAAATGAATATTGCGGAATTACTTTCAGAAAATACTTATTGTACTAAGGCTTGAACTTTTTTTATATGTTTCTGGCTACATGTACATGCTCATTAGATATAGCATAGGTGAGTTGGAAATATTTTAAAACAATATCATTCTTTTAAGCGTGTGAAAAGGTACAACGAATAGAAGTTCCGTTCCTCGGCCTAATGAAAGTCTAGGGTCGTGGGATGGGGGTAAATTTAAAGTAGATCGAGTAGCAACAAAGAAATATGCCTAACACAGACGGAAAAAATGATTTATTTAATAAAATCAAACAATGTTTTTCGTTGCCATGGAAACACGAGGCAGCCGATAGTATTGTTTTAGAATAGCATTTATTCTAAATTAACTATAGCGACTTTCCTAGCGACCACTTCTGAGCAACATTAATTTTCAAGTTACATACTGAACACCAGCATAATAATGGTTATAGCGAATGTCGACCTTTGTCAAAATAAACACACATACACTTGTAATTAGTAAATGTAAGTAATTATAGACACTTATTAAGCGCACTGGAGATGTAGATTATTATGATGCTCTTACGTAACGCAGACAGTGACGTAGCTGATCCTAAAGTAATATACAACCCCCTCTGAAATCAGTTTACGTACATTTAGGGGGTCAAGGGCCGCCCCACAGATTAATTACTATGATATTCAAAATTCTGTATAAAAGTTCAAATATTTACGTGAAAGTATGTTACTACATGTAACATGCTAAACAAATGATCTGAAAAAGAGGCGCACGCTTTGTACTTAATGAAGTAAGACAGCTACGCCGTGCACGGATATGACAAATAACTCATGCTGTTTATCTGTGTATCATATACATGCTCTGATCGATCGAATGAGTGATTAATATACAAAAAGATCATTTGTTCAGGAAATATCGATCAATTATCCAGGAAGTTATATATTTTCCTCGCGAATTTCAATTTCCGGTCTAAATGTTAGGATGATTACGAAGTGTTATAAATATCGTTTTGTAATTTGTGTTAAGATACAAAACCAAGATGCAAGTACTGATAAAGTTCTATTTCCGGCTGCAAAGTATTTGACGAGTAAAGTTTACATTTTTTATCGTATGTTATTTCAAACATCACGCAAAATCGAATTCTTACATCGAAAATCTCAGTCTGTAATTTGTTTATGTACCAATCAAAAATCAATTACATTGTACGTACACACCTGTTAAATACTGAAAAATAAACACGATATTAACATCAATATTTGATAAAATCATTTGCAGACACAATGATAATTGTCAACTCTGTATAAAGTAAAGGTAATTCACAGTCGTCTGTTGTTTGTTAACATGCAACAGATATACATTTTCTAAATGTCAAAATACCTGCATGTGCGTACTCGCCTGACGGGTAAATAAAAAAATAACTCGGAAGATGAAATCGCATGTTTTTATTTGAAGCGGGGGCGATTATTAAAGTCGCGGGAGATGATTATTTATAAATTAACTCCAAGCCCCACAAATCTAAAACATGAGCAATTGGTAATTTAGGTAGTTGTTTATACATGTTGAAAAATACTTAGGTGTAATCTTAGCAACTGTCGAAATTATGAACATATACTTAACTTCTTATTTTGTATCTACGGCGCTGTATCTGCGCTGTTCACTTCGTCAGCATTAATTCAACGTCTTGAATAGTATGGAAGTTTCCTACATACGAATGTAGGATGTCTAATGCGTATTCATGATGCACTACAATCGCATATTTTGATGCATTAGGGTAAAATCTCACTCAGTTGTATTTGCATATATGCATGTTATTCATACTGTGTGTAACAATTTTATGTAAATCGTATCAAAATGTTGGCAATGGGTGTTTAAGAACATGTAACTCGAGACAGCCTATAAATATTGTATAATACAGTGTAACCGTGTTAAAAGTGCATTTGTTTTCAAGTCTATTAACATCACATGCAGATTTTTCTGTATATCTGAACACTTAAACATAATTATAATGTTGTTTTTTTTCTGAATAAACACATTTTTATAATTTTTTAATATATTTTTTTGTATAATGATCATTAAACGATTGGTTTAAAAAATACACAAATCTGGCAACATTTCCCTTTAAATAATAAGAGTCATTATAAAAACCGACATACACGAGTCTGGTTCCTGGTTCATTGAATTTCCTGTCGTTTTTTTTCCATTTCATTTGTGTTAAATACAAACAAGGACTATATGGCACTGATATAATTTTAAAATATTGGAACAGAACAGAACAGAACTTTATCATGACGTACACAATGTACGTATCACTATAAACAATTATATATACAATATATATACATGTACACAAATGAATATAGAATAATGGATAAGATCAAGATTTTGTAAATGTATTAATAGTGTAACATCAAATTCGCCAGGAAGCCCCTTCAACGGCTAGATTGAGACCCTTTTTGTACATGATCTGATCCCTTCTGACACACCCAAAAATCATGTAGGAAAAAACGGGAACCAAAATATGACACTTCCGTTTGCCTTTGTTTACAAATTATTAATTAATTTATGTACTAAGTATAAACTGAATGAAAGCAACTCTAATCTATATTCTTTGAAATACATTATTATATATAAGTATTTAGAGAGGAGAAGTGGTGTAGGGCTAGAGCGTCGGACCCCTAACCCGGAGGTTGCAGGTTCGAATCCCGTCAGTGGCGGACTTTGACCGGAACCATCACAATCCATTCTTTCGGCGCGAGTACTGCATGGTCAGAACCCAGGAAGCAGTCACCAAGAGTAGTTAATATAAGTTGTAAGAACTTGCTCTACAATCGATATAAAATAAATAAGTGGTTTGTGTATTACTAGGTGAATATTTCTGATTTTTTCGAAATTGTGGGAAGTGACCAACTTTACCACAGAAATTCAACAGACAGACATCCTTAGAAACCAGGTAACTCATTAAACATGCTACCAATTAATAAAGTACGGTAAAGCGTATAAAATTTAGGAGTCCTATATCGAATAAAAAAGAAACATCATTCTTACTGAAGCTTAGAGTGCACACCACCAATGTATTATGGTTAACTCTGAACCAGTGCCCATGTGCTGTCACGGACCGTAACCAAAATTCATCATAAAAGTAAATGATCAAAGCTTAGCCGATTATCCATAAGCCATAGTTCCGATTTTGAAATCATCCCATCAAAGAAATGAAAAACAGACGCGGATAGATATCCGAGTACGTTCAAAATGTTCCCGTGTTACTTTCGACCGTGAGTGCCAGATATTTAGCCTTAACCGAAACATTATTGAAAAAAAAGAAACAGTTGCAATTAGTGTAGATAATCGGATGGTTAAATGCCATCTTCAAAACTATCTTATCGTACAGATTAATGGGCAAGAATATTCGTATAAATCGCTTATTAATCTGAATTACATTGTTCTTAATACTTAAACATTCGGTTTCTGATTGGTTGCTTTTGAGAGATAGTTTGAAATTGACCAATCACAATGCAGCTTTTTCATATCGTTATACATAAGTATTAAACATTTTCTTTTGATATAATTTGGTTATTTATAATTAATAAATCTATAGCTTTATTGACCGAAAATCACCAAATATCAACGGTGTTTTGTAAGGTTTGTGTATTTTCCGTAGCTGGCCTATAAAATAAATAAGAATAAATTCTATACATTTCTTTCATAAATGTTACGTATATACACAGTCAATCCTGTGAACAAAGGCCAACCTTGGAAAAGATATGACATGGCATTTTTTTACAGGTGGCCTTTTTTCGGAGAGGTAATTTTGTTTTGAATAATCAACGGCGGTTTTTAAAAGAATGGCCTTTATTCACAGGGTGGCCTTTATTCACAGGATGGCATTTATTCACAGGGTGGCCGCTAACACAGGTTTGATAGTACGTAAATTGTCAAACTTACCAAATGACTAAATCATCATTTTTATACATGTAAGAATATTGCAAAGAAATCGTGTTATTGTCACAGTCCCAGAAATTTCTGCTGTTCAAAAATTGTATTAAACTAGGCCGTTTTCACAGAGCAATGATGACAAAAGAAATCCTACGAAATAATCAAAAGTAATTTAAAATACTCATGCGGTCCCATGAGATACTATGGAGAAGTGATGAATGAAATAATAGAGACATATTATGATTTAAAGCATTCACTCGTTCTATTTTCCTTCTCACACTTAAAATTGATATATCATTAATGTGACAACCGCTCAGCCGGTTCCGTGTGGATGTGAATTCGAACCGCGCTTAAGGTACGAACTGGTCCTCTTATGAGAAAGGTGGTTTCAGATTCAAATTGGCACAGATTTCATGAAAGTTAATGTATAACAACATCCAAGAAACCAGAAAATCGTTTATCTGATGTTAAACGGCCTATCCGACAGCTATGGCCATTTCCGAGCCGCCCCAGAGTGAGAACCAGATATGACCGTATACCGTCTTCTCCTTAGAACTATTTTTTTGGCGTTTGGTGAAGAACTTCTTCTTTGGTTGTGATAGGGGAAGCCAGCAGTTGCTATTTTTAGAATTTGATTCAGTGAGCTTCGGAAACTGGTAGTAACCAAGAACAAGATTGCAAGCAACCATATTCAAAAAGTGAGAGAGAGCGAGAGAGAGAGAGGGGAGAGAGAGAGAGAGAGGGGGGGGAGCGAGAGAGAGAGAGAGAGAGATGGGAGAGAGGGGGAGAGAGAGAGAGAGAGGGGAGAGAGAGAGAGAGAGGGGGGAGAGAGCGCGGAGAGAGAGGGGAGAGAGAGAGGGGGGAGAGAGGGGAGAGAGTGAGGGGGGGGGGGAGAGGGGGGGGAGAGAGCGGAGAGAGAAAATACTAAAGAAACAGACATTTTATCTCTACAGTACTCTTTTTTCCGAATAGTTCTCCCTGGTTCTTTATTGTGTCTGCCACCTATCGACTGGTATTCCAGCTTTTTGCCACTAGAACCTTGATCCACCTGACCAAACCAGGAAAACAAACAAATAAATCTGTAAAAAGTCAAAATTGTAAATAAAGACCATGATAGGAAGACAGGGAACATGACTGTTCAGAACAGTTGGCATATATGCAGAAGCTTAATCGATCTCTTTTAACAGTAAATTAATACCGGAGATGGCTTTGACTCACAATTTTGCTGTAACATCAACTGAACGATAATTTTGCTTTCCATACTCCCATCACTCGCTCAGCGCGTATGTAATTTTATGCTGACCAAAGTACAACGGTTTTCTACACATGCAATTGTTAAACTAGTTCCCGTTCCAAGTAACTTAGTTCATTTTCCATGAGTACTTTCAGTACTTTGATTCTATTTAAACGTACTAATCTATTGATATTAATGTAGCAATTATATACAACTCGTCTAACATAGTTTGAACAGATGTTACCCACTCGTATATGTTGTCCTCAAAATCGATACCTTTGATAATATCTGCAATCACATATATCAACAATACGGTATCATTACAATATACCGAGTACTACAAAAAGAAGAAAAATACATCAAGGGGCCGATAATAATTTTAGATTTAAGTACAGGGGTAGATAACTGTACAATAATAAGAATGAAGGCGGATTAATATTTATAATATAATTAAGTACATGGGCAGATAAATGTACACTAATAACATGAGGGGTAGATAAATACGTAACATATAATACAAACATGGACAGATTTATTAAGTATTTGTAATTAAGAACAGGATTAATAGTTAAATATTAATTAGAATTTAGAACGAGGGCCGATATCTCGTGCGTACTGAGGCCACGAACTGTAGAAAAGGAAAGGAAATATAACTCTGTACACTTAAAGGGGACAGGGATAGAAGTACAGTACAATCTCTCCAGAACGGTCCTCTCTTGAGCAACAATCTCTCTACAACAACAGCATGATTTCCCCACTGTACATTTTAACTAAACATCTGCAGTACAACAGTCTCTCATCATCAGTTCTTTTCTTTTCCCAAGGGTTTTGTTATGGAGAGTTTGCACTGTATTGTAGACATGAATTCTTCTCATAATGTGTAGAAATACTTCAACTCGTTATTTTATGAAGGAATGGAAACCTTGAATTAGTTCTACCGTCTTGTACGTGACTATTTAAGTAAGTGTATTTATCTTCACGTGAATCTGTCATTCAAATCAACACGTGTGCCTGCGAGCTTCGTCAACGTCATTTAGATGTTTGGCAAGCGTTTTATAATCGCAAAATGCAATACCCTTGTAATATGTAAGCGTTTAATGAATAAAAAAATGCAAGACGTTTGCTATGTAATCTGAATAAAACATCAAAACGCTTGTTGTATATAAGTGTTTTATGAACCAAAAAATCGAGGCGCTTGTTATGTTACGTGAATAAAACATCAAAAACGCTTGTTATATGCAAGCGTCTTATGAACCGAAATAGTCGAGACGTTTGTTACGTACAAGCGTTTTTTTCATGAATCAAGTAATTGTAAGCGTATCAAACGTGTTCTTAATCTGCGTGAAGCCAATAAATGATGTTAATTAAGTTAGTTACACCAACTGTACACAATCGACAATACGGAGTGTTTGGTAAATATAACTGGGCAATGAGGCTAGATTCTTGTCGGATAATACACTTTTTACATACATCACTTACGATAGAATCAAAATTCTTCGCTCGTTTGGCGTTATTGATATGAGTATATTTTTCTATCTGCGATTCATGTTTGATTATGTTCCCCCGATCTAAGATATGCACACGTGTAGCTAATTGATGATAATTTCTATCCAAACAGGTTGGAGAGAAAACTTCTAAAAAGAGATGTTTATAAATCTATTTATTTACCTGCTGGTTAGTTTTCATTTCTGTGCTTTTCATTCACATAACCATTATAACGTACTGGGTGTTCAGTTGTTCAAACGTCTTAATTAAACTGTTCGGCTCTCTTTAATAATTAGCTCTAACAGGTTTTTTTGATAAGATAGAACGCTAAACGATTGAACAAATTACAAAAGCAAAACTAATCTTATACAAGCACATTACCCAGTCCATATGTTCTCTCGACTTCAGTGTTAAACGCGGTTTCGTTTTAGAGACCGAAATTTGCAATCTTTTAATCAAAGTTCACTCGCGAAAACATGTTATTTTTGAGCTGCATAAATAGAATTAGTTAAAACGACAGGGATAATTGGTGCAATGAATGCGCAAAAAATATCTTGTGAAAATAGCAAAATGAAATAAAGGCATCTAAATAAAAGTCAGATTTAGAGACATTGCAAACCATCGGCTTAACCGTCATTACAAACCGCCATTTTGTTTAGATATTCCTCGTCACGTGGTATGACGTGTACCGCCAGGGGAGATAATCTCTTCTTTTAATACAGTACAACATCTTCAGAGCGGCCCTCTGTAGATCAACAACCTCAATAAAACAACACATTCAAAATTTCCCTAAGCTGATATTTACTATAAATTTAACCTCTGTAGAGCAATAACCTCTTAATAACGGCCAATATTTGCAACTTCCACAGGGTGTTGCTCTACAGAGATTGCACTGTACGTTGATTAAATAATAAACACACGAAACATTTGTATACTATGCAATGTATATGAGTTATAGTGATACATGCATTTTTGGAAACTGATTTCCATAGGATAAGTTCTTTTATGCGGACATCAGTACTAAGGTTATATTTACATCCGCCATGCAGTTGTTCAACTAGTTCTTGTTCCATGTTGCAGTACAAGTCTATGTGAGTACAGTTTCCATAAGTACTTTTTAGTACTTTCATTTTATTTTCGTTTCATTTTTAACTAAGGCTTAAACACCTGTTGGCCTGTGGTAGCTTGGTTGAATAAAACCGAAAGTTCTTTGTCTTCAAACACGTCCATGCTGTGACGTATTTTAAAACATTTAAGAGAAATATCTGTTGCCCTGGAAATGGGTCGTCTCGCTTGATTAAATTTCAATACATCCAAGAACCTTAATCTAACCATTCAGCAATCAAAAGACGATATCTTCTGATAATATTTGACGTTGTTTAACTTAATTAAAAAGATAAAAATGAGATTTCATCTGTTTTTCTGATAAGTTTTCTTTTGTTGAGCGTATACGCTTCTTTTCTTTCGCTTAAAGACAAGTTTTGCTAACGTTTGAACTCAACTTCCGCAATTTAAAGATATTAGATATACGAATTTTGATTTTTTTCTCATTTCAACTGGGGATACAATTCATCGAGAAGGCGCCAGTAACTTTGAGGGAAATGTACGCCAGGTCACATGATTGCAAACATTAAGTCATAATTTTACCCTGTCGGGAATGTCTTTGATGCATGATCATGGAAAATGAGATACAGTACATCCTCTCCAGAACGGCCCTCTCTTCAGCAACAACCCCCCTTCAGCAACAACACGACTTTATCCCACTGCACGGTTTAACTATTTAATTAAACCTCTCCAGAGCAACAACATCTTAACAAAAACGTAATTTTGCGTCTCCTAAAGGGTGTTGCTTTGGAGAGGTTGCACTGTATTTGTTTTTGATTTCGTGATTGTGAGGACAAAGTACGACGTCTTGTATTGCTGTTGCTCTGGAAAAGTGGTTATTAAATTCTCGAGTCGAACGTGCGTTATAATCTTGGAGCTTTTCGTATAAATAACACATGCTTACAAATAGAGATCGCAGGAGTATAGTTCTAATACAAATATAAAAATAATTTTACGCTGTACGTATGCTAAACAAGTAGAATAATCACATTTTGTTCGTTGTAATAAATTGAAATATGACAGAACTTCGAAATTGACAAAAAACATTTATTAACGAATAAGATCACGTGATCATGATGAGTTTATTGGCAAGAAGTTATTCACGAAGGTAGCACTCAAAATGATTAGTTCGTTGTTCATCAAATCATGCATCATTTTCATGTTCGTTTCCATGGTTATAACGTGTTTTTCAACAATATTTTTGTTATATACGGCGGTCGGTTCACCTAGTCCGGACTGTATTCTAACCAATAGTAAACTATCCTTCCACAAGAAGTAGGCAATTTCCCCATATATGGAGGGCAATCAAGCGCTCTAACCATTGGACCCTTTGCCGCGACCGCCTTCAATTAAATAAATAATGACTCAACTCACTGAGTATTTTTTCAAAGTATGTGAAATAGAATATGCATGCTTATTTGAATTAATATTCATGTTTCTGTGAGATAAAGCGCAAATAATGTAATAAAACATTTAATATTAGTTTTTTTATGGCTACAGGAAGGCTTATCATAAAATACAACCGTTTGATTGTTTTTTAACAACAACCAGTTCACACCAGTTAGAGACTTAAGTGCCAATGCTTATTTGTTAAAACTCGCTTTTATAACCGTAAGCAAATATTTCAAGTAGTTACAAACCTATTTTCAGACGGTTTATTCTGCATCCTTCAGTATTCAGCAACAATTGATAAATCTTTGCCTCGTTCATGGTGTTTGGTCTCTCTCGAATCCTCTGGCTGGTGTTGTCATACTGTCGATGTTTTTATATTGCCAATAATTAAGGACAACTTTGTTGACTAAGAAACAGTGTACATGTATCTTCAACTAACATCTCTCTGGTTTTTTTTCAAGACACACAAAAGATAGTTCTGCTCATGGCTCTACGTCAGTTACATTGGGAGAAACATTGGCGTCGTTTCTCGGAGCATGGCTTCCGCGTATCGCATTCTTGGCATTTAATATAATGAGAAATTTGAAAGACAATTTCAAAGTCTCGGGGTGAACAGTTCAAGCAATTAAACAAACTTTGTTGTGAAACATTTTCTGAGGTATTGTTGAATAATTAGAACTCTTAAAGCCAAGAAAAAAACAACATATTCGTAAAGAATAAAGAATGACAATCCACCATTGTGAGTTTACAATAATTTTCTTCATTCGTTTTTTTATTTATTACATGAATGAATAGTCTATCTAATTAATACAGCAACAGCAATGGTTGTACATGCATTCGTATTAAGGCCTTAAGTAAAAATCGCTAAACCTTCAAACTGGCTTTTTGTCACATGTTGCTTTAAGAAACAACGTGTATACAGTAAAACCACTTAAATCCGGACTTCCTGATATCCGGAATTCGGAATTATCGAACATTTTCTTAAAACCGGAATTCCTCTGAAAACTTGACTTTAGCCCAGTCCGGAACGGGTCCGGTTATCAGGGGGTATTGTATTTTTGGCGACTGTCTTAATTATGTCCGCACAAATTGTATTTTACCTGATTGGTATTGTTTGCTCTAATACAAAAATATTCTCCATTGGCATAAACATATATAACTGATAGGTCACTGGCCAACATCGTAGTTTCTTTTGCATTATATTGATTTTCCTTCTAGGGAGAATAAGAGGACGATTTAAGACAAAGCTACCTTATTATACACAGATACTTTAGTGTTATTTACGTCTAGAAGTATGGGAGATATGACAGTTATTTTTGAATACTTTTAATGGCGCTATGAAGACATTTTCAGAACAGAGACCGGAGGAAAAAATCCCAAGGAAACTGAAAATCATTAGAGGCTTAGATAACGACTTTCTTGAATGTCTTGAATGTCTTTTTTATGGTTCATGGGTAATTTAGGTCTTTGGTTATAAATTTCAACTGGAATTCATGTTGAAGAATAGAGCTTTGTATTGGTCAGTTTTGGAACGGATCTCGGAAATAACCAGACACAGAAACCATTCGTATACTGTGGAATCATTAATTTTCGTTGGGGATTTAATTTCGTGGATTTCGTGGGTCGACTCATCCACGAAATCAAATCCCCACGAATTCAAATGCAGAGATAAGGCATTTCTTTTCAAAAATCAAAATCCACGAATTTATGACCCCACGAAATAGCCATTTTAGTAAAAACCACGAGAATTGAACCCAACGAAAATTAATGATTTCACAGTATATAAGACACCACAATGCTTTTTTCTGAATATCTACGAAATAATATCAACTTTTACTAAAACAAGATCGCGTTGCTATGGGGGAAATACCCATTGCCATAGCAACAATATGTTCGATTGCTGAACTCCGAAATTTGTCGACAGATAATTTCTATCCATGGAATCACACCAATTTAATAACATGACCTTTAAAACAATCAAGATTTCTTCGTTTTTATGGTATCTTAGATGGTTCGTCTCATTTATATGGAATTCTTATCGATTCTTTAATGGAAACTCAAGTCTTGAAGATAAAAGTGAAATACCAAATAGTCGCGGAATATTCGTCAACTATTTGTTTTCGGAGCCACTAACCACTGGTATCCGGTTCACCGGAGAAGTCCGGGCTCATGCCTTGAATGTTCTTCCACGCCCCTGACTGAAAATCAAATAAAAATGCACATACATGTATACACGTTTTCTTTTATGAATTTCTTCTAATTAATAAATGCCATTAAAACATTTCTTTAAATGTCAAGTTGAGTTCGTTGTATTTTGTATTATTCAATTTTGTGTTATTTGAATAAGCTTTGTAAATTAATATTTGTATAAACTTGATATCATGTTTTCTGACGAATTGACATTAAGTAATAGCCCTTGTACAAAATGTGTCTTTAGTTTGAAGTGTATTTAAAGTATCACGTGATTCTGGCAGTGAATCTTCAATGATCCAAACCGCTTTAAGAGGTTGTTCAAAATCTTCTTAAGGCACGCGAATTTAATTGAACGGCAAGCTATGCACTGTAATTATCTACCAAGACGTATTTAAATTCTATTTTTTGATGAACTTTATGTATAAAGATGCGATGCCTAAGAATTCTGAGCGGCGTTGATCGCATGTTGTTCGAACTAATGATATTTTGTATACATGCTGTACGTACGAAAGTTCATTTAGAAATACAGTACAACCTCTCCAGTGCAGCCCTCTCTTGAGCAACAACCTCTCTTCAACAATCAACATGATTTTTACCACTGAATGTTTTAACTAATAATCTAACCTTTCTAGAGCAACAACCCATAAGAAATAAAAAATTAAAATGGCCACAATGTCTGGTTTTACCCTATCGGATAGTATCATTTTATACATACAAAGAATGACACTCATGTTTTATAGTGTCTCATCTGCCTTCAATTAAATTAATTAAACTAACTTTGCTCAGTACAATGAAGTTTTAGAAGTAATGGCGTTGACATTCTCTTGAGGTATACAAATAATCGTACACATGTAATGTAGAATCCATTAGCTTCGTGTCGAAGGGTACGAACAAAACTGACAAATTCAATGTAACAATGTTATAACTATGTACCGCCAGCCTACAGCGTATATTCTGTCGCTCTATAATTACAGTAAATTACATTTTACCTCTGTATAGCAACTTTTATCCTACCAATATTTAGTTTCTACGTGAACGTCTAATATGGACAAAAAGAAAGCATCTTGAGCCTCGACTACTAGTATACTGAATAGCCTCTCCAAAGCATGAACGTATCAAAATTATGTTGTTGTTGAGAGGTTATTGCTCTAGAGAGGTTGAATTAATAGTTAAATCGTACAGTTGAAAAAAGCAACATACTATTGCTGCAGGGAGATTGTTGCTCAAGAGAGGGTCGCACAGTAGAGGTTGTACTGTATTAAGTGAGAGTGCAGATAAAGTTAAATCAAGCAGATTTAGAAAAGAACATTAAACTACAATTATAATTAAAATGATAATATCCAACATTGCTATTTAAATCCAATGACAAACATGTGTATTATCAGAGACATAGCATGTCTCTGGTATTATCTTTAATGGAATAGTCACCAGGTACAATCATGATGCCCGGATGGTGACGTCACATATGCATTACCAGCAATATACTTTACCCACTGACCTAAATTTGTTGTATCATACACCTGAATTATCCTTAAATACTCTTTATGGTAAAAATCCACTAACAAAGTGGACGGTTTCGACGTAAAATCACTAAAATGGCGTTTTCTTGTTTTCTATGTTTGTCCTAATTTGGCAATCGGTTCTCCTCGGCGTTTTTTCTAAAGAAAGTGTATTTCTTAGTTACGGAAATGGCCGAGTAGTTACGATTGCTAATTTGGGTTAGTCACTAAGTAAGAGACTTTTTGATATCCAAACCTAAATCGGATATTGTTCGATTTTATTAAAGCATGATAACAGATGTGCATTACTCAAATGCCCCCTATTAACGTCATGTGTCTTGATGTCCAAACGTGTTTTCCATACATTCACATATAGTGATAATGCCTGTGGGAATTTTCCGTATTCCGCACTGAGTTGACATATTCTTTGTTTATTCTGCGGAGTTAACGCACGATAAAATTACAGTGAATACGATCTTGAAGCGTCTTTAGACATTATCAACAAGCCTCAAGTACGCTTAATTGGATGACAACGATATTGTCTCAATTGATTTTCGATAATAGTTTAGACTTTACCATCATAATGGCGTACACGCCTCACAGGATGACCGATTGTGATACTCATATATCTACAACGGAACGTTTGTCATATCGAGTGATAAAAACTGTAAATCACTTCTTTTTTCTCTCATAAAACATGAAAGTCTATATTTGAGACATATCTAGGTGTGAAGAGGTAAAATAGTTTCTTATACGGAACTGTTTAAATGACCAAATGTGTTGCAATGTTCGTATGTACCTAGAATCCGGATAAAACAGGTCAATACGCGGTATACAATTATTGAATTCCTTAGAGATTTTTAAGACGTCTTCATTATCGCCTACAGATGGAGTCCTACCATGCTGTCTATACTGGTATTATGTAAGATTGTCATTTATCCCAAAGCGTTGTTATCCGAAAATTATGTTCACGGTTTGAATACATCAGGCGAATATTTCATTCGGCATGTCGACACATTAACCTCAAGTACATGTATAACCTTTGCCAAAACAGGTATCCTAAAACTTTGGTATTATTGCATATTTAAGACTGCGTGTCTTTCTTCTTTCATTAAATGTCATAATATACATGTATGGAAAGAAGATTTTTAATATTTTCGTGATTAAGGGAACTGTATATTTGTTCACTTTGTATTTTATTGTAAAGTTTGACCTATATTTGTATTAGATTCTTAGAAACATTGATATTCTCTGTGCGTCTAAAAATACATACACGCTACTTCCGGGTTGAAAACACATCTAAATCATACATACCGGAAGTTAATTGGAGAAATCATAATGGAAGTTCGGGGTCATAATGGAGCCAGCGAGCTAGGACACAACTGAGTTTGAAGCTTTAATGCGAGACTTTCACTTCAAGCCGTGCCATCTTTAGTGAGCTGGAGAATTTAAATTTGTCTGCGGAATTTATAAACTTCCATAACCAAGATAGTATCTTCTTTTCCATTAAATCATTCCGGAATTAAAACAAAAACAGATAAATCGAGAAGATTTAATATGACGAGGGATATTGTTCCATGATCCTAAACAGATTAGTGGTTGTTTATTTTAGACGAAAATATTCGTAAAACACAAGGAAATGTGTTTTAAAACAAGAAAATTGTGCCGCATTCTAAAATGCTCTTGATATTTCTGTAATGGTGAAGCCCTTGCATGCGGACGAAAGTAAAACATGATACGCTATTTAACATGTACGGTGACTCGATTTCTTCACCATTTGAAAAAATCTGTTTATGTGTCTACTGTTTTGATAAGTTGACTCTGAAGAAATAGATTTCTGATAGTTCCAGACCCTGACGTTTACTTTGGACTCAGTTTGAGAAAGCATATATTCAAAACATTGTGAGTTAATCCAAATAATATTCCGAGGATCTAAGTAGTTATCGACAAACCTATTTCACGAGTGACAAAACACATAACATTTCAAATTTCCTGTAGTGCCACCGAGAGTATAGTATGCAAATTAGCCGCCATTAGCATATCAGATGACGACACTAATTTGCATAATTCACTGCGTGCGGTTCCGAAGCAATAGAACCGCGGTGGGTGGGGTTTGACAATTACATTTTCCAGATAAGGTTAGCGAACTCCGTTTTCAGTTTTGGTTTTGTGGCGTTTTCACCGCGTTTCTCTTAAACAGAACTTCTAATGGCACCATAGCTAGTCTGTGGCATCACGATGTGTAAGCCTCTTGAGTTATCTACAATGATATTGGTCCTGATTATACTAGTATTTATTGTCTACGTTGGCATCTGTACGCGGTATGGTAATACATTAAACTTCCAAGCTAAGTTTCTAAACTATTTAAGCCCCTTGGGACCTTAAGTCGGTAATATGAAAAACCGTATTTATGTGCTTTTCCCGTTCACAACTTCTTTTATAACGTTAGCAACGAAAAACAGCGTTGTTTTATCAACACTCCTGAGAAATGGCGAGTGCGTAAAATTTAAGTGAACATATTCCTAAGCTCTTAACTAAATACTAAACTAACAGCGAAACATATATGTGACGTTATCGTCTCAACACAGGCCTGGTTTCTTGATTAATGAAAAGTTTTAATTATGGTGTCAAATTGAATACATAAGTTCGAACATACATGTGACAGGTTGAGTGGCTTCCACAGCTAATTACAAATATATCTATTTCCGAAGAAAATTAGTAACACTTTACGTAGTCGTAAGACTAGCAGCAATTCTATTGACCATTTCCGGAACTTCGTGTCGAAAAGTTCGTCTACTTTAACCATAATTAAAAAGCACTTACATTTCAGTGACCCAAGTGAGTGATAATGACCGGCGCGCATGATTTTTATGCGGACCAATGAGCTACGCTTTCTACATCCGCCATGCAATTGTTAAACTGGTACCCGTTCTACGCTGCAGTTTAAGCCTCTGTAAGTGCGGCTACCACGAGTACTTTCAGTACTTTGATATGTAATTAGGTCTACCCTATTTGTACCTACCAGCACCGCACATATGTTTCCTAAAGTCGTACAATACACAAAACCTGGTTTCACTCTCAGATAGGTTTTATAAATAAGCATTGCCTAAGTCTTCTGCTGCGTAAAAACTCTTCATTATTCTAGTTCACGAATTGAACGATGAATTTAATCACTACAATTTTTGTCCTGTAGACAGTAAGTTGAATCTATAACACCCATAATTTGTTGCACTTTTTCTGTTAATAAATCACTTAACTGACATCATTTTTATCGTCGGCTTGTGCTCAAGTGTACTGGTATAATAATAAATGTGCTGTAAAACTCGAGAAGAAAGGCCATCAAATTTATTATCGTTTTGTGCTTCAATATGCATTATTTAAGGACAGTCCATGAACCCTGTTTTTTTTAAATATTTTATAAATCGACCATGCACAACCGAAATAATTGACTTTGAATGCTTTGTTGGTTTTTTCCTCAAAATGATAAAAATGGAGTTTGCTCATTATTGTTTTCAGACGACGAAATGTAGAAAGAAAACATGGCTTATAGCATTTTAAAGTTCACCAGTGCCTATGTCCTTGGGGTGTTATCTAGGCTGTTGTGTTAACAAGTGTATACTATATTTTTTAATTCAAGTTGGATTGTGAGGTAACATAGGTAGCAAATATCACCCTGACTGGCTGGTGTTGCGATCTTCAAATCCAGTGAAAAAATGTCGTTTTGTGTGTGTTTTTTCTGTATTTTTTATAGAGCTGGGACAATTTTATTTATAACTACATGTACTGTATATGTATCCTTTACTGCTGATTATTATATTCTAGAATTTCTTTAATCAAGTTATCAAATCTTCATTTTTGGTACGCGAGGTAAAACATTATTTTGAGGTAAAAAAGTAGTTCTAATTAGCTAAAAAAAGGGTATTGCTTTTTTTCTCAATATTTTACCCCTAAGCACTAAGGTTGCTATGATATTGAAAATCACCTTCATGATTGTTTGATGGATAAAACTGGAAGTGGTTCTGTATTAATTATATTGGAATTTTCTACAAATGTTGTAGAAAATCCATTGTCATTACTCATCTACGTTACGTAAATATTGGCAAGACACGCCACATGTGTGTTTTTCTGGATACGGTCGAGTGACAACGTTCTCTAAACTCGTTTAATGTTTCTTGTTAAATATGTACCGTGTCTGCGTCTGCCTGCTGCTGAAGATCTTGAATTAAGGACTTAGGATCCTAATACTATACTTTACTGACGTGTCTGATCAAGACTATAAGCACATATTAATACAGTACAGCCTCTCCAGAGCGGCCCTTTCTAGAGCAACACTCTCCCTGCAACAACAACAACATGATTTTTTTTCAACTGTACGATTTAACTATTGATTTAACCTCTCTAGAGCACAACCTCTCAACAACAACATAATTTTACTTCTCTCAAGGGTGTTGCTTTATAAGGGGTACACTGTATTACAAAAGTAGTACAGCCCAGTTATCATTACTTCTATGATAGTTACCTTAAATACATCAGTTTTTTATCACACATTTTTAAAACTTGTAGAGTTGTTTCCCTTGTTGAAAAAATAGAAAAATATCACGATGCACGATGACCTCTAAGATGTTATTTTTCAAATTTTATTGATACTGTACTTTTTCACCTTTTTACCGTGAGTCTTCATTGAAGTGGATCATATTTTTTCTTTAATCTTTGAAAATTGAGTACTATCATAGTCTTAAATGCAAATTAAAAAGGACAATAACTCATAGAATTGTCATTGTTTTTGAAAAATTTCACGTATCATATTTTCTATCATTGAAATCTATAAAAACAATAAACAACAAAATCAGTCAGCCCCCATTTTGAGACAACAATTTTGGGCATTGGGACCTGAAATCCTTAATAAAGAATCCCGCTAATATAAATATTGTCACGTGACGTAATACGGCGTAAGTCGAAGTCACGTGGTATTAACCTAGTTGAGGATGTAATTTTGAATGAATATATTTGTAGTCAAATTTATCTGGCCTACGTCCCAAAATAATCATTTTCAAATTGTATTATTTTTTTTAGTACGCAATGCTGTGACTAATATATGTTTCTGCACAGATGAAAATGTTCATTCATTAGATGCGTTTGCGGAACACATATTTATTTGTTATGGATCTGTTCTATAGAATTCAAATGAACTCATATTATAATATTTGCATGATGCTTTTATTGCACGAATTGTGATATGACGTGACTTTTTGTCAGCCGTGTATTGCCACGGCAACGCTTTATAACTATTTGTTTTTCGAAAATAATTTTTGATTAAAATCTTACCGTTTAAATAGGTAAGGTAAATTTAAATATAAGACGAATTAACATATTTGTACTTTTATAAACATTCAAGGAGAGAAGGGAGAGAAGATAAGAAGAACCGAGTATTTGTATTTCTACTCGTATTTCGAATAGTTTTTCTAGACGAATTATACTTATGAGTATTTGTGTATTATAGCTGTTTGCGAGTACTTACTGTAGTGTCTATTACTAGTTTGGCTAATCCTGGCCATTTGATTGGCTAATGGTGATGACTGAATCTATTAATAGTTGACAGGTAAGTAAATAATGAAGGCATTGCCTAGATAAGTTGTTGTGTGGCTATTTGAAGTTCAATGTGGTTGTATGATAGTTCTCAGATTTATGGTGAATTCGTTAACATTTAGGGTTGATTCTATATGATTGATGGAGGGTATGATATAACCATGTGCTTGTGAACTATATACATGAATTTATTCATTTGTCAAATACTCGTAATTCGTCTACCTATAACGGTTTGTTATAGTTTTTCTTGTTCTGTTTCTTTATCATGGCCTGTGTAAAGCGTCGATACCCGCATCGACCAGAACAGAGCATAATTGAACTTAATTGAACCGGACAGTGTATTGAAGCTAATAGGCTAACCATCATATCAACATAATAATTGACCACGTAAAACTTTGCTAGTTGTGATATCGCCATAAATTATCGTTAATTATCAGTGAAATTAACAGAGCATTGACAAGAATAACCAATTATCTCGCATACCATCTGGCACGAACCGGACTATTTCCGTGTAGATGTACAAATTGATAACATATTCATTCGCATGTAATTAACAGATAATTAACTCGATATCGCATGCTTATATCAGCTACTGTCAATATTACTAATATCGAATAAATGATTGTTCTATAACGCGGCACGGTATAGGAATCATATAATTATGCATAAATAATAAATGCATACAATATGGTGTTGGATTTGTTCGCATGACGCACAATACCATAGGAACCAGACAGAGAATAAAATTTAAATGACAATGAGACACAAAATATGATTTCAAATTATGAGGCAATATCAAAATATATTTTGGTTTTATGTCCTTGTCGAGTTAAAAATTTGTTCGAGTTGAATATTATGTGAGGCTTTCTAAAATTGATACAAAAACAGCTTAAAACCACTTAAGAGTACGGATATACTGTATTTTATTTATTTTCGCTTGGCTCGATTTTTGTGGTTTTTTTTTACTAAAATGGCTATTTCGTTGGGACATTAATTCGTGGATTTTGATTTTTGAAAAGAAATGCCTTATCTCTGCAGTTTAATTCATGGGGATTTGATTTCGTGGATGAGCTGAGCCACGAAATCCACGAAATTAAATCCCCAACGAAAATTAATGATTCTACCGCATATGTCTGGTTCTGTTGTACCTTATCTAGCCCTCCTTCCCTCCCTCCCTCCCTCCCTGCCTTACTGTCGGAGAATTTTATAGATTCTAAGGAAAGTTTAAAAGATGACATAAAAACTGGTGATGGTTTTGGGATGACATTTGTTGGGCTTCATTTTCGTAGATTAAAGTCTTTAAGTTGGAGACTTAATTCGCCCAATGAAGTCAGCACTCTTTTGCACATTCTCGGAAATATTTATTTCCAAGATTAATTTGTCTGGCTACGTTAGAGACGTATAAATGTATGAATTATTTTTATAAGACTATGATGAAGATCTTGTCCATGACTTTTTGTGGCGTTTCTATTTTTAACAACATGCTATTAATCGGCACATCGTGCAAATTAAATTCGCATGTTGCTAATTGGCCTCTGAAGTATATACGAAAATATTTTTTTTGTTTTAAAGGAAATTGATTCTGGTGATGTTGAACTTATTTAAGCGAATTCAATTAAATGTTTAAAGGTAACTGTTAATAATCTAATTGTCCTAAAATATCTGCTGATGCCTACATGGAATATTCTGTTTGTATGTTTAAGAGAACCGCCTCTGTGGTCGAATGTTTAAGGTCGCTGACCCCAAGTCACTGCAACCTCTCACTGATAGAGGGTCGTGGGTCTCTTTATGTAAGAAAGTAGACAGTTGCTTACGGAGGATGGGAGTCTGGTACTGGTTCTTCCCGGGAACAATGGATAGGTGAACTGGCTACCTCATACGAATCTGACTATTGAAAAGGGGTGTAAACCCCAAACAAATTGTTTGTTTATAAATTGGTTTTGGTTTTAAAAGGAGATTTGGAACGTGCACGAAATACGCGCTCTGCATGTATACAACCAAGGAGTTCCTAAAAGTAGTTTTATTCTTTATCTAAGATTTGCGAGTTCGTACCAGGTCTTTTTTAAGAACCTTATATTTGCATACCGGCTGATATAGTGTACTGAATACTGTACAACCTCTCCAGAGCGACCCTCTCTACAGCAACAACCTCCCTGCATCAACAGCGTGTTTTTTCTCACTGCACGATTTCACCGTAAATTTAACATCTCTAGAGTAACAACATTTCAACAACAGCATAATTTTGCTACTCTCAAAGGGTGTTGCTTTTATGAGGCTGCACTGTACTTTGTTTAAAACTATGTAGTGCCGTAAAGCCTCACGTCTGTAGACAGTGTGTAATAAACTTATTTCCTTTTAATCTCTGAGGGCACAAACTGAGTTGTCTGTATCATTACTTGGCTTCGGTCCTTCAGATGGGAAATAATTTCAATTTTTATCGTTTTCGTCTCGTCATTTGCTTTCCTTCACAAATTGCAATTGACCATGTGTCTGTTTGTCGAAGATTTTGTCCGCATTTGCTTTGAATGTCAATTTGTAAACCGATCGGTTATTCGAATATATTTTTACGGATGTTCACCTGTTTTCAACCACGTTTTTGCTTTTTACAGAATGGCAATAAACGAAATCAGCTTTCCTGGTCCGCTAGTAACTGCCATCTTGTAATGCATTTGTATTTTCTTCTACTGCGCATGCGCTATTTTATTTTTTGTTTTTAAACATATTTTGATAAATTTGGACAGTTAGGTAATGTAAAAAGATGTTAAAGAAGCATTTCAAACATTAAGATGTGCCTTGGAATAAACATGAAATTCTTCGTTTCCACACCTAGGTAAGGATTTCTTATTAAACGGTTCTGTTTATACACACTTTCATTTAATGTAATTATACAAGCAATGCAAAAACACATATTATTATTGAACTCCGTCCTTTAAAGACTTCGGCACTCGAACAAAGCTATCAAAAAGTAATATTACGTAATGCAGTATTTACCGCGTTTTTTTCTTGTTCCGTTTCTCTCCTCCCACTTGAACTCTTCAGTTAAGATATAAAACTCTTCATATTGAAGTACAGTATAGTGCAACCTCTCCAAAGCAACACCATTTGGGAGTAGCAATAACATTATATTTTTGTTGAAAGGTTGTTGCTCTAGAGAGGTTAAATTAACAGTTAAATCATGCTGTGTGAAAAACCATGCTGTTGTTATAGAGAGGTTGTTGCTCAAGAGATGGCCGCTCTAGAGAGGTAGTACTGTATTTACAACATATATAGACTTAAATACTACGACATTTTATCTTACAATAGAATCAAATAATTGCTTTTGCAATTTATTGTTCTGAGTTTGATATTTGTCGATGTAACTTACAGCCTTTAGGACTAAACGTCTTACTTAGAAACGACTTTTACTTATTTTTTCATGAAGACATTTTTTTTAATTACATTGTACATGTACTTTGGTCTTTCCTCTCATTCGATTCTTAAGACATTTTTAAAGCTTGTTTCATTATTTTGGAAGGAATTTATGCTCGAGTTGCTGACAGTGTTTGGCTCGAATTCGGCTAATTACCCGTAGTAGTGAATATAAAATTGAAGCCCTAAAAGAGCAGATATCGCTGAAGAAGAAACTATGTGTTCATGTACAGATGGCCTTTATTATGCCTGATTAACTTTCACTGTGTAATGTCAATAACTGTGTTGATGTTTAGTCTATGGTCTCATTGTGGGTCGTCAAGGCTTGGCTGTTGTTTTTAACAGCTGTCTTCCAAATACAAACAGTGTCTTAGCGTGAAGCACAGACTTCGTGCATTTCGTCGAACAATTCACGGAACGCTCGCCCTAGTTTTGTTTTCAGACACGTGGTGGACGCTCGCCGTTACTTGACCAACTTTCAAAGCGGTAACAAATTCAAGCTAATTAATTATAAAACAATCCTTAAAGGGTAAAAACAAGCGGGAGTTTTAATTAATTTCGGTGTACTTTTCAATTTAAATACTTTGAACGAACTAATATTTTATGCGATAAACTGTTACAAGTTACTCAGTACTGTTCGTGGTTCTGTGTACTTTGTGAAATTAACGCTCATGGTTTTGGATTCGTCATTTGTTGATTAAATGTTTCGTCCGTTGCTATGAGTGTTTTTTTTCCAGAAAACATTAGTAACGTTACAAAAGCCATTTTCTTTTTTATTAAAGTTTTATTGAAACGATATTTTTTATATTTGTGAAGACACGTCTTTGCCACTTGTTCAGTATATAACCATTAGCAGGAATATAATTCAAATTTATGCAGTATTGAATTAGTATCTTAGATATTATTACGATATAACAATATTCAGATCATGTGACTTATTAAGTACGATTTAATACACACCTAGAACATAAGATAGTCATGCGTTGATACACGAACAGACTGATTTTTAGCCGTCACTCGCTGGGCGTGCATGATTTTTTATGCGGACCTAAGTACTACGATTTTCTACATCCGCCATACAATTGTTAAAGTAGTTCCCGTTCTATGTTACAGTGCAAGTCTGTGTAAGTTCAGTGTACATGAGTACGTTCAGTACTTTGATTAATTCAATTACCATTTAGTTCAATTTGCAATTTTACTAGTTTTCAACAAAGCTGAACTGAGTACCAGCGACATCTTCACAAAATCAGCTGTTTTATCGTAATTATGCGAGGTCACCAATAGTATTCCGTAGATATACAATTAACCATGCGCTTAATCGTAGCAGTTACAATTAATTTTAGTAGCTTTAATTGTCTGGTTTCAATTAAGTTCCGATAAAATATTGTTCAAAATTAATTGAAATTGTTATACTTATTTACATTGTACGAAATTAAGATACTCCCAGTTGCCAACAAAAAAAATCTGACTCATTTCCGACTGATAATCAGGAAGTACTTTCGGCGGTTCTCGGTCTTTATCGTTGAACATTCTTAAGGTGTTTGATTCCGAACGTTAAATCTGTGTGAATCACACGGATGCTTAAGTAAATCATTTAATTACGTGTTTCAAAGACTGAAGGCTTTTAGTGCAATATAACGTACCACATGTGAAGGTTGCTTTTTAGATAAACGATCATAAATCCATAGTTAAACTGACTACAAGCGTATACAGCCAAACCTGTGGACCAAGCGTCGAAACTTGTTAGATTTTGGAAACTGAGTCACGGTAGTTCAGCTTTCCATGGCCGTCACTCGGCGCGCATGAATTTTGGTGCGGTTTTTCAACATCCACCATACAGTTGTTAAACTAGTTCCCGTTCCATATTGCAGTGCAAGTCTGTTAAGTTCACTTTCCATGAGTACTTTCATTCTATATATACGAGTACATGTACTCGGTTTGGCTTTATAAGCCTTTGTTAATGGCAGTCTTTTCCTGGTAGCTGACGTAAGCATCTGGTTACTCTGTTAGGGCACCTTCTTTAGCAAGTGTGTCTGCCACTGTCCATGTTCGAAAGGACCTCCCTGATAATCCACAAACAATACAAATTAGTTTTCGTCACTGAAAAGTCTTTTTCTGAATGCGTGTATCAGAACAGAAAAGCCTTCATGTCTCTAGAAAAATCTAGAAATAAAATTGAATGAAAATACAATATTGTATAAGTCAGTGTCTGCAGGGCTTTTAACAATAGATTAGTGATACATTTATGTTGACATATTCACGGAAGTATAATAATAGTTATAAATGTCTCTCGTGTCACATCTTGTTCGGAGCGTTACTAAATATTCCTGGAGAAATGTATCATTTAAAATAATGCGCCAATCACTCTCCTTCATTTTCTCAAATGCGGAAGCAAAATTATGTTGTTGTTGAGAGGTTGTAACTCTAGAGAGGTTAGATTTGTAGTTAGATAATACAGTTGGGAAAAAACATGCTGTTGTTGAAGGGAGGTTGTTGCTCTAGAGATGGTCGCTCTGGAGAGGTTGTACTGTAGAAGGAGTAAAATGTATAGTTAACGTCCTTAAGTCAGTTTGTTCAAGGAGATACGTAATAAGCAATGGGACTAAAGGCTTAATCGAAATCAGTAACAAGTCGATCTTGATTTTGTCAATTTTGAAGCCCCGTATCGGTGCCATAGCAACTTTTATAGTCACTTTTATAATATCGAGTAATCAAAAGGGTTATGTACGTAAAACCCTTGTTTGAGAAAATAACTCGTTTAGAGCGAGATCTCGTTCGCTGTGAGAGTTGACATTTCATTAACACAAGTATCGAGCGGAATGGAATAAAAACTCTTCGTGATTTGATGACAAATTGGACGGGAATCAATGCTCACTAAACAGAATATTTTCTGCTCGGACGAAAAATGATTTAATAAAGAACTTGTCAAAACTGCTTGTAAGTCAGCCGTTTGCTAGACAGATAATCAGATAAAAATAAAACTGGCGATTAATTAATTCGGAAATTTAATTGCTTTTGATGAATAGTCCATAATCCGACCGAATGCTTGCCTGTCATCTATTGATGATGCATCATAGAAATTCCATTTGTTTGTGTTGATGAGGTGAAAGCATGTTGTATTACTAGCGTTATACACCCCGTGGCTGAAAAAACATTAATCATATTATCACAGTCATAAATAAGTTCACCCCATGAGTAGCATTCAATAGAAATAAATGTTTCAGAGGAGGCAGGAAACCACATGAATCATGAAAGGGGTGTTCCAAATATCATTAAGATATTAACATTATGTCTACTCATACATGCCTAAATAATCAATGGAATGCATGAATACATTTTGTATATTATTTGAAAATAGCAATATAATTAACATCAAACATTTATATAAGCATTCATTAGTTACAGTTCTCCATTTATACACGTACATGTGTATATCAGCAATCGTAAATATTTTTTAACGCTAAACACTCGTTTTCAAGAACCATTCTCAGAAAACGTGTTTATCGTTCGCGATTGATAAAATGGGCACCGAGTTCTCATTGCAAGAGAAACAGATTGTTTCCATCTTTGGATTCCCAGGGTCAGCCATGATGGTAAGTAGCCCATGAACAACATTAGCAACAACAAAATGGCGGCTTGTCTATATTGTCCGAGGCAATGTGTACACTACGGTAGCGCTATGCACTGACCTGTGTTATTCTGCTCGGGGCATTATGGGTATTTGCAAGAACTACTTACAACATGGAAATTATAAACAATAACATAGCGTGACGTCACCCTATGGTACACTATTGGAGCCAAGCGTACTTCAACATAGCGTTTCATTGAATAATGAGTGTTATTGACGAAAGCATAAGAATAGAAATGGTACAACGTATTCATTTTACATAACTAAACAAATTTTGTTAATAACATACAACCGATATGGTTGTTTTGACATTTTTAATCCTTCCACGGAACTATATTTTAGCGTATGTATAACTATCTAAATGTAGATAGTGATCAGTTTTATGTATAGAGGTTAGACAAACGTAGTGACGTCACGCTATGTATAGAACGTTGTCCGAGGCATTTTCTTCAGACAAACGCCAAGGAATACCGAATGGTATGTTTGATGGTAGGCAGTGAGAGTACATACGTGTTTGAGATGTTCATGCAATGTCGTGGAAACATATTATTTTGTCTTGTGACCTTATTTAGACCGCTAAGGATATCATTTTCAGATGAATACAAGCAGTGGTTGATATTTCATACTCCATCCCCATTTCGACCTGAAGCACCAATTTCTGAAAAAAATATGCTAGTATCTATTTCTATATACAAATTTGGAACTAAAAGATAATTTTCTTTCCAACCGGAAATTAACTTTTTGCTTACAATATTACTACATATACATGTATATCGATCCATTTATTATTCACCAGACCAAATACATTTTATTGCTATATTAGTAGGATAGCATCAATAACATATTCAGACAATTTCAAGATATTAAAAGATTTGGTATTGTTGCAGTTTCTGAGATACATTCGCCATTCAATAGGAGCCATACTACAAGAATTAGGGAGTGAGGTTGTTCTGAATAAATGACAACAACCAAACGTCCAAAGACTCTGAGTGATTCAGATCAGTACATCAATTTCCGGTTATCTGTGTTAAAAAACGCTTTCACAACGTCATTTCTATGGCGAAGTGAATCAATTGGAACACAATGCATTCTGTCCTGT
This sequence comes from Lutraria lutraria, assembly GCA_964023205.1. Lineage (NCBI taxonomy): Eukaryota > Metazoa > Mollusca > Bivalvia > Venerida > Mactridae > Lutraria > Lutraria lutraria. Next base: position 19,178,237 of record OZ026850.1, on the reverse strand, counting down.
CTCTTCGACAAAATTATGGTCTTTTAACATAGCGCCTCATTAGCCATCCATTGGAATCCTATGATTAAGACGGTCTATATATGCCTAGATGGGTTTTATTCCAGGAGAAACTTAATTGACAGTTCCAATAAATATCTATGTTTCGGACCAACGATTGTTTTATGCAGTAAGTTCTAAGCGCTTCGTGATGTACATGGTGTTAACTGTCCGTCTATAAATAGAAATGAATTATATTGGCAGAATATCGTGCTAAAACAATTTCAGCAAGTTTCACGTGCGTTGACCGATTATATTTTTCAAATAAGGGGCTAGTTTTGTTCTATTAATTTTATGTCCACGAATAAAACATTTTCTCACAGTTTTAATTTTTTGACGTCATACAAGATTGCTGCCTCGAATTTATCAAGATATACAAGATTGCATGACGCGAATTCATCATGTCTTATAATCAGAACAACTTGGATATCACGCACGATTCACTAAAACAGCTCGGAGGGATCCGTAACGAACTACTTTTTAAGATGGCTGCCGGGTTTAACAGCAGCGTCAATTTATGTGGCTGAACAAGAATGACAGCTGTTGTCAATAATTATCATGGTGGGGTATACATTAAATAGTCGCACTGTACTTACCGAATAAAATGTTTTAAACGGACCCACGATGGCTGCCGTACGTCAGTATCCAAAGTTATCGTTGGCTTAGAGACACGCCAGAGGAATTTCAACAGAAAAAAGTTCCCCTAATGCTACAAATCTAAATGGGCGTCCAAGGAAATCTCGTCAAAATGAATTTAACTTTAGATCAAACTTTTGTTTGAAATTAGGTGCACAATAATCATTTCGTGATATTTTGAAATGTAAGAGGTCGTAGGAAAGATCTGTCACAAAGAGACGCTTGTTTGCATGACGTAATCACATTCAATGAGACGCATAACGTTTGATAAAATCAACATCACAGAGACCCTTATTCAAATGGTAAAGACCGGGCACAGTGTATTACATAACGTGCTTTAATATAAACATTTGCATCGATTTGATATAATTATTCAGCTCTGATGTTAGATAGAAAGCATCCATAAATTCTATGCATATCACAAAGTTATCAGCTCTCCTTGATGTCCTTTGTAAGAAAACATGATCACATTAAAAATCGTATTGTCGGACAGTAATCAAGACTAAACTAGGAAAATACGCAAAGAAATGTATCACTCATTGATATTTATGGAGGTAATTTATCAGTGGATTATTATAAACACAAATAAAACCGAAAATCTCTAATGTAATCACGCCCACCCACTTCGTCGTATTTTATTTAATTTCATGTACTAACACGCACGTGCTTGAGCCTAAACTTAATGTCCGAAATTTAACTTAAAGAAAAGCGAAAACAATTTTCGCAATATGTACTGCATATAGTGATCGACAGCTATGGTAATTTCAGAGCCGCCCTAGAGAGAGAGATGGGGTGGGAGAGAAAGAGAGAGAGGGGGGGGGAGAGAATGAGAGAGGGGGAAACAGGGGGGGTGGAGAGAGAGAGAGAGGGACGGGGAGAGAGAGAATGAGAGAGGGGGAAACAGGGGGGGGTGGAGAGAGAGAGAGAGAGAGAGGAGAGAGAGAATGAGAGAGGGGGGAGACAGGTGGGATGGAGAGAGAGAGAGAGAGAGAGAGAGAGAGAGAGAGAGAGAGAGAGAGAAAGGATGAGAGAGAGAGAGAGAGAATGAGAGGGGGGAGACAGGGGGACACAGAGAGACAGAGAGAGAGAGAGAGAGGGGGGGGGGTATAAGACTGGTAGAACCGTGTGTTTTTGTACCTACTCTTTCCGAAATTTTTTTCTTGGTTCTTTATCGTGCCCGGCGTAAGGTACAGAAACACAATTTTCCTGATATTATCTCGACACAGTTCTTGGGTCGGTAGTCGGGATAGGGACACTGAAAAAAAACGTCCATTTAATAACGGAAGTTGGAGCCGAGATTCGTTCACATGACCTCTGATCAGTAGCCCAGCACGTGACCTTTAGACCACCGATACACTCCGATAATTGAAAGAGACATTTATGGCAATGGTAAAAAGCTGTCTAAGACTTATTGCCTAACATATATATAGACAAGTAGACAAACGTGGGGATAAAAGATCATTAGTTTCAATATAAAAGATTTCTTATGTAAATACAGTCGTAAAGACTACAAATTCCTCCAGCAAATCTATAAAATATCTCCGAATTGACCTGTTTTCCACATACAAGACACTACACCAATACTATATAAAGACAATTTGCCTTTGTGACTCTGTTAGGATGAAAGTTGTTCTTCATCGAAATTATGCACAATTGCACCAAAAACGAAATCGAATGAAAGTACAGAAATTCGGGACCGAAATTTCATTTCGGATGAGACCAGATTTTCGGATAATCCGAGTTCGGATAATCGAGGTTTTACTGTATTTCATTTTTGGAAACTGAACCCTAGCGGCACTCTCTTTAACAACAACCTCCCTTCAACAACAGTATAATATGTTCCCAATGCACGATTGAACTATTAATTTTAGTTCTTGAACAACAACCTCTCAACAACAACATAATTTTGATATTCCCAAAGAGGGAGAGGTTGGGTTGTATGTTCAAACTTGAGATGTTTCACCATGTTGAATTGTTTTTTATAAGGCGTTTAACAATTTTCCTTATTTTAATGCATTTTAGTCTGTTGTCTTAAAAACAAAATAATGGCAAGTCGACTTCAGACGCGTCGACAATTCAAATAAATCACTAGAAAACTCAACTTGAGTAGGCTTATGAGAAAATTCAAATCACGATTTAGCAGAAGTTAAAGCCCTTAATCCCAAACCTTATCGAATTGTTTTTGAGCTCTTGTCCGAATAATAAGAGGGTTGATTCGGATTCGAAATTTGCATAAAGATTTTAACGCAAATGCTTTGGCGACAGTTTGTATTAAGTGAAATTCACGATTTGTTTCCCTGCGTGGAATTCGCGACTCTTTGGTGATACTTCAAGGCTAAAGTTTGGCTTGTAAATGTTGGGAGGAAACACCGTTATAAGGTGGGTATTGATTGGAAAACGCTGTGTTCCGCTTTAACGAATCTAAGAGATGCATGCTGTGCATTTCAGATTGTAAACATAATTGATTGCCTTAAGTAATTTTAGAAATGAGAATAAAAGTCATTATTTTTGAAGCTCAACTCAACGTTTTATCTCGTTCTAAACGCGCGGTTTTAACAAGGGACTTTTTACTTGACGTTTTTATTTTTCTGCTGACTAAGCTTAAATTTAAAATTGGATAATCAATTAAATAAGCGTCTAAATGTCATCAAAATTGTGTTTGCAAGCACAGTACAACTTCTCCATAGCAACACCCTTTGGGAGAAGCAATTATGTTGTTGTTGAGAGGTTGTTGCTCTAGAGAGGTTTAATTAATAGTTAAATTGTACTGTGGGTAAAATCATGCTTTACTTAAAGGGCGGCTGTTGCTCAATAGACGGCCGCTCTGAAGAGGTTGTACTGTACTTATACACTTTATTGAAATTCAGAACAGAGGTTGACTTGATATTAACCATATTAGTCACGTTTTATATCGTGTAGACCTAACTTATCGCCAGCCAATCATAAAATTTGAATAAACTCAAGGCCTGAGTCCGTTGAGACATCTGACTGGGTTATCAGATGGACGGACTATATAAACAGACGACACTGAATTTAATAAACCGCCAACAGATATTAGGTCAGAAAAAATGTTCAGGGCAAAAAAAAAAGTGATTTTTTTTTAAATTTTTTTTTTCAAACACCTTTTTAAGAGATTACTACTCGGTTCGATACATCCCTGATTGTATTCGTAGTTAAGATTTTGCGATACAAATACAAATGTATAAGGATCTGATCATCGGAGCCATTAAAAAGAGTCGGTAGGATAACCCAAAACACAGCTATTTTATGTCCTAGTATAACAGATAGCAATTCACTATTATTTAATACAAAATCTGAAACAAAAACAAAAGCGAAACAAAAACCAGGTTCCATGGACAAAAATCAGGATTTTGAAGAAAATAAATCATAATCAAACATCTTTGTTTTGGGGAAAAGCGTTCATTAACGAGACTTGTGTAGTCTACAACGAACAAAACATATATCCAGACGAGAGTTTATCATGCGGCCCATTAAATACGTGTTCACATTAATAAATTCTTTATCAATACCAGCTATCGAACTTGCAATTCGGTTGTTTCGAAAAAAAAATCGTCTACTGACGTTGGCAATTATTTAAAGCATGTTTTACGGGAAACACTAAAATTCGCATTTAGCCGGTCCCAGATCCGTATTACTGTTCTTTGATTGAAATTGGGACGTTATCTGTTTTTTATAAGGCGTTCTTGAAGAATTTCGTCATGTTTGTTTGTATATAAGATTACGTATACATATTGACCGTTTTTATATAGTTTGTAATTCTCACATGTATGTTATTTTGTAACTGTATAAATACTATATGGTTTTATTGCATAAAACATTAGATTTCTAATGTGATGAAAAACGTAAATATCAAACCTTTTCCCGCTTTTGTTGTCAACAGAATGCGAGAGCATGTACAATGATAAAGGATTACTACAAGTAGTATTATATAATATTGATTTATCAATTAAGGTAACAGATGTATGTATGTTAACATACGGACGTTTTTATGGTTAAATAATTGAACCAGGACGCAATCAAACACCAGCAACAACAGTAACAATGACTCCAGCAACACCAGTACCATCACCATCAACATCATCATCAACAAGCAGCAGCAGCAGACATGATTAAAAAATTCGGCAACAAACAACTTCAAATAATCACAACAGCTAACATCTTATTTGACGGCAAAAGCAACAACTATGGTAAAACACCACCACCATCATCATCATCATCATCATCAACACCAACTTCATCACCACCCTAACCAACAGTTACTACAACTACTATCAAATCTTCATCGACTTTATCATCGACTTTTTATTACATGTATTTCATATATCTAATCAACTTAGTTTTTTTGTTTATTGAATTAAATGAAATGTCGTTCTATGGAATTAATTCATTTCATAACTTTTTCATTCAGAAATTCGGAGAAACCTAGAACGACTAAAATTAATGATCTTTAAGTTTTATTTGTGACTATGATATTGTCTGTCCCGTGTGATTAATTAATAATTTCATCAAAATAATAGTTTATACTATTTTTTCCTGGATATTTGAGATTTAAAACTCTCCTGCCATAACGATCAAAATTGCAATTCTAGAGAATTTTCTGAGAAAAAAAATACGAATCGTATGTTATCATTTGCGATACACGCTAGAAGTACGTACAGATATAATCGTTGAGAAACGTGTGATATAGGTCATATCTGCAACCCGAGCACAATACATATTTGTGTCTGAAACGAATTCAAAATATATAAGATGACGTATTTACAACACTACTGAGTAAATTAACAGGCTTCTTTGTCATTCAGTCATACGATATTTACGTTATGTTCTGTAATAATATTGACGTTGCCAACTAAGACGTTTGAATATGTCCTTCTTTCGGGCACACAAAGAATTACTACATGTAGTATGTGTCCAATTTTAAATAACTCTGAATTCACGCATTACTAGTTTTAATATGATTATGTCACCACGGCAATTCTAAAAAAATAATTTCAATTAAAATACGGAATGAATTTATTTTTCACATTCCTATTTCTGATTTATAGTCAGTGGTGCAGTTGTCATAGAAGCCATGCGACATAAACAATCAATCGATTTATATAGCTAATGTTTTGTTAGATAAAACTAATGTACTATACAGTAGAATTGATTAAGTTCTGTCAGTCAATTTGTTTACTAAGAACAAAAAAAATACCAGTGTTTCGCTTTGGGGCTAAAAGTCAAAATTAATACAGTCAAACCTGTGAACATAGGCCACCCTTGGGAAAGAGAAAATATGACTTTCATTGACAGGCGACCCTTATTCAAAGGTCATTTTGTTCTTAATAATATATGACGGATTTTAATTTTAATTGCTTTTTAACAGGGTGGCCTTTATTCGGAGATGGTCGCAAACACAGGATTGACTGTGTCAAACACTTGTTTTAGCATTAAATGTATTCCTGTTATTAAACATGAAATCACTGTAAGTGTAGCCTCTTACTGATAGAGGGTCATGGGTTCGAGCCCAGCTACCGACCATGTGTCTTTATGTGAGGATGGGAGTCTAGTACTGGTTCTTCCCGGGAACGATGCTTAGGTGAACTGTCTGCCTCATATGACTCTGACTGTTGAAAATGGACGTAAAACTCAAACAAACAAAAACGAACAAACATCAAACAAAAAGGTAAAATGTACTGTATTCTCTTTAGATATAAGGTCCCTACCTAGTTCCACTCCTGATGTCAATTAACTATTAACTATTGGAACTATTTTACGCACCTCCCTATGCTTTGTTCACGAGTTAACTTCCCGATATCAACAATGCATACTGAAGTATTAAATGTCATGCTCTGATATCATATGTGTCTAGATCAATATTTTACTAATCAGGTAAATTATCTTAATTGTCATCGAAACACATAAATCATCCATTAATTATTCATGTATATAATATTACTTCATCGCGCATGCGCACTCCCTCTTGTCGTTTTATTTAATTTTCACAATTATGAATAATTTAATGTTTAAATGACAGTCTGACGAAACCTTGCAGACGACAATTGACGACGAATTTATCTATGAAAACCTGATACGATTCTTCTGATATTTTTTTGTAAACAAACTTGTTTTAGAATTTATCAACAAGCCAGTATCATGTAATGTCATTGCTTACAAATTCTGACATTTTTTAGTAAACAAACTTGTTTTAGAATTTATCAACAAGCCAGTATCATGTAATGTCATTGCTTACAAATTCTGATATTTTTTTGTAAACAAACTTGTTTTAGAATTTATCAACAAGCCAGTATCATGTAATGTCATTGCTTACAAATTCTGACATTTTGTTGTAAACAAACTTGTTTTAGAATTTATCAACAAGGCAGTACCATGTTATGTCATTGCTTACAAATTCTGACATTTTGTTGTAAACAAACTTGTTTTAGAATTTATCAACAAGGCAGTATCATGTTATGTCATTGCTTACAAATTCTGACATTTTGTTGTAAACAAACTTGTTTTAGAATTTATCAACAAGGCAGTACCATGTTATGGCATTGCTTACCAAATCAATGTTCACAAATGACGTAAAATATTTTAATGTCGTATCATTGGTTAATATTGTCATATACATTGTACATACATAATGACCTTCGTTTCTTTTGCTGGAAATGCGACAACTGTGAGACAAGAAAGACATTGCGCTAAACACTTGGAACCTCATAAAAATACAACACACGAACATCCCGTAAAGGTACAATGCATGATAAGCCAGCTATGTGACATGCATGCACGATTTGTACTCCTCGGCGTTTGTCTAAAGAATGATGCGTATTTCTTAGTCACGGAAATGCCTGAGTAGTTACTGTTGACACAATCATGACGGCAAGACTATGTTTTAGCGAGCAAATGCGTCATGTGAACGATCTATTAAGGCCCAGGTTTTAATACACACGCCATCATTTAAATTATCTGTACAATTGATCGTTGTAAGCCGTTTGTCATCAACATGGCCAACTAAAAACGCTTCCCTGTCTGTCGTCTCTTATCTATATTGCCAGATATATGTCATCTTACTTGCCATCTGTCACCCATTGTTGCCAATTAAGTGCCAGCTAATTTCCAATCACGATTGCGAGTGGTACGGTGTGATTTTTCTAAACGGTTCGCACCGAACTTTTGCATCAACCTAATATCGGGAACTGGTTCTAGTTTCTTTACATCTTGGCACCAAAACATTCTAAATGTTGTAGAAGACAACGGGGGATTCAGTCAGTTTAATTTGCAGACATCGCTAAATGCAAAATTCGTTCAATGTGACTTCAGTAAATTCTAGTATTGTAATTCCTGCTTTTGTAGACACATATAAATTCCTTAGAAACAATAAAATGAGCGGGAATCTGCACAAACAATCAAGTATTTATCGTTTAAAACAACGACCGCGTTATATGTGCAGTATTTAACTAACTACAACATATAAATCAACGATAATGTACGAGGTGATACGACGTCTCCGTATTTTGTAATGTTTTTTATTGTTTCATCGTGAAATTACCAGCATGAAGCACTTTCAGTGTCGCATAAATCCTTCAGCAACATAAAAAACAACATTATCTGAAAATCCTCACAGACAGAAAACAACAAAACAAATGGATTTATGTTGTTTTTTGTTGGTGAACGTGCACGCGCTAGGACGCACCCACTTTCCTGGATTTTTTAATAGTTTTTCTGGTAAAGGATGAGAATATATTAGCACTGATCAGGCTTTCTTGTTACACTTTTTATTGCCAGATTTTCAATAAAATATAATTTATGAATATCATGTTTAATGTTAACTAGCGTTTTATTAATATTATCATTATAAGAAAATTATGACGTATGTTTTATCGCCCACTGAAACAGGTATTGGAAATTAAACGTCTGGCGTGTAACTGTCTGTAAGCCACAGGAACATCAGTGAATCGGCGACCGTTCCTGAGTTAGAAAGGATTGTATTACAGGGAATTTAATGTATCACTTCTGCCCAGGTCATTGTCCAGCTTTAAGGGTGAAAAAAGACTCCAGGCGTACACTTGGATAAACTCTGGCCAACTAGCTTACAGTTGTCTGGTCCCGGCTGTGATTCGAACTTACAGCGGACAGCCAAGGGCTAGTGATTACTAGTCAGAAGTCATAAACATTACACCACATGGTTATAAGTAGCATAATTATATTACTTCCAAATAGCTAAAAAAATGACTATCCAAGACATCCAAAAGGAATCTACTTTCATTTGATAATACAGGATGTTTCATAATATACGTCCCGATTACAAAACAACAGTAGTTTTAGCAATAAGTTAAGTTATGATGTACCATGGATGTAAATACTAGTTCCATTTTGCTGAGACAATCTGGTTAACAATGATAACACTATACAGTGTATAACTTCCATAAACGATCACCTCCGAGTAACAACCACCTCCCTGTTAGAGGCAGTACACTAGCAACCTAGATTGACGTTTTACTTTATTTTCACTATCTCAACAACTGTCCTCTCCTTACAACAGCCATTTTTGTCTTTTTTACCAATGGTGGCTGTTGTAGGGAGGTTGCACTGTATTACAACTTCACCATGACAACGAATCACCCAAATAACAAGAGAGTTAATTGACCTTAACAACGTGGTTTATCAGTACATCATTCTGGCCTGTTTATGATGACAGATAATCGACCTTTGACCTCATAGCGTCCATCACTCCGGTCTTCGAATGTACAGATTGATAAGATATTCATTTGTTTTAAATTTGTTTAGGAATAACTCAATCAATTTGTCAAGAAGTCGTATTCTCTTTGCTTCGGATTTAACACGGTTTTGCTTCAAACAGAATAGAGAAAAGGACAATTTAATTATCACAACCTGTTCATTATCTCAAAGCTGCAAAATGTAATTACATAAAAATATATAGCGTGGTATGTTCTTTATAAAAACGGGGTTAAATCGGTTGAGAGATGTCATCGAAGTGAATGGTTTGTAAAATCCAGATTCATCTTCCAGGGTTGATAAGTTTGTCCTATTAAATAAAGGATAGCAAGAACCATCCGCCTTTGTGATAAATCTGTTAATTTTCATGTTAGACATCAAATTGAACGCATCCATCAATCTGGCCACCACTAGACGACGTCCATTAGTCACTTGAACGAGCGCAAGTCGTATACTGAGAGTTTATCTCAAAAATACTTTCGGTTTCCATATAAACTATACTAATTCAACATACATTACATACAATGTACAACACTAAGAATATTTGGATACCAATCGGAACTCCTTGGCGTTTGTCTAAAGACAATGTCTCGGACATAATAGGAAGGCCGCCATTTTGTAGTAGTTGTTCACGGACTACTTTCCATCATGGATGACCCTTAGAATCCAACGATGGAAACAACCTGTTTCTCTTTCAATGGGGACTTGATGCACATTTTTTCAATCGTGAACGATGATATATGAAAGTCTCCCATTTTGATACAGTAGTGACCAGAAATGTACCCAAAATTTGTAAACGCTACACTTATGTACGAGACGTATATCTCAGTAACGGAAATGTCCGAGTAATAACGATTGTCAGGATACCAAACAACAAAACCACCATGGTTTGAAAAGAGAAGACATGAACATTGGTAGCTTTCTACCGGATGTGGCATGAAATGAGCGAAATGGAATTCAGTCCGAAATGGTAATCAGTCCGAAATGGTAATCAGTCGGATATGAAGAAGAGAATATATAATTATTATAGTGAAAATAATCGAACTGATGTGTCAAAAGGATTCTAGAATGTCATGAAATAACTTTTCCCTTTTAATATAATAGCTTTTATGCAATTAGTTGTGGTTTTGATGCAACTTTAACTTATACTGCACTTGATAAAGGCCATTCACTTGCGCGTCACACCTCATCTTAAAGGTATTTAATTGCTTCGCAATATTTTTGTCAAATTGATGAAATGCTCGAAAATAAAGACATCGAATTTCGCAAATGTAAAATTAATTGAATCAGTGCAAATTACACTCGTACTTAAATTACAATGCAACAAAATTAACATCACTTCGTCTATTAGAAGAGAATGTAGCGACAATAATAGCTTCACATAGAAAGTATTTGACGTGTTTCTTTTCGTGTACAGTTGTTTCCGCGTTGCGTTTAATCATTTCAGAACAATTAATGAAAGAATACTTAAAACGAACTGAATGTTACACTATGAGTGAAAGTCCAAGTTTTACTAAAACTTAACTACAAAAAAAAACATTTTCGCCATGTGTTATTTTCACACTTCAAATGAAGATCTTTCTCAAAATGCGGCATTTTGATTGGATGATTTGAATAAGCTATCTACGGAACCAACCAATCAAAAGCTTTGTTTTTTTATACAAAGCTTAAACTTTATACGAGATAAAACAAAAACTGGATACGACAGTTAGAGTGGCCCACAAGAATAATTATGTGTTGTCTGTAAAAATAGTAAGAACATTGCTTGGCTGTTTCAGTGTAAGAATCTCCATTGCACTATTCTCGCTCTTTGTGAAAATGTATGTCATTTTCGCGTGAAACAAAAATAAAATGACAGATGACTTAGTGTTTTATGCAAGATAACGGAAGTGGTAATGTCGTTTTATTTCATGTAAGCCCCGACAGATAGGAGAAGATAGAGTACATTGAACTCTCGAAGTTAAGACACCATTGGTACCAAAGAATTAAGTTTAAATACGGAGTATTTGGTGAAAAATATACCGTGGTTGCTGCAATGATGTGGTCTATTTAATGAGGTGGTCTGCAGGAGAAGATGTCATGATGTTGCCATGGTTTTGTCTCTGTATAGTCAGATCTGTGTTTGCGGCCACCTGCGAATAAAGTCAGCCTGTGAATAAAGGTCATTCCTTTCAAAAACAATAATTGATTATTTTAAACAGAATAACCAACGAATAAAGACCACCCTATGAATAAAAGTGTACACGTCTGCGCCAAACACCATTTTTTGTACTACACTTACTACAAAATCTTGCACGTGCTTAATGAATATTTGTTTACCACATTTTTAAGGAATAATGGTGTTATTTGTTTCGGTTCAACTATTCAATTAATTTGAATAAACGACTTTTTAAAAGGTTGCGGGATTTTCTTCTTTGTTTGAACTAATATGATAAAAAGGTAATATAACCGTGGATACATGCTACGCCCTATTTCTGACACAGGGTAAGTTTTGCCAATATCTACATCGGAACATAATAATAGCGTAATTACAATTAATGTTTATTTAAGCCAGGTTAAAATCTAGTAGATTTACAAACCGGATCAAAATATAATGATAACATATTCTTCTTCTTCAAACTTCAAACTTTTATTTACTCAGTTCATGTTTTTACATGACAATAAGAGCAATATAGAACATAATATTAACAAATTGAAACGAGGTGGGGCTTGTCAAAATTTGACCTTCTTTAGCTCGTACATGCATTGTAGAACTACATGTATCATAGTGAAATACCAACACTCTTATATTTATGTCGGTTACAATCGTTAAATAAATGTTATATTAAGAATTTCGTGATAAGATCATTTGTTTCAACACCAAAAGTCAGAGATCATGTTTTATGTGAGTTATTTATAGAATAGAATAAGTACTTGATAAAAGAATCACGGTCGAGATTATGTGAGTTATCACGAAGTCAGTGACACCATGTTATAATCAAAGTACTGAAAGTACTCATGGAAACTGAACTTACATAGGCTTGCACTGCAACATGGTACCAGTTAAACAACATCATTGCGGATATAGAAAACATAGTACTTTAGTTCACATCAGAATTCATGCACGACGAGCGAGTGATGGCTATGGAAAATTGAACGATGGTTCCGATTCCAAAAGGTTACAGAACTATTGGATTTATGTAATGCCTGTTTATGAAATAATAACTTTATAACACGATGTATGATTATGATACACTGTGTATATACAGTAAAACCTGTGAATAAAGTTCTCCCATGCGTAATACAAAATGTGGCGTTTACTGACAGATGACTTGTAATCGGAAGTTAGTTTGTTCTAAATATTCAATGATGGTTCATCAAATAATGGCTTTTATTCACAGCCTTGTCGTATTCGGAGGTTATTGCAAATACAGGCTTGACTGTATATACACAGTGCGACCTCTCCAGAGTGGCCCTCTCTTGAGCAACAACCTCCCTTAAACAACTGCTGGATTTAACTATGAATTGAACCTCTCTAAAGCAACAACCTCTCAGAAACAACATTATTTTGCCACTACCAAAGAATGTTGCTTTGGAGAGGTTGCACTGTATATTTGAAACTCTATCTCTCAATACACGAGTACAGTGTCTCTTCCACTGACATACGCAAAAACAATGTATATATTGTATCGTTTATCTAACAAATATACCATATATAGACGTTTCATTATTTATTTATAAGCGATCTTCTATGAAAAGATTGCTAAAGGCTAATATAATAACTATCTTCATATCTTATTTAACAAATGGTTACTTTGACCGGTTTGGATTAGTTAACAATCATAGCTAATTAACACAAGTATATACAATATACTGTACACTCAAATTAAACAAACAAGTCACTCAATGACCCTAACTGTTGGCTAAAAACCCGGATTTCTACCATTGTCCTGACGGGTGAACGGTAGAAGTGGAACCAGTCTGAAACGATTTTCGCGACCAACGTTTTGGCTGGAATTATTAATTTTGTTGTTGACTTACCGGATTTGAAATAAATTTCTTCCTAAGGTAGTGTAGCTTTTGATCTTTTTTATTATCGAAGAATATTAATAAACAATATACATGTATGGTGTTAGCGTGTCGAATAAACTCGTGATGAAATTGTTTGTTGTGTCACGCGCTGTGAATAAAAACAGTAAGACCAGACTAAATGGATACCTCAGTACTATGACCGATTTATTTTCACTCGAAGTTTGTCTTAAATCTGAGATTTTACAGTACAACCTCTCCAGAGCGGCTCTCTCTTGAACAACAACCTCCTTTCAGCAACAATATTATTTTTCCTACTGCACGATGTAACTATTGATTTAACCTCTCTATAGCAACAACCTCGCCACAACAACATAATACTTGTTGCTTTGTAGAGGTTGCATTGTATATATGGTATATATGTCTCTATTAATTCCTGTTTGTAGAATAGAGAGCTGGTCAGTAACCTTAGATTGCTGTTGAATTGTCTTAAACAACCATTAGCAACGCCAAAGAACTAGTTTGTAAAAAAAGAAACATCGCAAGGTATCGCGTATATAATTTGATACTAACAATCTTTTGATGATTTTTTTCTGAAGGTTTATAAGGCTTAAAAATAAGTGTGCTGGTGTATTTTCCATTTACTGACGTCATACGATAAAATTAATGTAACGATTGAACCAACATTAGGTAATCCGTACACATACGAGGACCAAACATTCGGAACAAGTCGGACATTACTGTTGTAATGCATTGGTATAATCATTCCTTATCCGCTGACGCAAATAAAAAAATTTCAGACCAAATGTTTGTGTTACTTGACAACGCCTAATGTACATATGTGATGTTGTTTTTTCTCAACAACCACGACAACAACAACAACAAGAACAATATCCTCATCATAATCAGCAGCAACTTATAAAAGCCACCGAATCAACATTTCTACTCAAAGACAATAATTTCTCGGCTTTTTTCATAGCATTGTCTTGACTGTTAAGACTGTTATGTATACAGAACACAATTATACGCTGGGCTACATAAATATAGTGTTAACCTATCCGAGTGTCTGTAAGGACAGTTTATGAGCTTTTAACACGAACAAACGCAACATCAACGTACTATTTGTCAAGTATTTATTGACGGCGTGTAACATTACCGCGGAAGGATATATCGGTCTTTCCAACGTTATTTATGCACTGTTTTATACGTATTTAAATGGGTTTAGCTGGATAATAACACTGGATTAAGGAATAGACACGTGACCCAATTGGCCACGTGCTTACAATAGTTTCTGGTTACTTATACCTGCTCCTACTGTCCCCTAATCTTATACAGGGAACTTCCGGATGTTTGAAACCGAGTTGGAAAGCGTGTCCAGCATCCCTTCTGGCCATGTCAAGGGGACACGTGTGCTTAAGACCAAGTAACGTAAATATACGGTAATAATATCAGATACCTAAGATTTGCAGAGCCATAACTGAATTCCCGAATTATCGCACTTAAAATTACTATCTAAGTTCAGCAGTTGCTATAGTTATACATTAAAAGTATTGCCTTTAGAATATAAACTCTAAGACGAAGTTACAAAATTCTATATATATTGAAAATATCTCTCTTTCTTTCGCAGAGTTACAGCACTTTCTAGAATTTCTCAGAACTGTTGAAGAATATAAGAAAATTACAGGCATGACGTTTATTGTTAACAATGATTATCTTAAATCTATGCCTTCATTCTTCTTAGACATTAAAAATGGTGTTTAGTTATACTGCATGCATAAAACAGCGATGCAAATGCAGCTTTGTTTTTTTTATGGTGATCTACCTATTAGAATCTGTAACTAAGCGACAGGAACTGTCTGATATGACTTTGGTTCGTTTCGATGATGGTTCGTAAATATTTTTTCAAAAGAAAAAAAAACAGATTCAAAAGATAACTTTATCATCCAGGTCCCTAGGGGTCAATATCAATTTTAGGGGCACTCATGGAGATTACGAGGGAGTGCTAATACATATACAGTACAACCTCTCCGGAGCGGTCCTCTCTTGAGCAACAACCTCCATTCAACAACAGCTTGATATGTTTTTTTCCAGTTCACGGTTTTTATTATTTTAACCTCTCTAGAGCAACAATCTGTCAACAACAACATAGTTTTGCCACTCCCAAAGGATGTTGCTTTGGAGAGGTTGCTTGTAGATTCTATAATTACTAGTATTTAAAGCGTAAAAGGGGTCACACAAAAAACCCTTGAGATGCAGAATTTGAGAATTAAAGTACATTTATTACCAAGGGGTGAACTTAAAATTGCCAAACAAATAAAAAATGTTATTGCGTCCATAACTCTGTTGTTTTCCATAACGAAAAATTCCTAACAAGTCTGTAGTTATTTCATAAAATACACTTATTGGTGTGAAGGTTATAGCTGATGAATGTACGGTATTGATTAGGAACAAGAAAACTTGCTAAGATTTCGTATCATTTCCTGGCGTCTACATTCTCTGAACTGATATATAGCCACATTTTGGGAATCCTGATAAATTTTCCCTTAAGCCGACCCATTGAGTGCGTCGAGAATAATTAATAACGACTTGTTTTTGTCATCGTTGTCGTCTAGGCTATGTTCGTCAATTTTGTACCCTTTTCATATTGTCTGAAATATAATTTTCGATGGGAAGACAAACTTCGATAGCGAGACAGCTGAATTGTGTACATGTATTTGCACAACAACGATATGAAAATATACAAATTCCATATTTTAATGCCTCAGTGAACAGACGGAGAGAACGGGAACCAGAATATCAACCTATGATTTGTAGTTTGGCATCTTTACTGTTTCACTGTGACCACTTCATAGACTACATAATTAATTCTAATTTATGTACGATATATTTTGAAATCACGATTTATGATTGGGAAAAGAATAGTTTTACCCTGTTTATTAGTCTACTTAATACCTCTCAGCAGACAGACGAATAAAACAGGATTTTTATGTTCTTTTTTGTGGTCGATGAATGCAATAAACGTCAAATAAACACAATTCCAAGGATTTTCATTTGTTTATCGAATTTCTGGATGTGTAGGTTACTGTGCAGTTCGCGAATTACAGGAGGTTTGTGTGCAAATTGTAACGTATTTGTTTGTCAGTTTTAAAAAAACAGAAGTATACTATAAATTCTCTGTCTTTTTATATAATAACATATTAACACGAAAATCGTCGAAACACGAAAAAAAGTTTTGACCTAAACAATCCATATTCCTATAAAAGTAGGTCATTTAAAAAAAGAACGCATTGGTTCAACCGTAAGAATGTCTCCTCAGAAAAAATCTGTAAATATGTTTTACGGAGACATTTCTACAGACACTGTTGTTGTGTTCTTAAAACATTTTCATTCACGCATGCAAAGTTCTATCAATTCTTAAGTATTCCGTACCGTAAAGCAAGGTTTCAATGCTTTAATTTGCGTCTACAATGTTTATCCTTTTCTAGGTTGATAAATTAATTATCTGAATTTTAGAAAACAGTTTTTTCATTGTCTTTAAATCTTGTTGTATCTAATCAGAAGATGTGTCTGTCTATTTTTTTAAAATAAGAGAAACTATTCTAAAACATCATGGCTTACGAAGTATGATAAAAACAAATCTAGTCTTACTGTAAAGATTTTTTTTCGCGGCGATTAAATTTTTGAATAAAAAATTGAAGTAGACGCATGCATGATAATTATGTTGCAGCATTGTCAACGTAGATTAAAAAAATAACTCGCATGTAAATGAAAAAATCAAATTGCTGAAACTACTCATGGAAATTGAACTTACATAGGCTTGCACTGCACTGCAACATGAAACGGGAACTACTTTAACAATTGCATGGCGGATGTAGAAAAACGTAGTACTTTGGCCCGCATCAAAATTAGTGACGGCTATGGTATACTGAACTCTAAAATGTGTTTGATAATGAAATTAACGAAAATTGTAGAAAGGAAAAATACTTTATTTATAACAAATATCGATACACGCTTTTACAACATGAAGTACACGGGACTTTATACCACGGAGGGCTATCAAATCATTACGTTACGTGTATGCATTCCCATGGGTAAATTTTAATGGAGAATTTTGGCAATCTTTAATTAGCTCTAATTAAAATTAAGTGTTTTCGCTAATGAAGTGGTTATGTGTTTACGACGTTTGTAAGAAATTGGGCATTGTAAAAGTCTATGATATCATTAAACACTGTTTCATGAAATAAACAGGTTTTCTCTCAACATTTCGAACAATCCTCTCAGCTATTAGAACAAACAAGTCAAACAGTGGTTTAGCATATTTATTTATGTCATATTCAAAAAATAAAACATGCAACAGAATTCATATACAGTAAAACCTCGATTATCCGAATTCGGATTATCCGAAAACCTGGTCTTATCCGAAATGAAATTTCGGTCCCGAATTTCCCTCTACATATTTCAATGTAAATAAACCTCGATTATCCGAATCGTCTAATCCGAATACGAATGTATTGATAAAACTTATTATAGGACCCCCCCTGAAAACCGGAATTCCCCGAAAATCGGACGATTTTCAAGTCCAAATTTTTACATTATTTATCAAAATTTCACTGAAACCTAAACTATGTACCATGTACACTCAAGTCAAAGGGAACCAGTTCATCTGAAAATTGGAATTGTCTAAAAAACCGGACTTTTGGTCCTGTCCGGATGTGATCCGGTCTGCATGAGTTTTACTGTATTTAAAATGATATTTTTGTATATACATGTACATGTATCAGTGAATAAACTTTGTGATGTAACATTTTACATTCTTAACTAAACCTTTATTTAAATGGCTTGCCAGGCGTAGGTATCGCAAATGTCATACGCATTGTGATGTCATAAAGTTATACAACCAATTCAAGAAATTAATCGCAGAAGAAAAAATACCCCTAGTTTGTTCTCGTAGGGATTTTTTATAAGCAATCATTTAAGAGATAATGTTACATCTCCAAATATAGCTATAGTCTGATTATAAATGCCTCAAAATTGGGTACAAACGGAATCGAGCAATATTCATGAACTATATATCTACACAATGATTAAATTTGTATCTTATTGCTGGGAACGAATAGGAAATTACTCCCAACTATAAATAACATTTGGCTTTAAACCTCTTCAGGTCCTTAGAGATTTGTGACAAATTGTTTTAATTTCCCGAACCATTGGTTACCGCTTTATATTTGGTTCATTTTATTTAATTAACACAGTTGGTCTAGACTTGCTATATATACTGTAAACTGGTTCCCGTTCCATGTTGCAGTGCACCAAAGGGCTTTGTACACACAAGTCAACGGGAACCAGTTTATATATACCGTGTATATATCCAAGGGACGCAACTCCTCATTGACTATATAGCAAATCAAAATAACGGAAACATACACCAAGTTATCATGAAGTGTTTAATTCATTGACGAATTACGTGCACATGTTATGTGATATTCGTATGATATAGTTTTACTAAGTCTTGAAAACACTCGAAAAAATACATAAAGGGAGACAACTCTGATTTTTTAAAAATATTGTTCTGTAACGTGACGTTTTTAAAATATCAGACAAAATAAATATTAAGCGTTTGTATTGTTATAAGGACTCTGTATATACATTGTACATTGTATTTCAACAAATGTTTGAAATCTCTCATCAGAACTACGAACATTGAAATAACTGATTGTAATTTCTAACAATGCAACATTCATACAGCGGAAGATATTTTCACGCCGAAAATCTGCCTCTATCCAATAGGTACATGCTTATCTTTTCGTCTTTTTGAGGTTCAATCGGTCTAAACATTTTATTTATGAATACTTTGAGATAAGGTCTGTGAGCAAAATTGTTATGACGTCATAGAATTGCAAATAATGTATTCTTTCAAATACCGTGACATCGTAATTTTCACTTTGCACTGTTTGATACATTCAGGTATTGGCAACTTGTGTTTAAAGGTACTTATCCTCACATCGACGTGACGTATGGGGTGCTACAGATTGGTATCGATAAATCATGATGCTGCATTGACCTAGATTTTACATTTATCGACTTTTACTTGAAGTACAAATGTCTAATATCAGTTTGGTATGACTTATATTGGCCAAATGACTAATGCTCACCTACATGTATGTACAGTGTAATATTCACCTTCAAATGACTGATATTGACCTACAAATGACTGATATTGACCTACAAATGACTTATATTGACCTAAAATGACTCGTATTGACATACATGACACTAATATTGTCTTACAAATGACTACATGTAATTAATATTGACCTGTGAAAGTCCTCTATTGACCTACATATGGCTGATATTGACCTGTGAAAGTCCTCTATTGACCTACATATGGCTGATATTGACCTGTGAAAGTCCTCTATTGACCTACAGATGGCAGATATTGACCTACATAATTATGTCTGATACTGAAATACCGATGTCCAATATTGGCATCCCAAGGCCTAAATATTCGCCTATACATGACTAGTGTTGACCAGCAAATGATTTATACCGACCTGGTATCACCCGTTTACACAGAATTGTAATTGACAGCATGCAATTGCTTTCCATTTTGCACCTTTAGTCGCGGCAGACGTACTCTGTAATACAAATAAAATCCTAAATGTAAAAAGAAAAAGAAACCACTTTAATTTACTGATGATATGATTACAGATTTTTATTGCTATAGCTACAGATAGCATTCAGATATATATTATTTCAGACGCATTTGAAGATCAAAACACCACATTTCGTGGTTCTGCGCCGCATGACGCATGATATAACAACAGTCTTTTTATTTCCAAGATACAATAATTTGATGTATTTTTCGTATTTAAGCGTTTTTATTTCAGTATCTACCGTCTAGTAGAGTACGAGTCGTTTATATGCCTAGCGAGCATTATGATATCAAATTTGTAGTTTAATTTTACTATTAAATAAAAGGGCTTGTCTGGAATTATTAAATCAAAGTACTGACAGTACTCATGGAACATTAATAGACTTGCATTGCAACATGAAACAAACGGGAACTAGTTTAACAATTGCATGACTGATGTAGATTTAAACGTAATACTTAGGTCTGCATAAAAATTCATGCGCGCCGAGCGAGTGACATCTAAGAAAAGTATACAAAATTCAGTGCATTGAATATCACGGAATATATGTCTCAGCGTTTTGAGATGAGAAAATTCGAGTTACCATAGCAACTTGAGACTTTGCTAATGTCGCAATTTTGACTTTCAAATTTCAGATTTGTAATTCTGTTTGCTTGATAAAAACTCGACTATAGGGATGATTTTAAATATACAATGTATAAATTTTATGTTTTGTGTTTTATGGATTGTAAAGTTGGTCTACACAAGGTCGCCGCGGTCCAGACAATATTAAACTTAGAATGACGCCATGTCAATAAACAGTCCCATTCGTTTCCACTCTAGGGGACAAACACTAGCAATACAATGTAAGATATTGTAGCAAATTTCCCGTTTTAGCTAAAAGTGATAAATAACTAGCACATACATTAAGTAAACAAATTGATAGAGCTGTCGTTCTTGTTCGAAAACATACTGCAGAACGAAAACGTTATTTCGACATAGTCCCAGCAGCTGATCGTTATAAAATATAATACATCGAGGGTTCAACGCAACAGTGTCGTAACTCATATTGAAATAAGAACAAGTTACGACAGTGTTGCGCTGAGCCCACGACATGTATGTACAAATAAACCTGTGAAAGGCTGACAGCGGTCATCTTTTAAAACACGTTATTGTTTATTTAGAACAATTTGGCCTCCTAATAAAGGTCGCCTGTTAATAAAGAGGCAACCTTTACTGCATAGTAGGTCTAGTTCGATAGAATCTGGGATATCTTTTATATCTATAAAAGTTGAATAATTAAACACAACATATCATTCCTGGGAATGTTCAAATGCCAGCCTGTTTCACTTAATAATTGATGAGAAGACATTTCTGTATTCCCAATTCTATAATATTTCAAGATGTTGTACTTTTTCTAATGAAAAGTGGAATTCCGTGTAGATCAACCTTTGTGGTGACATATTTGCACTAACACGCCAACTATATATAGTCACGTATTGAACAAATTTAATTCGCATTTATATATAGTGCCGAATGTTTTAGTACTTATTAATTCCGGGTTACACACTGTTCTGAAAATCCGGTTTGATTAAATAGATCTCGAACTCTTTATACACCCATAATTTGAACTTTTGTCTTGGAATGTCTTAAAAACTATTTGCTAACATTTCTTTGCCGTCTATCGTGAAATTCTGACTATAGAATTAACAAAGGTGTTGCAATTGTACCGTGCGCCGATTTGACTATCATTATATAAATGAATGAATGAATGAATAAATTATTAATTGCGAAGTTAATAACTGTTAAAGACATTGAACCAGGAATGCGAGGCCCAGCAGTCCTGTATATTCCACAGTAGGGAGTCCAATAAAACTGACAGGGCCATTGATAGACTAGCTTCTAATTACATAATCAGTCACTTAGATTTATGGCTAATATATAGCTACTGTATAGATACTTAAATTGATTCAATGTTTTATTAAAAATATAAATTATTACTATTTTTTTTTCAAAAGTATGTGTACATTAAATGCAAAATATTAAGAATAAGACAGTTCATTTATTATTATTATTTCATTTGTATTATAAATTTTCCCTTCAGTTAATTAATTACATTCATTAAAATCTGTAAATTAAAAAAGATTTATTCCTGATAAATGTGATATTAATCGCGAAAAAATAAATACATAAATCTGAGGAGAGCTCAATGACGGATGAACCCCGATTCTAAGGAAATATGATAACAGGCGTAAGAAAAAAAATGGAAATCGTATTTTTTTCATATTTATGGAGAGCATCCCACAATGGCGCTGTCATATGTAATTGATGTGTCCGATGATAATGTTCAGTCAGCCATGAGTAGATGGTTAACGGGGGATAAGTGGTTATTGTGATGTCAAACCCTTTCATTCCATATAAATGATTATCTGATGGACAAAATTCTAATTATGCGGAAACCTCGGATCTTTTCCACGTCTCAGGTCTGCTTTATTCAATAGAGTCGGAATTATTGATCGCGAAAATATATTACATTCAAGCTGAATACAAAATGTAATTATAATGGTTGCTAGGACCTGATTTCTATAGGATGACCGTTATAGTAGTAAAAAGCATCTAATTACGCAGCAACTCTGAGAGTTAATTTCTCATGATTTCGCCAAAGCTGCAACAGTTATTTTTTCTTTTCCTCCCGGTGATTTAAATTTTGCCGCGAAACTCTCTACAATATTCCATGTCACACAGCAACAAGAAGGTTAGATTGTAGAAGGTTGTTAGAAGGTTTCCGAATATAGAATATAATAAGTGTACAAAATTTAATGTAGACCACACGTTGTTTTTTCTTTCTTAATCTTTTCCACTGGAAAAGGATCGCGAAAATGTATTACATTCCAGCGATCAGAATAATATTATCTCACCATTTTTAAAAATAAAAAATGGCCGATCTCTCGTTCATACTGTTTTTGGTTTCTCTGATTTATAAACCCACCTCTGTGGTCGAATGGTTAAGGCTGCTGACTTCAAATCACTGTAACCTCTCATTGATACAGTGTCGCTACCGACCATGTCTCTTTATGTGAGAAAGTAGACAGTTGCTTACGAAGGACGGGAGTCTAGTAATGACCGCCTCATATGACTCTGACTATTGAAACTGAGGGCGTAAAACTCAAACAAACAAACAAACGCAGACTTATAACGGATAATAAATATATATGAGTATAAATAATTATAAAAAACAACAACACAAGATAAACAGCTGTATGTCACTCTAATGAGTATATGTAGTTAATCGCTCGAACTATAGTAATAAATAAACACAATGACTGGCAAGAACTTTTTCATTCAACGTAAGCAATCTTCCTATCACAAATACTACGTTTGAGAACTTGTTTCGTATAAATAAATAATTAACATATAAATGTATTACAGTAAAACCTGTCTTAAGCGACCACTCAAGGGAGAATGAAAATGTGGTCTCTGAAGACAGGTGGTCGTTTAACTAGGATTGGAGTAACATACTGGGATATAAAAAATATTGCAGAATTTTGAACATTTAATTATGAAGTTAAAAGATTCATAAAATGACAAATGTAACACTGACAAAATTTGCATTTTAAAAACAGCACTGTAATACCTAATGTTATTACCTACGTCTGTTTTAAATACATTAAGACGACAATGTTGGTTATCTCTCCGCACTATGTATTCCCTCGTTCATATATCAAAGGTGGGAAACCCTTCTGTGTTTTGTACGAATTACGTAGATTCCATTGGTTTTGTTTTCGTTGATGTCTATTGTTATGGAGGGGATTCAGTGCTAGTTAAAGATATTCACGAGCAGTTGTTCCAAACCCAACAGAAAATAAAAACACCCACAGAATGCGTGCTAAACGTTCGACGCTTCCGACACGTTGTAATAACAGAATTCATTCATAAAACCTCTTATATAAACACTTCCGTCGTCTTTTATCGGCATTTTTTTCTGGATTAGTCTTCCAAAAATTAATTAGTCGGATGTATCAGATATATCAATAAATATAAGTTGATATCTAGGACTTACGGCCTGAACATGTGTTAATAATTCCTAATTCTCATAAATCGCGCCGGGAGCTGGCATGCTCGAAGTCAGGATTGACGTTCATCTATTTTAGCCAGAGTTTATACAATAATTAGTTCAAAACGGGTATGAATAATGAATGTACTGGGTTTTTGTATTGTCATTTACACATTGTATTCGTTTCGAATGTTGATTGTAATGGCTCTTTTGTATAATGTTTATTTTATGCATTCCAGGTGGAGTCATTTGACGGTACGGGACGGCGGAGTACGGTATTCACCAGATCGTCAGAACGCATTACCCTGGGGAATATTTCTTAAATCAACACATGATTATTCGCTGGAAACTGTAAAAATACAACAATAAAGAACTAGTGGATTAATATAGCACATATGTGCCATAAAAGTCATCGAAACAATAGTATTATTCGAAATAATATGGTTGCCACGTGGAATTTAGCGCATAATAGAAACGGTGTCGTGATAAAGAGCTATGCGTGAATATTGCTCAACTAATGTGTCGTTATGTAACTTACGCAGAGGTTGGTGTTCAGGGACTTACTTCGGAGAAATTTATTTTTACAAGATTATAAACTAATTCTCGTCCTAAAATTTAATCGGATTTAAAAGTTGTTTCATACAAGCATTCAAATATGTTGTGAAATGTAGGGCTTTTGGAAATGTTTTCAAAATATTGAACAGAAAACAATCGTTGTGCTTCAGTTCACTAATCTTTTTACAGGGGTGAAATTATACTTGTAGACAGTTCACGAATAGCAATATTTGATTGATGGCCAGACTGAAAAAGACCACCGCGCGCCAGGCAATTAAATGCGCATGCGCGAGTTTGTCACATGTTTATCACGTGGTTTAGAATGAAGAAGCAAAACGTTCGAACATTATCTCTTATCGTCTGTACGTTCACCTACTTGCTTGTTGGAGCAGCCATATTCGACGCATTGGAATCAGAATTTGAAAAAGAGCACAGTCGAAAACTTCAGAATGTCGAACATCTAATTCGTACACAGTACAACATGACGGATGAAGATTTTAAAGAATTAAGACTGAACATTATCAAATCCGTGCCATATAAGGCAGGTACCCAGTGGAAATTCGCCGGCGCTTTCTATTTTGCGTTGACTGTTATAACTACAATAGGTGAGTATCGTTCACACTATCTGGTTCTTATTTGCCATAACACCTATACTTAGCGAATACAGTACACTACAAATAGCCCATTTTTGATTGTCGTCTTTTCTGTGAATCCGTTTTTTACTCTTAATTCTAATTCATGACATTGGCCTGAATAATAGCATAGACCTTGTCTTACCACTTTATAACTTTTTAAATCAAGTTCTGGTATTTTTTTTCACTTCATGAAAGACACGAATTTTCTTTCGGTTTGTGCAAAATTTCTTCAACATGTTAAAATTCATCATGGACAAGTTAGTATAAAAATACATAAATATGGATTGACATAATTATATTAATTATATACATACTGAATGCCGAGTAGTGTGAAACTTTCAGTCAAACCTTTGCTAACGGTCACCTGCAAATAAAGGGCATCATGTGAATAAAGGTCATTCTTTTGAAAACCTTCTTTGATATATAATTAAGATAATAATGGCCACCTTGTCAGTCAAGTCCGCATTTTGTCTTTCCCAAGGGTGGCCTTTGTTCACAGGTTTTGACTGTATGCCATTATAAAGACTACTTATTTTGTACCAAATTTCTATTTTGCTTCTACATTACAAGAATAGTACTAACTTATTCTAAAGGCCTTTTTGCCTTTATGGAGATTTCATTATTGAGTGTTTGCGGTAAAAACGGCAAGTAAATTGAATTAGGATTAAGAGCGAAAAGTTTTTATTGTATCTTCGCTACTTACAATAATGTCTGTACATCTTTTTTATCAGATTTTCTCGATAATTTAACTGTTAAACCAATTTACCCAACAAGCTGTACAATCTACTACACATGTTTCGCGGTGTCTACAACACAATAATGGTGTACTTTAAAATGGGGATGGTGATTTATGAGTTTAACAGACATTTATTGTCCCAAATGGTTTGCTTGTTAGCTTAGATTGATCGAATTTTAAAAAATACATTAGACCTGTGAATTTTGTTGTAAAAATCGTTCTGAGTGGTATTTGTGCATTATTGTGTATGGCTAGAAATTCACAGAAACAACTGCAAGACATTTATCGGTGCTTTACGTCGGGCACGCTAAAGACCACTGCAGTCCGTAATCCGGGTTTTGAGCTCGTCGTGTGTTTTTACTATAGAGGTTTTACTTATACGGTACATGCATACATATACATGTAATTCAAAATACAGACAAACCTGTGTTAGCGGCCACCTCCGAAGATCATCCTGTGAATAAAATCCATTCTTTTAAAAAACCGTCGTTGATTATATGAACAAATGACCTCCGAAAAAGGTCATTTTTTGTCTTTCCGAAGGGTGGACTTTGTTCACAAGTTTGAATGTATCGAAAAAATGTGAGACATAGTATGTGATATATGTAATATCTCAAAGATGTCTTAGAAGTGCCCCATGTCAGCTTGAATTATTGAAAAACCCAGACGACGATAATTCAAAATAATAAGTTACTTCCAAACTTGTCGAGAGACGTCAACATTACCAGTTTTTAAAATATCTCATACAGTTTTAAGGCTTTCTTTTCTGACGTTTTTAGAAGACAACAACCTGTTGTTATAACGTGTGTTTCGTTTGAAATTTCATAGCACTGTGGTCTCAATTTTCTTATAAAGAGTGGCCACGTATTGTTTGAAAAATAAGGGACTATAAAATAGACTGTGTATCAGGTGTTTGGTCTTTATATGTCAAGTTGAAGAAGAAATATACAAAACCAGTCCATGAAAATGTTTTTTTTTATGATCAGGTAATTTTCACGTTGAAGAGGTCTCTTAGTGAAATTTAACTGTAAAATTATGCGGCTATCACAAAAATGACATTCTGTATGTATACATGCAGTTCTAAAAGAAACAGTCATTTACTGATTATTTGCTGATATAAAATTTGCACAAACCAATACAGTACAACCTCTGCAGAGCGGCCCTTTCCAGAGCAACAACCTCCCATAAACAACCGCATGATTTTTATCACTGCACGATTTAACAATAAATTCACCCTCTGTAGAGCAACAACCTCTCAACAATAACACAATTTTGCTACTCCCAAAGGTTGTTGCTTTTGAGAGGTTGCACTATATTTACTTGTTGCTTTTGGAGACGAAATGAAAACGCGTTTTAATACTACCCACCTCAGTGCTATTTTAAAACGATTTTACGGCATGCAAACATACAGAATTTATCTCTGTTCAGTAATTAAACATTCTATGTACATTCATCGACACGTGACTTAGATCTAATTCGTTTGTGCTTTGTGAAGTCATGCGTTGATGATTGTTTTAATGGCGGTATATGGTAAAATATTAAAGCTGCTTACGCATGCTGGTACATAAACAATAAATTGAATAAAAATACGTTTTGTTTATCATTAGATTTATGTTCGGCGTATGACAAGCAGTCTGATTTACATTCATCTATTTTGCTTAACGAATGCAAAGTCGGTGATCTACGTTTTTAGATATTCTTCCATTATTGAGCTTATCATTTATTGAACGAATTCTAAACAATTGAAGAAACTTCATTACCACTCCTTCCTGCGCTCGTTTAAAATAGAACACTTTTTTGTGAATGGCAAATTACAGTAAAACTTTTGAAAATCGAAAACCTTCCGGACTCGGCCAAACGTCCGGTTTTCTGAGAATTCCGGTTTTCAGAGAACCTTTGATAAATTCTAAAATAAATGGGACTTGAATAATTGTCCAATTTCTAAAGAATTACGGATTTCAGAGAGTCCGGTTTTCAGAGAGTCTGGTTTTCGGGGAGTCCGGTTTTCAGGGAGTCCGGTTTTCAGAGAGTCTGGTTTTTAGGGAGTCCGGTTTTCAGAGAGTCTGGTTTTTAGGGAGTCCGGTTTTCAGAGAGTCTGGTTTTTAGGGAGTCCGGTTTTCAGAGAGTCTGGTTTTCAGAGAGTCTGGTTTTTAGGGAGTCCGGTTTTCAGAGAGTCTGGTTTTTAGGGAGTCCAGTTTTCAGAGAGTCTGGTTTTTAGGGAGTCCGGTTTTCAGAGAGTCTGGTTTTTAGGGAGTCCGGTTTTCAGAGAGTCTGGTTTTTAGGGAGTCCGGTTTTCAGGGAGTCCGGTTTTTAGGGAGTCCGGTTTTCAGAGAGTCCGGTTTTCAGAGAGTCTGGTTTTTAGGGAGTCCGGTTTTCAGAGAGTCTGGTTTTTAGGGAGTCCGGTTTTCAGAGAGTCTGGTTTTCAGAGAGTCTGGTTTTTAGGGAGTCCGGTTTTCAGAGAGTCTGGTTTTTAGGGAGTCCAGTTTTCAGAGAGTCTGGTTTTTAGGGAGTCCGGTTTTCAGGGAGTCCGGTTTTTAGGGAGTCCGGTTTTCAGGGAGTCTGGTTTTCAGGGGTTTTACTGAATACGGTTATTATTAGTCAAAGATAGTTCCTCTTGAGCGCAACACCAACAATAACAACCAAACAACATCTACACAGGGGCTATCGTCACACAAACAGCTTGGGTTGAGGTAGACCCTGATGGGTGTACACCTGGTAGAACCACCGACCTTCCGTAAGCTAACTGGACAGCTTCCTCACGTGGGATGCGAGACTACAGCGGTGAGAGGCTTGTGTTTACTAGTCAGAGACAATAACCACTGAACCATGGAGTCGCTTCTCCCCCCCCCCCAGACAACAACAATAAAAGCAACAGCGTCAACAAGGACGATGTTAACCGCGGCATGATAAAACAACATGAAGTATATTTGTCATGTGACACACTGTACTTAATACAGTAAAACCCAAAAAATCCGGAATCTTCCGAAAAATCGAATATTTTTTTCGGAAAACCGGAATGCTCAGAAAACCGGAATTTTGGTCCAGTCTGGAATGGGTACGGTTTTGAGGGGTTTTACTGTATTGTAATTTTTCAGAATTTCTTGTATCATTATATAATATTATCTAGGTATATTTTATTGTCCCAGAAATAAGATCCAAAGAGAACGATTGGTTCAAGCTGCATCGCCGTGTACATGCCTGACTTATTTCATTCCTATTTCTTTAACTACATGTCTAGGACCCTTAAGTCAAAATTTATCTTTTATCGCAATGTGACTTGAAGTATCCGAAAACTAATCAAGTTTTGTTGCAACAAGTACACGCAATACGGTTCCAGATAATTTAGAATCTTTAGAAGCCAGATAGAATTCTCGTGACAATAAAGAAATAACATTAGATTAAATGTTGAAAATAAATCTAAATTTTGCGACGAAAATTGATTTTTTTATGTTACACAAAATATCCGCTTTACGGCATACATAGACATGTCGTAAAATCTACACATTCGGCACTCTGACTCTACACTAGACGCTTAATAAATTTTAATTTGACATAAAAAAACGCGTCTTAATTTAGAAGTACATACGCTTCATTGCCTCATGGTTTAATTATCATGGAACTATTATATTGTCACGTGTTTTACTGGTCACGTGGTTCGTTCGGTCAGGAGCTTTGGATGTCACGTTTTTGTATCACGTGATTTGATGGTCAATTCTGCACACCTTATTTACTCATTACTCACTATATAGACGATGCAGACGTTATGCCCATGTACGGATTGTCAGTTTCTGAGACATTTGTTGTAACAAAATGTTAGTTGGGAGGTCGACGAGATGTGATGAAGAAAATTGGAGTTTGTATTCATGTACTAGTAATTCAAAATCTGTGGTTGAAAGCCATGGTGATTTTAACGTGATATAAAGGGATCTTTATTCGGCATGGTCAGAGATGGTTTTAATTGCTAATATTTTAATAAGAAATTGAATGGTAATAGAAATCATATGATTTTGTAGACAAACTGATCGTAAAAACAGGGTCTGACTGTAGTCTTATAAATATCTGGTCCCCCCTCAATATCTTATGATATGAATAAATCACGTACATTTGTAATTTTAAATATTGGAACAATGGAACGTCATTCGAGAAAGTATAAATATTGATGTACACAACTTCACGTTAATGTAAGAAGACAAGTGTATATATAGCCTAAGAGATTTAATGGAAATTCAGACAAGAAAAATGAGAAAATGAGTATAAAATATCGACTTTGTAATCTTTGTAACATTCTGCCAAGTTTGATCAGAACGTTAGATTCTGAGAAAGCTAGACGGTGTGAATATTTTATGTATTAAAGGGAGATAACTTTGGAAAAACCCACTGTAAACTGGTTTCCGTTCCATGATGCAGTGCACCAAAGGGGGGGGGGGGAGGGGGCTTTGTACGCACAAGTCAACGGGAACCAGTTTAAAAAAAATTGCCAGTCTGCGTAGCTTTAGAGCCAGGAGCAGATGGGAACCAACAGGAGAGGTTTTTCAAACACTTGGTTCATCTTCGTCCTTATCGTTATAGCACTATGTAAATCCAAAATACAATATAAATTCAAAAATGATCATGGATGCATCTTTAATGTCACGTGGTATATTATATTACCCAGCATGCAATAGTTCTACAACTAAATGCACTGGTTGCTACTAAATGCGCAATTTTCGAAACGACATTTAGGCTAAGGTCTGATGTTTTAAACTATTTACCTACATACCAAATTATGATTTAGTCCAAAAAATGCAACTACTGATAATGAAAACACGCAAACGGAACATTCATCACACGCTAGTATATATTAATAAGTATTATTTCATAATTATGTATGACGTCAGAGACACTGACTCATGCCACTAATTGTTTATTACTATGTTATTGTAGAGAAATGCTCACTAATCTTGCCGTAGTTTTGTTTTGTACCCGTCTGACATAATAATGTTCTTATAATGACTTAATGTTGCTAACAAAACTAAGATGGAACAATCGTGATCTTAGAGACTAAATGATACAAAACACTCAATTTGTACAGAAAGTTGGAACAGTCGAGATATCTGCTTCAATATACAGTGCAACCTCTCCAGAGCAGTCCTCTCTTTGGCAACAACCTCCCTTCAACAACAGCATAATTCTTCACACTGTACAATTTAACTTTTAATTTAACCGCTCTAGAGCAACAACCTTTCAACAGCAACATAATTTTGCTTCTCCTAAAGGGTGTTGCTTTGGAGAGGTTGTACTGTAGTTGTTGTAAACTACATTGCAGCCTGCTTAAAGATTTAGTGGCATGTTTTAACAGTTCTAACCTGTGTCTTGTATCACATCGCTAATAAAACAACACATGGTTGCCTCAATTGTTCTAGCAATAACACCACTCAGCCAAGATTTACAGCGTTTTAATTTCGGTATATCTACGGAAGTTTAGTTAAATGTTGTCATGTTTTGGTAAAATTGTATTTAGGCATGTGTCAAGTACATGCATTTTGTTTACATATACATGGAGTTCACTGTGGTATGTAAATAAATTCGAGAAAAATAAATTGGAAAGAATATTGTAAGGTTTTGTTACTTTATAAATACTTAGCCGAATAAAAATTGTTTCAGGCTTCAACTTCTGAAAGCTGGTATAAATAACAAATAAGATTCAAGTTTTACACAGGTTTGATTATATATTGATAGGTTCTTGAGGTCTGATTGTCAATTTTGCATGATATAAAAATCTGATCAGATGAAACCTTGGGAATAGCAAAAATATGTTGTTGTTGTTGTGAGACCGTTGCTCAAGGGAGGTTAAATTAATAGGTAAATCATGCAGTGGTGAAATATGTTGTTGTTGATGGGAGGTTGTTGCTCAAGAGAGGGCCTCAGTCAGTACAATACGTACGAGGGTTGTCATGCATGTTTTCTTTGTAATAGTTATATCATTATAAGAGTAGTGCAGCACTATAGTTTATGAACTTTTGAAACACCCCCGGATGCTTTGATGAAATTATACCAAGGTGACCATGAACTACATCTCAACTTTTTAATTTGGCTTTTTTAAAATAACTTAATAATTATTATATGAATATGCAATCTTGTTACTATGGTAACGTATATACGCGTAAATAAAAAACAACGGAAATACGTGCCATAGTACACATTCATGTCTTCAACAATATACATTTCTATCTTTATTGTACTAATTACGGATTCCAGTAATTTTGTTGCTCCGGCTGAATTAACACTTCGTTTGTATTCGAATTATATGGCATACGGCGGCATACCTTCAAATTTAGATTGCATTATTCAATTACCACAATTCATTACTCGGTGATAAGCTCAGCTGTACCGTCTGTGACACAGAAAATAAGAAAGAAAAAACGCTTTGATTCCGTAAGTCTTATGATATTTTACAACTTCGGGATACAAGACTAATTTATGAAAAAAGCAGGGTAATGATTATCTTTGCATGAGGTGCATGAAGTACATAAATACAACTAATGAAATAATGACTGTCTGGCATTAATTAGTGGGCTGGGCTTATTGTTTAGTCTAACTTAAAAGAGACCCATAAAATCAAATTACCTTGAAGTGTTTTACCTATTAATTACAGATACGCAAAGCGAACGCGGACAAGACGTAAAATATCGTTCACGTAATACTCGCGCAGTGACTAATATGGTTGTACCCTACCTACGATTAAATCGTAAATTTGAGAAACTTATATAATTAACAAGGTAAAAATCGTACAGAAAGGCATACTCAGATAAAGAATGAGTGCCAACAAACTACTTCAAAAAGTGCTGGCGTCACACAAATGTTTTGATATCATAAAGTCATTAATCAAGTGATTTCATATTGACTTTGTTATTAGGGCCAAGGACTGTTGTATTTACCTGATGCCTCAATTAATAAACAGGTCATGGGGAGCAAACTGCTTTCAGATATAAACTAGCTACTAAGGGTCTGAGTCGGTACCTTTTTTTTTCCAAGATGGCATCCATTTCCTCGTCTGTTATCAATTTTCGTATTGGCCCTCCTTCTCAGCCAATCAAAATGCTTGAATTTCGTATTGGCCCTCCTTCTCAGCCAATCAAAATGCTTGAATATCGTATTGGCTCAGTTGTCTCGTATCTCTCATATAACACTGGGTATTTATTTCAATACGGTCTATATAAACATTTATATGATCTGTTTACTTAGTGTAAATACCAAGTTAGTCTGGATTTCCTGCCCCTCACACTAAAATTACTATAGTACGGCGGGAACCGGACTAATACCAAGTATTTTTGACTTGAGGATTTTTTGTTTCTAAGTATTGAGGAAGTGTTTAAAATCGCTAGGAAAATAAGTGGTCGCTATAGTGAGGTTGTTGTAGTATATAAGTGATTGTTTAGTGAGGTTTTACTGTATTTATAAGTACAATCACCCATTTATATCCAAATTCGGAGTTATTTAAATCTAGATCCAAAACGATTTATTCTATTGTGTTCTGTTGGCGCACGTTCAAAATCCTTTTTCTGTACTGGAAATTAGTTTAAAGTAACACCGATTTCATCTGAAATTTTGTCCAGATATGATTAATGTAGTTTTTACGTTTTCATTTATCAAACTTCGATGCCGTCAACGCGGCGAGGAGCTGATGCGTGCTTTATTCCAAGGATACCGTTGTTTTGTTGCCATGACGTCATAGATCACATGACTAAGAACATGATCGGAGCATGGTTTAAAACTAGATTTTTTGTCTTGATGATTTTTTTTTGCTACCTGAAAGATTGTTTCAGATAAGTGATTATTAATTGTTTTAGTGGGTCGTTAGTATGTTATGCCTTAATGTATCTGTCTGAGTTTTTTTATAACGAAGTCGTCTTAGAATTTCAGACATAATTCAGTTGTTTGATGAGCGTAATACAAACTAATTTATTACCAAGGAAAAATATCTCTCGGCGTCGTGGGGTTCATACGGTACTTGTCAATTTTATCTATTCCATAAATTTACGATTGAGTGTAGCTGAGATGTCACTCTCTCTGGTAGGACGTCGCCGCTCCGCCTGTCTGTTATTGTGACAGATATCTACAGGACACGATGTGATGATGAGTTTTACGCCCCTTTTCAACAGTCAGAGTCATATTAGGCTGACAGTTCATCTAAGCATCATTCCTAGGAAGAATAAGTACTACACCCCCATCCTCCGTAAGCAACTTTCTATTTTCTCACATAAAGAGACATGGTCGGTAGCAGGGTTCAAACCTACGACCCTCCATTAGTGAGAGGTTACAGTGACTTGAAGTCATCAACCTTAACCACTCGACCACGGAGGTGGGTGTCCATGTGGAAATCACGATAGGGAATCCATCCGATGTACTCACTTTGTAAGACGCTTAAAGGGACATACCCTACAACTAACAAACATTCTGTGAAAGTGTAAAAATGTGTTAGATGTATATGTAAAACAATATATAATGGATAATTGCAAGAAGAACTTGAGTCATAAAATGACTAGTTAAGGTACTAGCCACAAAAATCATAGCTATGAATAATAAATCACTTCCACCCAAAAATTGTACAACAAATTCCAAAGAGTTTCCGATCTTTTATGGAAACTAATATTTTTTGTGATTTTATTTTTAATTGGATGAATATTTGGCTGAAACTTTCTTTGTCGGCTTTTTTCTTTACAAGCTTCTTATTTATCATAATTTTGCCTTGATTTTAGATGCACCAAGGTATAGGGTATGCCCCTTTAAGAGGAATAGATACAATCAGAATTATGTTTTTGCTTGTTGGCTAGATTTAATAGCAATTTAGCAAGTACATGTACTTTCATTTTTTATTTATCCGAGGAGAATTTGAGGATGACACCAGTAAGCCATTATTAATTTTGACAAAAGTTATGTACAAACAATATGATATAGATTATTTCAATATGAAATTTAAAATTCAGTTAAAATGTGTTGTGTTGGAAACAGTTTTTAATGGCTGGCGCGACGTCCTTCTGTGTAATGATGTAAATCATGATGGCGTCACTGGCCAGGTTTGAAAATACTGAGCTAGAATTGAATGAACAAAATATCTAGAGAGGTGGGGAAAGTGAATGTCTGTCTCACATGTAGTTTTATTCCGCCAAAACTACATTCACATCTAAAGACAAAAAGTATTAATTAAGGGACACATCTTCACAATACACAGGGTTTGTCTCGTATGGCAACATATTTTCAAATTAATACAAGACGTTCATACACTTGTCGAGTCATCTGACGAATTACGGCTTGTAAAAGTGCACATTTTCATTATTTTCTCCGATTGTCGTAAGCAAATAATGATTAAAAAGTACACCCCAGGTTTGAATAATAAGATATTCGATGTTGCTCGTCTTATGAGAAAGAATCATAAAATATAATGGGAATAAACGTTCTTTTTATTGATCGATCTATATGAACTTTTATCCAATCTGGTTTATCGCCACAGATAGCGATTTTGTTCGCAAAGGAATGAACAATATGGAGTTACACCATCCACACTTGTTGATTGAAGCTATTCCCTCGAATTCATTAATTGGTCGTATCTGACGTCGAATATTTTCTACCAAATAAGTAATTTTCTTAGAAATTTCGCAAAAATATATTTGTGCAAATTATATTCTCTTAAAAGCAATATCGACTTTAATTAATATAACGACCATATTCGGTAATGTTCTTTATTTTCTTTAAGCGATAAAGCATGCCCATTTCGCGGAAATTGTGCTCGTTCCGTCAATTGCGGTGCGTTTACTAAAATCAGATGTGAGCGAGTTTCGGAGGTGCATGCGTATAATTTGTAACTTATCGTTTCCCGAAATTGATTTGAATTTAAGTAGCTTAGACTTTCGACTGGAATCATAAATTGATTTACCACATTTCCTCGTCTGTTCTCGCGAGAATTTCAACATTAAAACAATAACATCTCACTTAATGTCATGTGAAGAAACTACTGAAATATTGTGATTTGCGGATCACGTACGCTTTACAGCAAGTTGTTATAAATTAAATTAACGCATTATCTCTAGGAATCTCGCGGTAATTTGACATGAAAACTACGGAGAATTCTCTAATAAGCTCGTGACAAAACTTGTTAAAGTTCAAGCTCTGTAACACGTACCATATACAAAGTCATGTTGCCTAAACTTTAGTTTCGCTTCAATTGTCAGTCGCCTAAAGTTATTTAACTCACGTCAGTTCAAATTATTCAATTCTTTACACAATGAGAGAAATCAGCTGAAAAAGATAATGTTAACATACTATACCAGCTAACTAGTAAAAAGCTAAAGTTCGAATTTACGTATACTCAACTCGTTTTGGGGGTATGATAAACAACTATACATATTATATAATATGTACTAGTACATTGTATTAAATTTTTGTCTCTTATTTTATCTTTTGTCTCTTTGCGTTTCGTCGTATTGGGTTTTAAAACGTCATCAAGAATTTACTAAGCAATCCCCGGTGGAAAGTTTTATTTTCATACTTGCAGATGAAATTTCACAAAACAACGCAAAACAAAATCAACCATCAGTCATATTTTATGAAATTTGATTCGCGATCTCTCTAAGGTAACGTTTCATGTTTCCTCAGTTAATGTAAAATTACTTGTATTCTCGGAGTTCGTTTAGTTTATATGTACTCGTAGATGTACTGTTTTTTATGGCTCCCACTGTTAAGTTTTATAGGAAGGCTGTGAAAACCGCATTTAGCAAGTAATTCAATTAAAAGAGATATTAAGAGAAACAATTATTGAACATTTGATATTTTGATGTGGTTGATTTTGTAGAGAAATGTTGTACTAATGACATTGAATAGGACTTTTGTAGATACATTGTAACCTGTCAACTTTTACCATGGTCAGACAATAGAATTTGTACCGTGATAACATAATTTTCTGATAAGAGTGGTTTCCTAATTTGAGTGGTTTTGTGACGCGACGCGAGGGAGTTCTGTACCTGTTGGTTTGATAATTTAGAGAGTTTTCTAAGATCTGATTAGAGAGGCGTAAAGAGAGGGGTTTTTTTAATAGAGAGATTCGGATCAGAATATACGTGCTGTTAAATCTGTTTTAGCGGCCACTTCCGTAAAAAGGTCACCATGTGAATAACGGCCTATCAATAAAGGCCACCTCCGAGTAAAGGCCACACTGTGTCGGTATAAAGTCCATTCTCTTAAAAATATGTCATAGATTATTTGGAACAAATGACCTCCGAATAAAGACCACTTATCAATAAAGGCAACATTAAGTCTTTCCAAAGGGTGACCTTTGTTCACAGGTTTGACTGTATGCAGTATTCTGTTATATGATTATCATTTGTATCATTGGCTTAATGTGGTGTTACATCTTATATAAAATAGGAAAAGGTTTTGATCATTATAGTGTCACCCGTATTTAAAGGACCAGCCAAGTTGGCTTATAAGACACGTGTCTTTTGTACACACAGTAACTCCCGAATCCCTCCGCTTTCTTCCGGGCGCCTGACAGAGATGGGCCTCCAAGTTGGAGTTGACCATACCAAGGCCTCCGGATTACTGATCAGTATTAGCTGCGCTCATCCATTAGCATCATGCAACATGTCATTGTCAAGCGTGAAATACCAGGCGGAGTCCATTTACTTTGGCAGGAGATAATTCACTCATGTTATTGGTAACATAACCTCGCCCGGGGTGCTAGACATTGTCATTTTAGAAGGAAATCAAACACAACAATGATGAATATGAGCGAAAGGCTTGAAACCGAATCCATCTTCTAAACACATGGCTTGCCTTAATCAGCTTAACAGATTGGAGATGAGCACGTGATTCTCAATAATAATTTGAATGAATAAATCCCAGTCAAACTCCCCCCACCACGCAGTTAGACTTGGAAAGCTCGAACAGACGGAGATTGGATCCGGGAACAAACGGGCGAAAAAAAATTATTATATTGACGAAAATTATTTCATTTATTGATTTAATTTCAATTTAAAAAAGACCCATTAAAAATACTAGGTATGTTTACAGTCAATTTATTCCTACAATAATGTTATAGAATTCAGTTTACCTCATAAATGTTTGAGTTAAATCAATTACGCACCATCCCCCCCCCCCCCCTCCCTATACCCAACTATCATAGCAGACCGTTCATCTATCGCTGTGAATTAATTTCAAAACTAATACCGATTATTCATTTCAAAGTCATCAAGAATTGAGTAATAAATATTTAAGTGATTTTCAAGCAGATAGCCAGTATACATCATACATATTAGATTAGTTAGGCTGCGAATAACATCGTATGTTCACTAGTTATTATTTATACCCTCCCATGGGCTCAATAAATAAAGCTTTCTCATTAAGCATATTAAAATGTTTTCACCAGAGCCAATATTTACAAAAAAAGATAATCTGTGAATATAATGTTAGCTTGGTAGGCCTATTGTTTTAGATTAAAGCAAAAGGAATATTTACCATGTTTACACCAACATCCAAACAATATAGGGGCAGCCTATGTGGGTAAAACTTTCTTCATACATCCCTTTTTTAAAGCACTGAGATATAGTTGATTATGAAAATGAACATAGTTGTGGTATATGTGTTGTTTTATGGGGCCTGTGTAGTTTTGTTGAGCCTGTGTTGTTTTGTGGTATATGTGTTGTTTTGTGGTATCTGTGTTGTTTTGTTGATCATGTGTTGTCTTGTGGTATCTGTGTTGTTTTGTGGTATCTGTATTGTTTTGTGGTATATGTGTTGTTTTGTGGTATCTATGTTGTTTTGTGGTATCTGTGTTGTTTTTGTGGTATCTGTGTTGTTTTGTGGTATATGTGTTGTTTTGTGGTATCTGTGTTGTTTTGTGGTATCTGTGTTGTTTTTGTGGTATCTGTAATGTTTTGTGGTATCTGTGTTGTTTTGTGGTATCTGTGTTGTTTTATGGGGCATGTGTTGTTTTGTGGTGCCTGTATTGTTTTGTGGATCATGCGTTGTTTTGTTGATCATGTATTGTTTTGTGGAGCATGTGTTGTTTTGTGGTGTCAGTGTTGTTTTGTGATGCCTGTATTGCTTTATCTATGCATTTGAATTCGTGGGGATTTGATTTCGTGGATGAGCCGATCCACGAAATCCACGAAATTAAATCCCCAACGAAAATTAATGATTCCACAGTATTAAGAGCAACATATAAAGCTATAAGCTGTATAAACAATTATGGATGAATAACATTTTCTCTTCTCTATGTTTTTTTTACTTTAATCGCAAATACCAATGAAAACAATTATCAATAATTGTTGATGGAAAATAATATTCTTTATGTCAAATGTGTCTCTTTAAATTTCAAATCTTCTGAGAAAAGATATTCTCAATATTTCTATGAATTTCAAAACAATTAATGAAATTGAAAACGAATATTGTAGAAGAAACGACAGTTTAGAAAATCTATCATAAGTGCCATATGACGTCAACTTGATTCCAAATTACATAATATTTTGTAGTAAAATGTTTAATTGAAAGAACAGTCTGAATTTCCAAATAGTTCAACTCATCACTGTATCAACATGACGTCAATAGACTTCAAATCCAGTTTTCGACTGATTAATTCATTTCCATCTTAGCTAAAGAGTTGCGATTCCATCTCGCAGAAATAAATCTGCCGTGTAAACCTATATTAATCATTGCAGAAAGTCGGTCCCCGAATGTCAACCAGTTTTCTCGCAGCCAACGGAATGTAATTACTGTGTACATTAAGAGACTTTTCTACTTTATTGATGGCATATTCGGCATGGATAAAATACAGAAATAAGAGGAGTTTCTGACTGTGATATTTAATCCCGTAATCCCTTTTGTTGTTATTGAGAGGTTGTTGCTCTAGCGAGGTTAAATTGATAGTTAAGTGTGATAATCATACTGTAGTTGAACGGAAGTTGTTGCTCAAGAGAGGGCCGCTCTGGAGAGGTGAACTGTACTTACATAGTTCTTTCACGTGTCGTCATGTTTTCGATGTCTTATTTTTTCTCTTCAATAAATTCATGTGTGTGACCTAGCGAAGCTTGTCTGCTATTGACAGCATGTTAAAAGGTATTTAATATCAGCCTGGTTTTTGGACTTGATTTTTATCAAAATCAAGTCCTTTGTAATCGGTGACCAAAATTTTGTCGCTGGACTCCATAACAGCTTGTTTAATACTAGTTAACGACATGAGTAAATCTAACTTACGACAGGACATATTATTCAAACGCTTGTCTGAAAGTGTGCCACGGCAGCAGACTGTTTTGATTTGTATTTATATACGTTCCAATTCAATAGCATTAAAGTAAATGTATTATTTATACGCCTTTTCTCTGTTTTGTTATCAAAGTAATGATTCACTGCAGACAAACATCGTTATTCAAAATCTACCGTTAAGAAAAAAAGCTCATCACACCACAAACTTTCTCGGCTCAGCGTCATATTCTCGTTAATTTCCTTCATGCAAGAAAATTGATTGACAATATTGTAGAAGCGAGTAGACAAATAACGAAGAAACAATAATTTGTGCTTCGATTAGCAATCTGAATACATTGTAACTCGATCTTGGTTAATGGAATAAGCCGTGTCCAAACAAAACGGTGCGGACCCGAAATTCCCCCTGGAAATAATGCATTATCAGTTTGCTGCCAGAAAGCTTCTTCGTGACGTAAAATAGGATTATGTTATCTGTTTTATTATATATTCCAGAACAATGTTTACGATGTCATCAAACATGGGCTGTTTTCGCCCGAGATTGCTGGCTTACAGAATTCTTCCAAGCCATTGGAAGTGGCATTTTTGCGTTGTTGTCACAAAAACGTCAATAGTTTTAAAAGTATTTTTGATACGCCATCTTATCTAATAATCGACCATAAATCTTGCTATGAACTCTTTATTTTCGCTTGCATGTAGGCCTATACAGAAAATGTTAAACATGCTAGAAATTGTAATATTATTTAGATGTTAAATGGTTTAGTTAACCAATCAGAATGTTCTAACGAATGATGACGTCAATGACGCGATGACGTCACGGACAATGGAAACTAAAAACAAATTTGAAAAAAAATCAATTTACTTGTAAATATTCAAGTTACAAAATTATTTATTTATCGTAACTCGTCTACCCAACTTCGTTAATAGTTTCTATTATCAAACACCAGTTTTCTTCTCCAATTCCTAATTACATTTACTTTGATACTTAACGTGCGTGTAAAGACACAAAACCAACAAATTTGGATATAAAGACGGTAAAAATGCAATACTTTTCTATGTAATAAGATTTTATTGCAGTTTGCTTGGCTTAATTTACGTCAATTTATTCAATTTAAAAGACAGTGAGATGGATTTACTATCATGGTTATGTTCATTATCACTCAATGCCTCAGAATCTAAACGAACAGATCTTGTTATTGTGGGTAAGGCACCGAGTATCATGCTTTACTGAAAAGAAATTCGGAGTTCCCTTCATTTTTGTTTTAAGGGTCTGTTCCGTGATGCTCATTATTTCGGGGATAATGATTTTGGGAGAATTTGGGCCCCTTTTACATTCTTAGCTCAGTCAGTTGTCTGTCAATGTAACGTAATAGTCATAGTACTGAAAGTACTCATGGAAACTAAACTTACATAAACTTGCACAGGAACTAGTTCAACACTTGCATAACATAGTACTTTGGTCCGCATCAAAATTCATGCGCGCCGAGCGTGTGACGTCTATCGAATGCTGGACTATCGTTCAGTTTCCAAAGAGGAACCCGAGTTTAGGTTGACTTTAACTTTTCAATTAAGTTTGGAATCACGTGGCTCAGAGACGAGAGAAACTCCATTCAGCCTTGTAATCGAAGTATTTTTATTGATTATCCGTTGTTTAATTGTTTGATTTGATTTGATTTATTTTCGGAAAAGATACACATATACGTGGGTATAAAACATGGTAGAAACTATAACAAGAAAAACTATAACGAAACGTTATAGGTAGACGAATTACAAGAAGCATTGGTTTAGTTGTTTTGTATGAAGTTGCTTTTTTCATAAAGGATATTGACTGTATATTTTATTCAGTCCTCCATTATAGAGAGTATAACATATTTACATGTTATGATTAATACACATATATTGACAATCATGAGTTTTTGACAAATGAATAAATTCATGTACGAGTAGATAGTTCACAATCATGTGGTAATATCACATTCTACATCAGTCAAAAAGTATATACCCTAAATGCTAACAAATTCACCATATTCTGCTATGATACAACCATATTGAACTTCAAATAGCATTTCCGATATCATGCCACACAACAACTTATCAAGGTCAACATCACAGAGCAATGCCTGTATGATTTACTTACCTATCAACTATTAACAAAAGAGCAGACGAACAGATTCAGGTTACGCGACGAGTTGCAAGTCCAATGATTGACCAATCAAAATGACCGACATATTTGTTAGCCAATCAAATGGCCAGGATTATCCAAACTAGTAATAGACACTATACTATATACCCGCAAACAACTAGAATGAAATCATACCTATGACTAAAATTCGTCTAGAAAATTACAAACATTAAATAAGGTTCATGACATGTACATCAAAACCAACCGAGGATGACACAAAATATCAAAACATGAGTCAAATGAATAGTTGGCCTATCACAGAATGTACAAAATCACCTATTTCAATGATCTTTTCGCAAAGTTTTTGTATCTAAATCACCGGATTCCCTGCACTGATAATGACTTTCAAACACAATATATTTAAAACTCTATCACCCAGTAACGTTAACAATAACGCGTACTCGATGGTTGTTATGATATAGTTGCACTTCAAACGTTACACCATTGAAATAGCATCTAAAATCAATTCCAGTTTATAAATTTATACATAAATTCCTGTCTTGCAGTTAAATGTATGTTTTATTTGATAATGGAGTCATTGTTTTAACATGTCTGTGAGGGAATGTTAGAATTGATGCAAAATTGTAAACATCACCGTAAGATAAACAAACAATATTGTTGATGATTGGATAAATAACAGGACCCGGATGTGTCGGTGCTTCTGCTCGGAAACAGTTTAAGTGCTTGAATCGGGGAAAATACTTGGTTAAAGTTAGAGGCAGTCGTGTTAGAATGAATTAAAAATGGTTAAAGCTGCTTTCAAGTCTGTCTTTTGTCATCCGATGTCAAATATGGTATTCGTGTACATGGCCTCAATTCCCTGAGAAATTCCAAATTTGCATTGCAAATATGTGATACTGAACTCTTAATCGACGACGCATGAGCGACAGGACAATGAACATCGTGAATTAGATTATGTTCGATGTTTTGTATGTTGTCGACGTTCGCTGCTTGGATTTTAAGGTTTCACGATTGTCACTTTTTTGGCTAATGGAATTTTCTGGTAACCGCTGGAATGAATATGATTTAAAACCAACAGTGGTATAAGGTTAAGCATTACCGAGTCTTACTAATTGTGTAAATTGTTTTTTTGTTAGAATTAGGTCCATATTCATGAGTAATCTCAAAGACGTTTGGAAAATGACCTGAATACAATGTATACATAATGAACAAAGTGGTTGAATGACTCACCATTTCTAAAGTAACTACATGTACATGTAAATACATCGATCATTATATGGTACTACACGTTATCTGGACGTATTGAACTCTGTTGACTTGAGAAAATTATAAATAATTTAATAATATTGCTTGATATCCCTATCACAAACCATGTAGAACTGTAATGAAATAAGAACTCATTCAAATTGACTTTAGTATGATGTTGAACTCACATTACTGAAAAAAGTTATCATTCCTGTTTAAAAAACACTATTTTTCGCGACCCTGTGACTGAATTTTCTGCCTGTTACTACATTACCTCAAGAAGAGAGGCAAGTGGTATAAGCAGATTTGTCAGTGGTTTGAGTGTCTCGTATTGTCTGCCCCCACTCATTTGCCAGTTAGACTGGTCAATATTTGCATTTATTGCCTTGACACGAACCTCTGCTTGACTGCTTTCTCTATGTCCTAAGATGAAATGTCATTAGACGCTTGATCGCACACGTACTCTAGGTGATCTGAATCAGGGAGACGCTTGATATTAATAGTGATGGCATTATTTTGCTTAGCTTTAAGATTGGTTTTAATAAACTGCCCTTTTGTTAGTTTTCTAGAAAATCCATTGGCGAGTAAAGTTCGCCTATTGTCTTATTGCATATTACATTGTTTCAACGGCGTAAAACGTACATAGGAAAATCTCAAATCCATTTACTTTTATCGGAAATTACTTCCTGACGGTCTTTCTTTAAAGCTAAAGAACCATTCAAAAATCCTGTTTCATTATGTCAATGCACGTAAAATGTGTTTTCTGTAATCTATAACAGAAACTGTTCTCACC
Organism: Lutraria lutraria; assembly: GCA_964023205.1. NCBI lineage: Eukaryota > Metazoa > Mollusca > Bivalvia > Venerida > Mactridae > Lutraria > Lutraria lutraria. The sequence goes on along the minus strand of OZ026850.1, from coordinate 19,133,793 downwards.
GACTAAAACATGTTGTTTGTTTTGTTAGTTGCATTGCGGCGATTCGATACATTGTGTTGCGTTACTTTGCTTGCATGTTTGTTTGTTGAATGAAGTCCGTACATTACTAGTATTTTAAATATTCAACTATACATGTATTAATCAACAATATTTGGAGGGGGCAATACTGTATTCGGAACAGAGGTTTTTGGGATGGGGGGGGGGGGGTTCAGTTAGAAGGGTTCCAGTGAATAGTTTTATCTTATTAATGCATTTACATTTGATTGCAAATTCATCGTGTCAACGAAAGTATAATGTACTGTTGCCCTCTCACTTCTGTGTTGAAGGAGAAAATTCTTAGACAGTCTTTAATAACGAGATGTACTGGCGGAAATTGAAATCCTATGGATAGAATTTAAACAAGAATTATTTCACCTTTTGATAGACACTTTTCCTACTTTTGTTTTCTAAGTCTACCGAATTGTGTTAGCAATGCCTGAACATTTGTATATAAGTGTACTAATTATGAAATCGGTTAAACGTAAATTGGACACTGGACTCGAATTATTCCGACGAGGTAAATTTAGGTGCTATAAAAGCAAGGGTATATATAACTGACCTCTCATGAATGTTTGGTTCCCAGGAGCAGCCAAACCATCTTTTGAAAAACACCTTTTCTATGTTCGAATATTTGATAAAATACTTCTTGTTGTAATAGAATAGTAGCTTATGTGTAAAGATTTATACAATCCTCATGCGTTAATTTGTATAGGACATAATGTACCTGTCTTAATAAAAGAGTGTTCCGTACTGGTTTGACTCCAACTACATGTACGTATGTACATTGTCCTTTTTCTTTGAACTATTTCTAATAGCTACCAGTGTTTGCGTAACCTGCATGTCAAGAATCGCTGACACACATTTACTGTATCTAAAATACGACTCGAAAGGTGTGACTCAAGGATACATGCATGATTTTCAAAACAGACAGACGGTTATACAAGGTTTACATCACTATACTTGTTTTCTCTAGTTGGTATCGTACTAAGATACGATCACCTAGTTCGTTGACACATCTGTATAAGTGTTGTAAGATCATTTGCACTTTTTTAACCAACTACTCATTATTCTTTCTTACGTAAATTTCTTATCACTTTCTCTCTTTTGGTTTAATCATCTGTAAAGCGCCACCTGGTGCCAGGTTTTGACACAAGTCTTCGCACTGTTTAGTCTGGTACCAGGCACAGAGAGGCACGTATATTTGTTATATCTGAAAGTATGCTTGTACATGAACACACCTTGCTGGTTCCCAGTGCAACGCAATTAACACATTATAGCATAAAACGACAGATGGGAACCAGACACGATCAATTTCATCGGATATGCCATGTTCCTCTTGCGTCTAAATGAACCAAGAGCATACTGGGTAATATGCCGTGGCAAATCGTTACTACTCGGGCATTTCCGTCACTTAGAAATACGCCTCGTACATAAGCGCAGGGTTACAAATTTATTTTTTTTATTTCCGGTGATTACTTTTTCACCACTAGGCACTCGTTTTCAAGAATTCTCAAAATGGCAGACTTTCAAACGTGTTTATCGTTCGCAATTGATAAAATGGGCATCAAGTTCCCATTGAAAGAGAAACAGGTTGCTTCGTAACAACAACAAAAATGGCGGCCTGCCTATTATGTCCGGGGCGTTTTCTTTAGTCGGATTTCTTTGAGATTATTTTTCGTGCTATTCCTAGGATGTTTAGTATTATTGTAATGTCTGAAGTCGGGGAAAGACTTGTGCACGCAGATTCTGTCTTATTTTTTATGCCCGTCCCGTTGCTCAAATAAAAATCATTATGTTTTTTCATACGTGACTTTCGACCACTCATGTTGAAGTTTCATTCGTTTTGTTCTTGCTTTAAATGACCATGTTGTGTTTTATAATTAAATAAGGGGATTTTTTATCGCATTTAACATTTGTACGACATCTCTATTATCATGTACAATGTAATTTTAAATGCCTCAAGAATTGGCATTAGTATTTTCATGTTCCTTAACTGGCAACGGTTTTGCATTTACACTTTATTGTTCTTGTTTGGTTGTTTGTTTGTTTTTTCGGATTGAACGTTCGCGTAGAAACTAAATATTGGTATGATGAAAGTTGCTATGCAGAGGCTTAAAATGTAATTTACTGTAATTATAGAGCGACAGAAGATACGCTGTAGGCTGGCGGTACATAGCTATAACCTTGTTACATTGAATTTGTCACTTTTGTTCGTACCCTTCGACACGAAGCTAATGGATTCTACATTACATGTATACGATTATTTGTATACCTCAAGAGAATGTCAACGCCATTACTTCTAAAACGTCATTATACAGAGCAAAGTTAGTTTAATTAATTTAATTGAAGAAAGATGAGACACTATAAAACATGAGTGCCATTATTTGTATGTATATAATGATACTATCCGATAGGGTAAAACCAGACATTGTGGCCATTTCAATTTTTTATTTCTTCGGAGTTTACGCCATTTTCAACATTATTTCAGTCATATCGTGGCGGGCAGTTATTCTAACCAACTTCCCTGGATTTCATCAAGGACTGGTATATACATACATGTATGTATATAAGTCCTTGGTTTCATTAAGGTCTAAACCAGTGCCAAATTATATCAGTTATTACCAAGCTACCCTACATAATTCAGAGGTGGGGGACAATTTAACACAGGATATAATATCTTCAGTCAAATTTGTCACGGACAGTGTGAGCCTCGCCCGGAGTTCGAACTCGCAACATCTTGATCAGTAGACCAACGCTCTAACCACTAACGGGGGGGGGGGGGGGGGCTTTATTGTTCTTACAAACTAAAATAGGAACTTCCAAACATCACACACCAAGTGGAGAATATGTTATTTTGATAGCATTATCATACAATACACATGTACACATTGCATGGAAAGAAAGATTGGTGTATGAAGCCAAAATCTTAAACTCGTCCAACATCTTAATCTGCATCAACTTTGAGTGTTATGAATGTGACATTTGTGTTCTATAAGATCTGTCTCTCTCGAATCTCTTGATACACACAGGACCCGCACATTTATTAAGAAAGATTGATATGCGTCCAATGCCATGGCAATTAAATTGTGTGCATTATGTGCATTGGTTCGAAAATAATGCCTTTGATGCAAACTTGCCGATCCAATTTACTACAAGCATCCAATGATCTTGGCGGCATATTGTCACGTGTTGTAACCTTCTAAATGACGTCATTGAGTCTTAATACAATCTTGCAGCGTCTTTTACAACTAAACAGTTTCCAGAAAACCTGATTGCGTCTAGAATTGATAAAGATGAAGAATAGAATGCGATCAAATCTAAGCCAAAATGGGGTCGTTCTTTTGTTATTCAGAAATGAGGTGGATTAAATCTTAATTTGATCGCCGATCAACAACGCCTGCGCATGCGCTGTCTATCTACGACGTTATCGATTGTTGTTATCAACTGTTGGAACATGTTCGGGCAGAGTTTTAAGCCGAAATATATTGTTGCCTGAAATTGATTAAGATTTTTGTATGTACCAAACTCACTGACGAAACGTGTCTTGATTGACACGATTGTTTTCTTAATTTCCGTTACTATATTTAGAATATTATTCAATTATTCAAAGGTGGGGGACACTTTAACACTGGATATAATATCTCCAGTCTAATTCGTCACTGACAGTGTGAGCCTCGCCCGGGGTTGGAACTCACAACCTCTTGATCATTAGACCAACGCTTTAACCACTGAGCTAACCGGGCGGGATTTATTTGAATATGATTCAATTATTTAAAGGCGCATTTTGTTCCTTTTTATTGTCGTCCACATTTTTAATCAGTAATTTACAGATTCATGCATTCATTACAATGTTTTGTACATGAGGACACTTACACTTTCATATCTAAGGTATATTCTAATAAACTCCGATAAGTATAAATTAATTGAAATACAAACTGTATGTTGTTAATTTGTCTACAAAACGCATGATAATTATAGTTAGTAAGAGATAAAGAACCAGGCCAAGTCATTTATTTAAAAACTAGATTTGGTTGTATGTATTACAACCACTAGGCCGTTCAAATAAATGCACTACATATATGTGACGTCATAAGTCACGTGAGTTATCCACACTGTTTAAGTTACAAAAATGTCTGTCATTTTGAAGGATTGCTTACAAGTGTTACTATCAACAGTTTGAGATATCTACCTCAGAGTTGGAGACGGCCTAAACTTTTCCAACATATGATAATATATCTTTACAATATTTAACCACAGATATTTACCATTAAGAATCCAGGCGTAAGACGTGTTTCATAGACTATAATTTATATAGATTTGCAAAAAAAATGTATTCTTTCAGAAAAGACTGCCAGGTATTTTGTACAAAGATTTACTTCCCGCGATGCTGGATGTCTTATTGTGTTGAACAAATTGTCTGACGGTAGAAACAAGAGTACCACTTATGTTGTATGCCAGTTTAAAGGATGTTTTATTTTCTTTAAAGCATCGAATGAAGGGGATTGTTTCTACATAAATAATAAACTTAATAGATAAATCATAAAAAGTAAAAATGTTGATTGTAACATTAATACTCTATCCCTTTTCATTACAATAGTGTTCGAGTACCCCCGGTAATTATTTGTACCGTGAAACCTCTGTTATACGAACACACGCAGAGTAAATAATTTACAGTATTCCTTAATGTAACATTACAGTAATATTCTCTACCGTATCATTGTAACAACATTTTTTCGATTACATTTGCGTTTCATATGGACACCGCGCTCCAGTGCGGTGCCATTAATTTGTACCGTGAAACCCTTGTAATACGAACATTGTCGGACTCACTATAATTGATTAGTACTTGAGTTGACCTGGGATTAGAAAGATATATCGTCTTTATTATGGCATACAAGCATACAATCTGTTAATTATTTCAACAAATCAGACATACAGTAAGTATGAACGGGAGGGGCTGATAAGTTTGGATCTGAGAGTTTTTCAGATTTGAAGTATTTGAATTAAATAAAGTTCCTACATACAGACCACAGACACAGTGTATGTTGAACCACAGATATAATCGTCCTTGATTTTGTATAATTGTTTCATTTGGTTCTTGTCCATCTTGCAAATATAACTCTGTTTTTTTTTGTTAAAGACTTCTGTGAAAGTTTGACCAAAAAATGGTGATACTCCTCCTCAAGAGAAAAAGTTGCTCTCCTTGTGGAAGGGTAAGTTAGTACTGGTTAGAATACAGTCCTGGAAAACTAGTTCACTAGGTGAATCGGCTGCCGTATATAAGTGAAATTCCGTTGAAAAAAGGCGTTTTATCGCACTGAGATTAACGCTGTTTCTGTCAATTTTCTCCGCATATTCACTATGAATGTTTTATGGGAATACTGTAAAATACTAGTCCATGTATGAATATGTTCCTGTGATAAAAGTTCATAAAACTGGATTTATTTTACCCTTAACAAAACATCAGCAGCATTACACCATGTATTGTATATAACAGGGTAGAAATACTCTTGACATATTTTACTTAGTTTAAACATTATTATTATTTTACTTACATTATCGGGTAACCATCATGATTCGTCTGGCTTTCAATAAGATCCTGAAGCTATGTCTTTATTGGATTATACATTGTATGATAAGTGCAGCTCGAAGGTTGAAGTAATAGTTAGTAGATTCTGTGGGTTCTGTGTAAGTAAGATATTATATGAATGTTGTCTGCTTAGAGAAAATGTACTTATGTTCGACTACTAGTCGTATATTATATTATATACCGATCACTTTTGTCTTTAATAACATGAGTGTTAGTCATATCTCAGTACTTTGTTAACGATTTAAGAACTCGTAATTTACTTAATTCAACATGCAGAGTTCAGTAATTCCCCGAATACTGTGTCATTATATATTGACGAAAAATGTCAATTTTGTCGGAATCGAGATTTTTACCAATCCTGTCGAATTTATGTCATTCTATGAAGTACTGTCTCGTGAGTTTTGAGATTCGTGTAATTATGTGCTCTTAAATCAATCAGATTTGCATTTAATGTGGTATGCACGGAGTAGCGTAAGAATGAGATGAACGTGTGTTTCGGTAATAGATTTGGCGTTACCTAGCAGGGGGTCGGTATAAAACAACGCTGTTTTAGTGTTTGCTTGCCAAATGCGTTATTTATATAATTAGTCGTCGTTATTGAACGAACTATTTTTTTTGCACTCAGATGTTACAAGATTCCTATCTTTTATACGTCTCGGTGCATTTCCAGCCAAAATAATTAAGACTGCTAATATTGAGTCATCAGTTGTATTTATCTGTTTATTACTTTCAATAAGCATAATGAATCTAATTTAGCTAATCAACTATGCACATTTCATGATTGCTATGACTGCCTGGCATTAGTTTTTATGACATCATAAATGACGTCATGGACGTAAAAAATGCGCGCGCATCAAGTCCGACATGTCCAACTTTGGCGGACATGGCCTTATCGAGTATCTGATCAATTTTCAAGGGAAACAACTACAATTCGGGGGTTTATATACAGTCTACCTATTGTTACCCTCCTTGCTTGCATTATGCTGACTTTATTAGGGGTCATAAAGTAATAAAGTCAGTCACGCGTAACAGATAAAATCTGTTATCTTAATTGATCCAAAAATCGATATTTCCCTGTATACATTACTTTTGGATCTCTGATAAGACTTTAGCATGTCCCAACTATTATGTACGTCGTTAAAATGGACAGAAACGTATGATATTGACATTAATTAAATTTGTTTCACCAGTAAAATTAATTTTAAAAATGCGAATATCATGAAAAGACAAAATTCAATAATCTTAGTAATAATTGTGTTATTGTATGCACAGTCAAATAGTAATTTGATTCTATTCTGCATATAAACTTACCACATTAGCTTACAATACATTTATTTTCACTTCTGAAACAATTAACATTAAATCATCATGATTACACTTAGGCGTGAAAAAAATGTTTTTCTTTTCTTATTAAAAGTCGGTTGGTAGGTATGGACTTTATTTAGCTTTTGAAAGCATGTGGGAAAGTAAAAAGGAGAAAGAGGATTTTCCATTCAACGGATAAAATCATGAAAATGTCTAGGGTCGCGGGATACAGTTAATTAGGGTCGATCGAGTAACCAGAAATTTTCCACTATGTCACACGTCTTGTAGGTCAATGATTATAAACGAAATTACTTCCAAATCCATTACAACCTTCAATAACTGTTGCAGATATCTATTTCCATCACAAAATTAAAAAAATACGATTGAATTATAGACCTGGTGTAGAAACAGTACAATCAATTTCTGCAATGTTATGGCAATTTCCATCCGTCTTAATTGAAATGATATCTAACAAATATAACTCGACGTGCCCAATTGTTGGTAAATAATGTGAGATGCGTATAAAAATCAATAATCAGGTAAAGTTAGCAACCAAGGGATCTCAAAAATATGATTTTATTATCCGTTCTTTGTTTACACATCATTGAAAAAATAAATATACAAAGTAGTTAATCTACACTATTTTATGACATGTATTTTTAAGTGACATGTGGACGTATGCCAAAATGATATATTTAGCATATAATTATATTATCAAAAATGAATTAATAATAAATTTCATTTAATGAAATATCATCGTCTATTTAAGGCCCATTAGAACAATAGATGAAATGATAGTAAATATAAAAATATATATTACTTGATCTGTAACAATATTTACATAATACCTTCCATTAGGCATATCTCATAAAATAGTTTTCAGATGCTTTTTCTTATTTTTTTGCAACATGATTAAAAGATACTGTGCTGTATTTCTACGAGTATATGTACTTTTTGATAAAAAAATTGGAACGTTTTTATTGCAAGTAAAATTCAGTTTCACATCAATCTAGGTAAAATAAGACCTACTTCAATTTTGACATCCAAAAAGCTAACGGGACTTTAACAATAATGAAAACCATCTTTTTATTTATCTTTTTTTATATAATATCAACAAATTGGGTTATAAATATCGATTTTGCTTTTTTATACGGAAGTAAAGTAAAATATTTCACAGATTCTAATATTTTCATCCATGTTGTAATATGTTTTAGTCTTCAACCTCAATTATTCTAAAACTTGATTCAACGCGTCCAATTTTTATTACCCTGTATAATACATCATGCTGTGGTTGTATATACTTGGGTACCTAATCAGCAGATATGATCATCGCCAATGCTCGTAGTTTCCGTAAACGTACGTAAATGTCCGAGATTTGCCGAACGATTGACGAATTGAACTTAAAAAAATCTAAGGGGTAGTTTTAAAAATCATCAAAAGGGTCGAAGAAGATATTATTTGATTGTTTTCATATTTTACATGCTGAAAGAAATTAAATTTTCAAAACGAATGCAATGAGTACAAATTTGATCACATTTCCCCCAAAAAAGTTATGATGCTGAAAACATCAAATTTTCATTGAAAAATCTACCAATTTTACACTTTTTACATTGAATATAGAGGGAATCGATATGTGTCTTTTTCAAACGCAAAAGGGTCGAAGAAAGCATTAATTTAAAATAATAAGAAATACACCATTAGAAAGATAAAAGATTAATTAAACTTTTGTGATGAGTACAAATTTCGTATTTTAAATAGAATAAAAGTTATGACGATTATAGTGAAAATCCCCTTCTTTGTTTAATGTAATTTTTTTATCGATTTTCCAAATCAGCATGTCCGCGAAAGTTGGGTATGAAAATGAAATATACAGTTTAGAGACGTAATCGGGAACGCGTAGATCTTATTCGGATGTACTGGATATTCGGATAATCGGTCTTCGGATACTAGTAATTGAGGTTTTGCTATATATATAACAAGTTCCTGTTAAAGGTAACGATACAGGCGTGTGTTGGGGGGGGGGGGGGGGTAAGGGTGGATGTGATCAGCTTTGACACCCTCGGCACAAAACATTCACATAAATGTAAATTGGTGTAGCTGTAAACGTTGGTATGTTGGTATGTATGCCTATTCAAGACCGAATTAATGAAGCTGGTTTCCGTAGATGTTTCGTAATTAATGCTATACAATTAGTGTTATTAAATGCTACTTTTTATTAGCATAATGTACGTTATTACGACACATCTGTAACATTTGTTGTTACAATAAACGCCACTTTGAGAATATTTGTAGTTATTTGATGGCGGGTGCTATTAATTTTATTGTACACAATGTCCTAAAACTTGTAAATTACAACGCCTAATACTTGTTATAAATACGTCATATATCCGTATACTAGTATCTAAAGTTAGAAGATGATGTCAAACATTTCGTGTGTTTTGTGTTCGGCGTTGGAGCACGGGCTGTCATTATATACAATCAATACCTTGGGAACAGAATCATACTTGTAAGTGTTAGTGATAATTAGAATAAATCTAAATACATTTTCGTATTGTCTTTTATAAACATTGACAGAATTTAACTTGGGGACAAAAACATTCTTGGAATATCTACGACTCTAGTGATATCTCATAGTCTTAAAAATATCACTTCAATTCCACGGCCGTATGAAATGGTTGTCATAGCAACGAAAGCAAAACACAAAGTTCGGGACGACTGAATAAACGGACGCTTTGAAATCAGCTTTTGTGTTTGCCAATGTCGTAAAGCGGTGACCTAATTAAATGGGTTCGATCAACCAATATGCATGTTTGACACAGACCAATACTATTTAAAATATAATGTTAAGGAAAACGAGGCTGGAATTACTTCCGGTGACATATAATTATCCTTATAAGGAATTTAATATACAATTTAAATTATCACTGAAAGAATGATACGTGGCTAAGACGGAATCCGGACAAAAGCTCCCCCCGACAAAAGCTCCCCCATTCATTTTGATAGGGGCGGACAAAAGCTCTCCCATTGTTTTACTACCCCGGACAATCGCTCTCTCGTTATTTTTGCACCCGAACAAAAGCTCCCCCAGACAGAAACTTACCCGTTGATCATGTTATTCAGTTAATAAATATAAAATAAATGTATCCAGATTATTTCGGACTACTTAAGACCAGAATCTATACTATATTCTAATTAATTCTGTTTGTTACATGCTAATTGAAATGTCTCTTGTAAACAATGCACTTAAGTGTTAATCTATTATATTTTGTCTGGGGCACAAAAATAACGGGAGAGCGATTGTCCGGGGTAGTAAAACAATGGGAGAGCTTTTGTCCGCCCCTATCAAAATGAATGGGGGAGCTTTTGTCCGGGGGAGCTTTTGTCCTACATTCGGCTAAGACTGCGGGGACTTTCTTGGAATCCATTTTTCTCCGAGAAATGATATCAGAGTTATCTGGCTGAAAGAAACAAATCATGTCAGTGGATTTTGTCTGAACCTATAGAATTGTCTGCTTTTATTCCTTACTGCTCATTACAATAGTTTTCACGATTTATAGCTAAATCTACTACTTTGGTACACACATTACGATCATATATTCGTATATTTACGATCACCGAAGACCTCAGATAAGGTTATGCTCAACATATATCAAATTGCTTCGACCATTCTCCGCCAAAACAGGTCGTAAATCACACTCTGTTATAAGAAATTTTCAAAATAATTGAACAACTGCTTTAGTGTAGTTCTGTAAGTTTACCCGAGCTAAGAGGGTCGGTGCTGAAAGTTTTATAGCTCTGTCTAATGAGTTGTAATCATAATTATGGCGCTTTTTGATTTTCCTATCCTTGCATGCGTACAAGAAACGGTCCGACATTTTAGATAGCATTGTACGCCTAGCTTTCTAGTACTCGTAGACTGTAAAATGTATACTGTGAAATCATACATTTTCGTTGGGGATTTAATTTCGTGGATTTCGTATGTCGGCTCATCCACAAAATCAAATCCCCACGAATTTAAATGCAGAGATAAGGCATTTCTTTTCAAAAATCAAAATCCACGAATTTATGTCCCCACGAAATAGCCATTTTAGTAAAAACCACGAAAACTGAGCCCAACGAAAATAAATGAAAATACAGTATTTAATATATACCTCTAAAAGCACATTTTTAGTCAACATGGACGTTCTTACGAGAGCTACATTATGGGGTTTGTTCCTTCTATATTCCTCTACTATTTTTCAACCCCACAAGAGTAAATCATTAACCCCACAAGAGAAAATTTAACCCCAAAAACGATGGTTTGTACGTACTGTAACCCCATAATATCGATTTGTACTAACCCAAACCCTAACCCCAGAACCTAACCTATTTTTAGTGTGCCCGTAACCAGAAACAAACATTGTTTGCTTTAATATTGGTGTCAAATTAATTACAATTAATTAAATCAATTAATTGAATAAATTATCTAAAATTCGAAAAAAGTATATGTTACTCTCCATGAGTACAATAGTGAAGCAAAGAAATCGAAAAAGTCGTAAATAGTAAAAGATTATATTACTTTTAACGCACGTGACTTATACATTTCTACCAAAGACCACGCCCTCGTACATCGATCCAAACACAAGCTCGCTTTCGCGAGCCCTCCGAAGCCACATTCAATGTAGTACATAGTTAAAGCTAACAGATGTGACTAGGAAAGTCTTCCAAGAATGTAAATATGCCGGTAATTCCCAACATTTTATTAATACATATAATATACAGAAACATAATTAGTAGAAATTCAATTATCGCAGATTAGGGAAGTGACGGCATTATCGTAGGTATGTGGGCTAATTATAGAAACACATCCCTGTTATGATGATTCGAATACAGATGGTTTTAATTTCTTTAACCATCATAGGTGTAATTATTATCTTGAAACGTCTGGACTCGGTTGGATAACAGCCTAATTAATTATGGTGATGATGTCTATCCATCTACGACTTGTTGGGTCAAGAGGTACTCTTAGACGTATGGGTACGTAAAGGTTTAATCAAAGTACTGAAAGTACTCATGGAAACTGAACTTATATCGTGATAGACTTGCACTGCACTGCCATATGAAACGGGAACCAGCTGAACAATTTAACAACATGTCGGATGAAGACAAACGTGGTACTTTAGGTCCAGATAACACTCTCTTACACACCGGTTCATACATTCACTATGTATGTGAGAGATAACGAACGACAACTCTGTTAGGAGATTGGTCCAGATAAGTGACGACTATGGAAAGATGAACTTTCGTTCAGGCGGCTCTGAGATGACCATGCATATAGCTGTCGAATATGTCATCGTAAAGCAATAGATAAATAAATAAACGAAAAGTCTAGGGTCGAGAGGAAAAAATAGGGTACATATGTAGTTCTTGTAACAGTAGAATCAAGCATTTTGGGGCTTTGATGAACTGTCGGGCGCTTATCAAATCATGTACGTCGTACGCTCGCCTTGTCACAAGGTATTCAGGCTTAGACGCTTAAATTGTCTGGTCACGTGGTACGAATGTCTGGTCACGTGTTGTATGTTGTTCACCTAAGAGTGACCTTAATTAAATATTTACTTAAAAATGTATGTACTGAATCTTGATATTTTAATATCCTCCGTATAGTAGGGAATTTGGATCAAACATAATGAGGTTTTTTTTCTTAATCAAACAATAATTACCTGTTTACAATGACGTTATAGCAATGCGGAGAAGAAAAGGGATTTATAGATATTATATTTTTCTGCTTTTGTTGTTCCAAAAATAAAAGAGTAAGAAAGATAAAAAGCAAATGTTTTGTACAAACAACAACATTGGAATACTTCCGCTATTCACATTAAAGTTAACATCCGTAATCGTTTTAACTTTGACATTTTCGTGATACAACCTAATAAAGATGCATGCAATTAATTAAACAGTTGGTTAATGTTGTGTTACTGTGAATTATTGCAAAGCGTTATTTTATTTCACTCGACCTTTGAATAACTGTTCATTGTTTTTATACAGAAAACAACATTTATTTATTAGAGAAAATATAACTCAGGCAGTTTCTTGTACAATGCTATCAAAACAATATGAAATATGATGAAAGGACAAATCCAGGGTACACAACTCTTGTTTTACTTTTATACTAAACTGGTTTCCGTTCCATGTAGTACAGACAAGTAAACAGGAACCAGTTTTCTTTTATTCGGCACACCTTTAGTCTAAAACGATGTCGACCAATATCGTCTCGGTTCAAAATTCTGATAAAAAAAATAGTCCAAATATTAGGGTGACCTCTGTGTCAAGTCGACTGAATACATGTACATTATATGTATATTGATAGAATGTATCAGAAGACGGCTCTAAAAGGAGCGATCTTATTTGTCACGTAGTGGTCTTAATACCAGCATGGTGTTTAATAAGGTGTAGTAAGTGGAGTCCGCAGTCGTGGTCCAGAGGTCAGTGTGCTGGACCTGTAACCTGGCGACCCGGGTTCGAATCTGGGTCGTCGAAGGTCATATGAAATGTTATGAAAATTTGACAAAAAGTCGATTTTCCTCCATATAATTAATATTATTATGATTTCGTTGCCGTCTCTTTGTGGAAGGGTAAGTTAGTACTGGTTAGAATACAGTCCAGGAAAACTGATTAAGTGAACCGGCCGCTGTATATAACTGAAAAACTATTGAAAATAAACCGGCGCTGATACCACCGTAACAGTAAGTGGTATACTAGAAATGCTTAACAAATTATGTTCCCCTTTGTATGTACGTCATCGACAATTTATGGCACTTTCGCAGTCATATACTTAAACAATAGAATGAGGATAACCTGAAGGTATCAATTGTACTTGAGTGCGAAAATTTCCATGATCACACAAAGAGCATACCTTTTTTGCTGTAAGTGATAGAAATACAGTCACACATGTGAGCACAGTCCTAATTTTCTGCAGCCAGGCAATATGTAACATATTAACTGGAATTCAGCGACCTAGTGATAAATGGCAGTTTTATTGGCCCCTGGTGTTATGCTGACTTCAGTGAAAGTAGGTTCTACTCAGTTGATGAATTTGTTTTTGTTTTATTGATATTAAACTTTATTACATCTATAATTTAATGTACATGTAATTTGTATTTAAATATAATGTATTTTTTTTATTTTATAAAACCGTATCTAAACCTTTTCTGCGGCTTTGCTGGGGACCCTTGAAGGCCGTACTCCTCCGTGGGGGAGATTTGTCATGTTCTCCATTATTTGTAAGTTTCCTTTGTTCTGGCAGGGTTTTGGTGCACTGGTATGATTTTTAGGAGCGGAGCTCCTATAGCTATACATCACATTTTCTACTTACAATTCAGCGACGCCTCATACATCCTCGTTGAAAATAGTACCACGTTTTGTATAAGTATACATTCTTAATTGTATGTTTCTAATCTATATATTGTATATTTGCAGGTTACGGCCACAGTACACCACAGACAAATGGAGGGAAGATATTTTGTATGGGGTACGCATTGATTGGAATACCTTTGTGTATTGTGATGTTCCAAAGCGTGGGCGAACGATTAAACACATTCGTTACTTTCTTAATGAAACAAGGGAAGAAATGTTTACGGATGAAAAAAGCGGAAGTGAGTCAGACAAATCTAATAATAGTAACAATGAACTTAAGCGGGATTGTGTTAACAACCGGAGCGGCGGCCTTCGTTCATTTTGAGCAGTGGACATATATCGATTCGTTGTATTACTGTTTTATAACTCTCACAACAATAGGCTTTGGTGACTTGGTTGCTTTACAAAAACACAATGCTTTAGAAAAGCAACTTCATTACGTAGCATTTAGCATAATATTCATTTTATTCGGCCTCACGGTGATTTCTGCTGCCATGAATCTGCTTGTTTTACGGTTTTTAACGATGAATACCGAAGATGAACGAAGAGATGAACTTGAAGCTGCTGTTGCCGCTCAGACGGCAGTAAGACTTGATGGTGACGTCATAACCGGAAATGGAACTGTGGTATCTCAGGCACAAGAAAATCCGGAGTTTAATGATCACGTGTCCGTTTGCTCATGTTCCTGTTATAACATACGCTCAAAAGACAAACATAGATACAAGGTCACGAGGTCACCAACGAGAATTAGCCATCTGTTACCAATGAATAACGTATCTCACGGGAAGGAGTATTCATTTATCGATGAAAATACCTCTAATTGCCCATATTTAAACAAAAAACGAGCGTCCGTCTGAATTTGTGTAGTTATCTATGTAAATATACTTATTTGTACTTAGATCTGTATCAAATCTCAAGTGGATTTATTTGAGCGTTTCCGAGAAAAACGATTATTCAAGGGACGTCACATTTACTGTCGTAAGACTGGTCACGTGATAAATACGTAGCGAGCTCAAAGGTTGATATTCGAAATGACTGTTTCGAAACAAAAACTCCAACGCCTGCAGACGGATCTTATAGACTGAGAAAATTATCAGCATTCTCTGTGTTAGTATAGACCCGCGAAACAAATATTTGATCAAATATTTATGATCATTTGAGCATGAGTGCCATACTAAACCAGACGACAGTGTCTAATCCTTAAATATCATTAGCATTATATTGTAGACTATAGCGATACATAGACTGAATTAAACAGTAGATTATACCTGGTAGATAGTAAGAATATGTCCATCAAGATATTGTGTATAACACAAGACGTATCATACTGTGGAATCATTAATTTCCGTTGTGGATTTAATTTCGTGGATTTCGTGGGGCGGCTCAACCACAAAATCAAATCCCAACGAATTAAATGCAGAGATACTAGTAAGGCATTTTTTTCAAAAGTCAAAATCCACTAATTTATGTCCCCACGAAATAGCGATTTTAGTAAAAACCACGAAAATTTAGCTCAACGAAAATAAATGAAAATACAGTATGTAGATATAAGAAAAGAACCGAAAGATTGGGTGCATACAGACTGCTGAAAGTACAATGTACAAAATATAGATCTACTTAAATTTAAGGCCACTATTAAAACATGTTTGTTTGAAAGTCTCAGTCCAGGCCAATGAAGCTCAATAAAAAAAGTGAAAAAGTTGAGCTGTTCAAACGTATTGGAAATGGTTACATGGTCCTAAATTTTTCATTAAGGTTAAGAACCCAGAATGAACGCTGCTGAATATCATGTACCATTTCTTCCAATCGTTTCTCTAGTATGTAGGTCTACAGAAATCGAGACTAAACAAACATTGCTTTTTAACGTGGCCTGATTCATTCTAGGAATGAAAGATGTTATCATTTATGGTGGCATCCCGCGCTGAAACGGTGTACTACATAAAATAGCGTCATAATTATAACAGTGCCTAGATTTTACGTCACGTGAATGACGTCATACACATAACGTTAAAGTATATGACGTCACAATCTGTCTGGTTGCACTGTCCAAACGTTCTGTAATCATCACTAGATTGGAATGAAAGAAGTTATCTGTGGCTTTACTCCTCGGCGCGCTTACCTCCCCTTGAAATTATTATATGGGAGGCAATTATGTTAAAGAGTATAAGCTTACGAACCGTTAACTAGTGTGAGTTGGCAATACATTCATTTAAAGACGTTTGCTACAGTTTTCACATCGACATGTAGGCAGAATGAAAACTGTAAACAGATTTTTTAAAACTTTGTATTGTAATCAATCGTTGCGTTACCCTCAGTCTGTGAAATCTAGGCACTGATACTTATGATTGCAGTCAGACGTCCTGTAAATTAATGTCACTTAGTATGTAGGAAACGGCTAGTTTTAAGCTTTTTATTTACTAAATGGAAATAAAGGTTATAAAACTTGAAAACCGTCTCCCTGCTCAAATCCTCACTCCATTCCAGTGTTGTGGTTCTACAGATAGAGCTAAATAATGATTGAATATGTGTTTAGATCAATTATGCCGACCAACCAATGTACATTTGTATCAAAAATATCATAATTGTCTGATCGAATTCAACTCAGAAATTTTAAGATTTGAGCACGGAGACCGATCTAAAGTTTTATAACCTCGGACGCTAAATAGTAAATATAGACGATCGGTGCATAAAGGTTATATTTCTGGCCCTTAGTGGCCCCTATTCACTAGTTTAATTGAGTGTACCCTATGTTATGACGGAAGATGTTATAAACAGATATCACGTTATAGTGTTATTATCTGGTGTTAGATATTAATGTTTTACGATTATTTTCTTTACTGTTGAGAAATACTAAATTTCTGTCCTTGCCAACGTCCAATAAGAATGAATGCTATTGCGATGTGTTCAAATCATGTTATATATTGCTATGTTTGTGAGATTTTGTGACGGGTATGTGTGAGTGTATGTACTTAATTTACCGGGTGTGCCCGAGTGTATGTACGTAATTTACCGGGTGTGCCCGAGTGATAATCTGTCCAATCCATTCCGTCGTAACAATTCCATTGATATCGATTGGCGCATGCGCGTACATGATGTCATAATATCTGTTTTGATTGCTATCAAGTAGTTTTATATCAAGTTTTTGAATTTTCAATGCCATTTTCTAATATCTCTATTTATTGTTAAATATTATTGTGCTTCACGATTTTATTTTTAAATAATTCTGATTTGATCCGATGTTATATGTACTTATTTAAATCCAGCATATATCACGTTTATTTATGTCATCATTTCATTGGTTAGGTGGTCTGGTTCCCTGCCTATTTTGGTTCCCGGCATAACGACCGGAAAGCAGATCAGGTAAACCACAATAATGGCGACGTCCTGTAAGCTAAACTTGGTTCCCGTTGACACTATCTGTACCAAGCTTTCCTTTGGTACATCGCAACATGGAACGGGAACCAGTTCACCTGTGGTTATACAAACGTAATGGAATTATCATTACTTGGCTGCTCATTTATAAGTCGATCATAAAAAAGAAAGGTTGCATATAATCTTTTATATATATATGGTAATAGAATATAATCAACTGATACAAGAAAGTCCCCATACCTCAACACGACCAGCGTCCGCCGCCATTATTGCGCTCTGTCTGACCTGATAACGTAGTGTCAGGGGTAGGTAACTCCAGACTATCATTTAAGTAGTTAATGTCATATTGATTTTGATGTTCTTTCTGTGCACATGCTCTTACTTATATGTACCGGAACAGATAGTCTTTATTTCATTAACTAGTACCTAAGTTTACCCTGATATATAGATGTTCAAAAATATGCTTTTTTGCCTAATTGATTCGTGGTTGAGTTAGTTGCCCAAAATTTGTGTCGATTAATGTAGGCAGTCCTAGTTTTTTCAGTTCTTTTATATCGTAAAATGACTTCGATGTATAGAAATTTATATATTCCTTAAACAAAGTTAGATTTTTATACATACATGTACATGATATAAGTATTTTTTCACATAATTAGGTTAATGGTATTGACAGATTTTTTTCAGACTTTTTAAACATTTTCTCTCTTAGAATTTATTAGCTTAGCATGAATTAAAATTCTACAAGTACTGTCCTTTAGTGTTACTATGGAACAAAGAACCCAGGGCGAGCTATACTTACGACAAAGACGTTAAAATAAAACTTGAGAACTATTTGTTAAATAATTTTTTATCTATAAGCGTCAGTATTTATCAACACTGTGCAACCTCTCCAAATCAACAACTTTTGGGAGTAGCTAAATTATGTTGTTGTTGAGAGGTTATTGAGGTTAAATTAATAGTTCAATCGTACAGTGGAAAATCATGCTGTTGTTGAAATTCCAAATGAAATAAATTCTTAAAAGATCTGATAATGAAGTAAATGATCAATTTACTATTTTTATATACGTGTATATTTATCTGTGGGTGCATTTTTTGTAACTACTTATTTATTGTTATATTTACTTTACTGTACCTAATTTATTCAATTAAAAAGTAATACATGTTTTAAACGATGACTTATACAAATAGCAATACATGATATTTCATCTTGAAAAAGCTTAGGCAAATCAATTAGCTGGTTTCCGTCACCCCCCCCCCCCCCTCCCACAAAATAGGCTCGGTATTTTCTTTTCAAAACTACACCGTATTTTTAATTTGAATGTATAAAGATATCGAATAGAAACAAATTGTCTGACTCTGAAAGAACAGAAAAATAGGTTCAGTTCAGTTAGTGGAATCCAAGAACAAGCGGTAAAGCATCACTTAGCGACCACTTCAATAATAAGACCACCCCAATACAACAACCGCTTACTTTCAGACCGTTTTTTTTTAAAAATATTTCCTCAAGATTTTACCTGAATAATGATACCACTTTACTATAAAGACCGTTTAAATATTGTCACATGTGGTCTTAGCATAGATATCTTACTGTACTTTGATTTCTAGATCCCATGATAAAACACGGAGTCATATTGTAAACAGACATTTTAGGTCTTAAAGTACAGTCAAACCTGTTTCTAGCGGCCACTTGTGAATAAAGGTCATTCTTGTTTTTTTTAGTTAAGAACGAAATGACCTCAGAATAAATGCCACCTGTCAATAAAGGCCACATTTTTGTCTTTCCCATGGGTGGCCTTTGTTCACAGGTTTGACTGTATATTGATTACGAAATAGCAACAGATCCATGTTTTTTAAATAAAAATTGTCAAGTCAATGATAACTTCAAGTTCGTATTTTTTAATTACATTTTTTTCTATTAATAGCTTAGACCCATTTTTCATACTGCTTTTGATACTTTCAATATGTGCGCTTAATTATTTTTTTTAAATAATTTTTTTAATTGCTGATTTTCATATTTTGCCCAATTTGTGATAAATTCTATAAAAAATTACATCACGGTAATTGTTTATTTAATTGAATATTAATTGATTAATTATTTTAATTGAATATGATTTGTGTATTTTTGTTGTCTTTCTCATATGATTGTACCTTCAACTATATTTGACATTTATTAAATTGTTTTGAAAATAATAAATATATAAATATGTTAAATACTGTTTGATTATATTTAGTTCAGATTTGTCACATTGGGAATTTGTCAGTTTACCTATTTGCCAAAAAATGAGTCCAGATAAAATTTGACATCCAATGAAAGATTCGTCTCTGTTACGTGTAGAATACATTGCCTACTACCCACCCACCATATAGAGATGTTGGCAGCTAATTGCGGTGAACAAGGTATAGGATAACTGCCCATCAGCACATACATGTAACTGAAATATTTTTTGAAAACTATAAATGTGTCCGGGGAACACGAATGTCCCTGCGGAGAGCTTAGTCCAAAGGGGTCATAACTCCTGTTGAAATGTTTGGATTTTAACGGAAATAGAACCTGACCTGTACTTTTCAATTATACACCTTCATGTAAGATATGAAACCAATCCATGAAATAATTCTTGAGTTATCGCTCGGAAACCAAAATTTGAACACTTTATATATGCACTTCCGCCATTTCGAATGACGTAAGCCCGCAACATTTACGCTCACAAAAAATGGCATCTGGAAAAAAAGTAGAAAATCATGTTTACACGAGACTTAAAGGTGGGTTTCGCGCAAATTATTAAAACAAATCTACGTTTGGTATCTATCTAAACTGTAAGAAAAATATGTGTATGATTGTAACTTAGTACCATGGAAACACAGTATGATGCTAAACAAATTCATATTGACTGTTTGGCGTTTCATATTTGCCTGAATGATATGTCAGACAATATGTTAAATATAAATACCGAGATTTTTGGAATCAATATATACAACGTATACATGCTCAATACATGCGGAACATTGACGCTATTTCCCTATGAAAAGACAACTCCTGTCGTTATTGATTTTTTTACCTGTGTGATAAACTAGTTGTTTCCCTTTACGCCAAAAAAAACAATAAGTTGTCAGTATTGATTTTAGCAAGTTAACCTTATCGAATATGGATTATGAAACAGTGTTTTTTAATTCAAACTTAAGAAAATACACAGATTAAATTTCAGACTCTTGGGAAACAAACTTGTTATTTACATGGAATGTCACGAAATATAGATTTTAAATATGTGTTTATTTAGAATTCGCACAGAAATAGAAATCAAAATTACTGCCCCGTATTGTGCAATTTCGGTGATTATAATAGCGACACGCATTGCCGAAATGAACCGGAATGCGCTGACATTCTTTAAAATTAATGTTTATGAAAATCGAATGTGCTTACGCGAATTTCAACAAAGATTGGGCGACATATCACGAAGAAGTTTCAATGCAAACATTGATAAGGCCGTTAAATTCTTAGAAAAATGTCTGTTTGCTGAGACGCGACCGACTATCAAAAGATTCCCTGACCCAAAGGCTTTTTAACAAAACCATTTTTCAGCTATTCGCTTTCAGTACAATGATATATAATATTAACAAAAAAGTTTGGTTTGTTCTTACATTTTTCTTAGGATGACATTTGGTGAATTTTTTTGGGTCTACTTATCTAAGCGTTTCTACGTTATCGGCTGGCACAAGTCTGCTCCCTCAAACAAAATCTTAAACTTTTCCAGAGCGATTTGTATGTCAGTATGGTGTAAAAATTAACTTAAACGTATGAACTCTTCAAATCTTCAAAGCGAAACATTTCATTATTCTATACACATCAGCTGAACGAAGCCTAGAAACGCAGTGCTATTTAGACGCAGCGAATAATGATATGTCAGGTTTTCATTTTGCAATCAGAATCGGTCGTATACAATTAAGGTAAGCTGCCGCCAGCATTAAAGCAGTTATGCAAATTCGTGTGAATTTCATGTCACGTGATAGACTGACGCCACGTGATTGCACCTGTGACATTTTGTTTGATGTGACGTAAAAACGTTTAATAAAACATTCACCATTTCCCGCGAGACAAGTAGGAATTGATCATGACATGAGTGAGTAAGTGCACGTGCATCAGTCATAAACCGAGGACATTCATCAGAAATAACAACAATGACGGTCTCAATTGGCAAAATAAACTGTCTCAAAATTCATAATTAGTCACAAACCTTGAAATAATATACATGTTTAACTAGAAATGTGTCCAGAGGAAACAATGCCCAACTGAGCACTTAGTAAAAAAGGAGCCATAACTCCTGTGAAATTGTAAAATCGAACTTGACCTGTATTTTATCATTACAAATGTATACACATGTACAATGTGAAACCAATCCATGAAATATTTTTTGAGCAGACGGACAAGGCTTTAAGCTCTTCCGCTATTTCGAATGACGGGGGCATACATTTATAAGCCTTGAGCCCACATCATGTAACGCAAACAAGTGACATCTTCGGATGGCGGACGCACAAGAGTACGCAGATTTCAGGTGAGTATGTGTGAGAGGGAGAGAGTAAGGGGGTGTCTGAGTGAGTACGCATTGTGGTTATTTAGACGTTATATATTCAAAGAAGCATCCAATGATGTTATGATTTAGTGAGATTCTTTGTATACTACGTACGTTTCCAACCTTGTCAGAATTCATTTCAAAATAATTCGTAATAGGTTTTTATAAATATAATGTGTTTTAGTGAAATAGCAAAAGCAACAACAAGAAAACAAAAACAACATAATTTCACGTCGTGATAATGTAAAAAAGGCGGCATTTATGTCAATTTCTAGAATATAGTTCTGTTCTTTCGGGAAGTGAAGTCAATACTTCGTGTGTAATGAATGCAAATTGTGGTTGATTGAATTATTCTATAGAAATGAGTGATGGACGGCTATAATGTCATACATGTGTCTGTTACACACATAGACCTTGTCGGAATTTGTAAGAAAATCCATAATTAGAATAAAACGATAGTGTCCTAAAACAAGAACAACAACAACGGAAATGGCATAAAACAGCAATAGGAACAGCAGCAGCAACAACATCATAACAACAACAACAAGTTGCAAAACAACAACAGCAGAACTTCGTCTTCTTCCATGTAATTTGCAGGGCCCACTCTGTGGCATTATCGCAAATATTTAGAGACAGAGTACTATGACACTATCAACAACAACAACATTATAACAACAACAATATCTACAACAACAACATCATAACAACAACAATATCTACAACAACAACCACAACAACACATACAACAACAACACATACCATAACAGCACGACAACAACAACATCTACAACAGCAGCAAGAACAACAACAAAATTATCAACAAATAAAAAAAACAAATATAGAAGCAACAACAACAATGACGAAAATTTGATTTGACGATTCACGGTAAACATTCGATATTATATATAACAATATATAAGATCATGAAACTTTGGGACATACAACAAATGGTTCTATATATAATATTGGGGTGATTTCATGGAAACATGGATAGATACATTTTAAACAGCTTGTGTGATAAGACACCATAGTATTGAATACGATACACCCAATGTTCACACCGTATGTTCTCCTTACAGTCGTATACACGAATTAATAAAAGTGACGTGTTGTCCCCGAATCTGACACATGATGATTGATCAGACTTATAGTTGAGAACAATATTCACACGTATTTACAGGATCATCTTATGGCTTCTATCAGGAACTTAAAATGAATAAAGAACATAGAGTAACGTACGTACATTTACACCGAAGTAATTGAATGGCACACAAGGGTGTCGTTTATTTTACCGGATATGTATCTACACAGAATTGAAGAATCATATCCGCCATTTGAGGAGACGTAAAATTGGGACGGGTTATGCCGGGAAATGCATGTTCATAACACGTCTAATCTCTAGTGAGTATGAATCATCTTGTCTAATGTGGAAGTTGTCGAAAACAGAGACATATACTAGTAATAACATTTTTCTGTCTTACTAGTAGTGGCCTCAATCAGCTTCGAATCTAAGGATAAAAGGTATATCATTACTATTTTTGTACTCCTGAAAAAAAATGATACAAGTGCGTCTTTAAAAGTTTTTAATGAAGTGTCTGGCTTCGTTTAAAATTGTATTCTTTGCAAATATTGATACAAAAAAAATCTGTGTAGGGAATTAAAGATTTCTTCAAGTTCTGTATTAGTTTGGACGGGACACGCTTAACAATTACATTACTATTCAAATTAATCCAGACAAAAGTTGCCGAATTGCACCCAAAGGTACCATTGTAGCGAAAATGTATCAGTTTATTCGACAATTGAATTATTAGTCGAAAGGTTTCACCCCATAAAGTCTCGGGTCAAGGTCTGATTTAATGGACAAATTTGACGTACTGAACGGAAGCCAATTCATTACCACTTAATAACAATTCCACTCATTGCCATGTGTACAAGTATAGTAGAGTCTACTTTTTGTAACTTCATCATAATCGTGTCTAACATGCCTTTCCTATCATTTCTTATGCCTTCAGTCACAGTTATCTCCGAGAATGAAGCTGGAAATAGGACCTTAAATTATCATTTTAAGCTGTAGAATATATCTTTGCCTTTTGCTTGTGGCTTTACTGGGATCCAAAACTATCCGAAATTGTGTTTCTTTCTAATCAAGGATACTGGATCATCCAATATGTACGTAAAATTTCAAATGATTGGTTTATTTTTTTTTCAAAGCTGCAGTAGCATGTCTTAAGATATTGAACAGAAAAATAGAAATACTTCAAGGACATTTTCAATAAGAGATCTTGTTTCACTAAAATTTGGTTAAATAATGGTAACTTGATTATTTTCAAGTCAATAAGAAGAGTATCCCTAAAGATTAGCTGGTAGTTTTTTTAATTGTTGGAATGAAATTGTGAGAAAAAAGTGTTTCGGCTTTGATTAAGAGGTTGCGAGTTGAGGAATCGCAGAGATTTTCAGCCACAAATGAACCTATTGTTTTCAATCAAAGGTGGCGTGTGTCTCAATCTTAATTCTAGATCTGCCTCGCGCTTCGATTCTACAAGGGTCATGCGAGGTCAACGTACTGACTGGTAATGCAAGAATTC
Organism: Lutraria lutraria; assembly: GCA_964023205.1. NCBI lineage: Eukaryota > Metazoa > Mollusca > Bivalvia > Venerida > Mactridae > Lutraria > Lutraria lutraria. The sequence goes on along the minus strand of OZ026850.1, from coordinate 19,108,942 downwards.
AAGGTCACTTGAAGGTCACTATGATGAAATATAAACCATATACATTACATGTATATAAAAAATATGAAAAATGATTTGGGTAAGATACGAAAAAAAAAACGCAAACAAAAACTCCTACCTTTCCCCACCAGACCCAAAAACAAATTACCGACACAAAACACAACGCACAGAAACCTACAAAAATGGGGACAAGGCAGATCCGATCTACAGCAAGCAACTCTTACAAAACTTTCAAAATGTGTCGTAAAATAAATTATGTCGAACTTTTAGTTATAGTATCCGAGGTAAATTTCAAGGAAACCCATGACAATTGGACACTACTATGTGTGTGTAAAATGAGGCAGATACAAGTACATGTACGTCAGACAAGTACTGTATAATGTGTCTACTACATTGATTAGGTGCTTTTTCTTTCTCCATAGAACAATCATTTCACTATCATACGAGCGCCGGGCATTCTATAAAACTATATTATTAACATATTACAAGACAAGAACTACGGACTTTCATGCCTCTTTCAGATAAAGATTCATAATGCGACACACACGAGCAATAAACCATTGAAACTGGCGTCACATTTAGCCACTAGACACATTTAATGCATTCATACGATGCAAATATCCCATTTTCAAAATGAGAGGCTTTCATTCGACGGTTTCTTTAGACATTGCTAAAGGGAGACTACTACTTAACATGAGACAAGTCAATGGGAACCAGTTTTGGTGCACTTCAACATGGAACAGAAACCAGTTTAAATTTCGGGTGTCGTCTTGTTGACCATTTTATGAACTGCAATGTAATGCATAATTCATCGTCCAAGACCTTCGATAAATAACTGTATAACCTCGACTCTTGAACCACCGTCGTGTTTTCTAATTGTTTTCAGAAGTGTCATTCAACAACTGAACATTTTTCTAGACGAATTATACTTACTGTAGTGTCTATTACTATTTTGGCTAATCCTGGCAATTTGATTGGCTAATGATGATTTCGGTCATTTTTGAATGGTCAATCATTGGACTGGCTATTCGTCGCGTTACCTGTCATGTTCGTCTGCTCTGTTGTTGAAACGCAAGTAAGTAATGTATAGGCATCGTTCTATGATGCTAACGTGGCATTGTATCGGAAACATCATTAGATGTATGTTTAATGTGGTTGTATCATATCAGACTATGGTGGATTTGGTAGTATTTAGGGTGTACTTTATGCCATTGATGTATGGTATGGTAATACCATGTACATGTGAACTACATACATGAATGTCTTCATTTGTCAAATACTCATGATTGTCAAAATATTTGTATTATCTATAACTTGTAAATATCATGGTTATACTCTCCATAATGGAGGAATGAATAAAGTAGACGGTCAATATCCTTTATGAAAAAAGCAACTTCATACAAAAAACTTAAACCAATGCTTCTTGTAATTCGTCTACCTATAACGTTTCGTTATAGTTTTTCTTGTTATGAGCTTGTTTATGAGAAAAAAATATACAACATTTTTACAATAGTTTAACTTTCTTTAGCCGTCACTCGCTCGGCACGGATGATTTTCTATGCTGACCCAAATTTCTAAATTAATCATGTACATACATATCCGCTATACGCAGTTGATAAACTAGTTCCCGTTTCATGTGGCAGTGTAAGTCTATATAAGCTCAGTTTCCGTAAGTACTTTCAGTACTTTGTTTAAGAATGGTCGTCTGTATAAATTATTTTGTTAACAAAGCAGGATAACTGTATCGTATTACCAGTTAGCTGTACAAAAGTTATCTCGCTTTAATTGTTGTTTCTTTGTCAAAATTATACACAACAATGCATGCAATAATAATTAAAGTCCCATAAGCATATATGACTGTATCGGTCGTAATAGTTTCTGTTTGTTCTATAACAGAGGAATCCGGTGTGTTTTTGTTCCGTGCATACTTTATAGCAAGAAAAAATGTTTCCAAAACCACTATCGTATTTTTTTCAATATCATTGAAAAAAAACTATTTATAGAGCAGCTAGCTGTGTTTTCCCGCAGTCATAATTATTATATGCACACGGCATCAAGTGACGTCACGCGCCCTATATATTTCAAGTTTACAAAAGCAAAATTCACAGCGAAATGAGTGTTTTTAGAACAAAAAGGGCTCGTTTCGTCGGTTATTATTATATTGGGATAATATATATCAGCAATTGTTTGTTTTTTGTCTGTTATCTATGTATCTGGTCTAACTAACAACTATGTAGGCCTACACACACGTTCTATCATTTTTATGTTTTGATCTATATACAATAATATATTATGTTTTCCCGTAATGATCAGCATCTAATAAAGAACGAATAGTATGAAGTACGTGTTCTTATTTTGATTGTATTCAGTAATGTGACAGCTGGATGTTTTACTTTAATCAGTGTAGATCGACTGTTGTCTGTCCAAGTTGAAGTTGTATACATATCTGGGTTACCTCTGCTATAGAAGAGATGTACATTTGAGAGACTAGCTACATTTTGTATGTTGCAACCAAATATAGTGTAAGGTGATTTTTTGGGGTGAAACTTTATGTGCCGATCGAATCCCTTTGGTCGCAACCGTTCTTGTAATAACCATTCTTGTAATAAAAATGTTTTCAAGTTGAAGTAAGATTTTACTTTTGCTCTCATTAACATCCTGATGTGTTCCGCCGCATTTGTAATAAAATCCAAAGTTGTAATAATCCAATGCATGACAATTTTCAATTGTAAAAACAATTATGGTATATGAAATTAATAAGGTAACTTTATGTTTAAGTGTAATGACGTACTTAATCAGGTCTGCCCGTGCTAATTAATGCTTTGGTTATACTTCGTCTGTACTATAATAATACATTTTACACTGGTTTCTTTCATTGCACCAGTACGGGCTGACCAGTGCTATCAAGTTGATCATTAATTGGTGCTATATTTTTTTAAATATTCAAAATGACAATTTCTTAAGATTTCACGATATAAGTTCTTGACACGACATTGTTATTTCCTTCACATTGTTCGAAAAAGACGGACTGACCGCTCAAGTATAACGATACAGATATTTTTATTTGGGGACACCAAAGATCGACATATATACTATGTCGATCTTAGGGGACACTAAAAAGTATTCAGCATCGTGACGACAACGATGTAAATGACCAGTCGTCCTTTACATTGATGACATCCGGTGTGGCAGGTCGCATTTATGAACAGAAATCACAATAAGTTTATAGAAGAACTTAGCTTCATTTTGGCATTTTATATCACTCTAGGATAAAAACACATTAAAAGGTATGTAAGAAGTGAATGTTATCAATATTTAACCCGATCAGAAGCCGCGTTCGTTCGTCAAAAATTTTATTCAATGTATGGGTACTCGGATAAAATGGTATTTAAATTACCACGTTTAAACAACGATTGTAAAGAGGAGGCTACTGTAACAGTAGCGGGTTTATTGTGAGCTTCCTTAGCGGAAAAAGAATTCTAGCATGTTCTTTGTGATCTTATTATCAGAGACTTATATATGCTCATACAGTTTTAATTTAAAATAAAATGTCATATGGTTGTGCAATCTTTGAATTCTTTCATGTCAAATGGTTAATGTTTTCACCATGACTCATTCTTTTGTAATAGGTGGAGGAAAGTAATGTACCTGATGAGGGATTCATAACCGCCACCTCCAACTTGCAAGTCAGATGCTCAACCAACTAAACTAATTGGGCAGTTAATAATAATATTACAGTTTACAGATTACAGCAAATTTATGAATACAAATACTATTAAAATAGTATTATTCTATAGTATTTCTAATAAAGACATACACCATACTGCTACATTCTTGAAGTAATTAATCGCTACAACCACAGGCTCTTAACTTAAGAGACTAAGTAACCCAGCTATTACTTCATCCTAGCTCTAGGATTCCATGGCAAGTCACACACGGCACCAAATCATGAAATGTAATAGGTTTCTGAAGGTGTATCAGGGATTTTTTGGGGGCGATTTTATAGCCGAAATTCCGTCATATTCCCAATGAAAAAAAAGTATCTTTTTTCCCAATTCACAGAAAAAAATTGTAGTTATAAATACATTTTTCCCAATTTCGATTAAAAGTTATTAAACACCGCGAAAATTCCCAATCCCAAGGGTATGGGTCATATTCCCAAAATATCGAGAAAAAAACCTGTGTACAGTATGTATAGGTCTTTGATATATACTAACTAAGTTTTTAACAGAACAGAGATCTATCATCTATGCATTTGTTATGTGATTTAACATGTTCTCTTTATTTACAGATAAATCATGGCACGTGGTCACCAAAAGATACAATCACAACAAAAAAACAAAGAGAAGATGGATAAAATGAAAAAAGCTCAGGGTCATGATCAAAAGAAAGCTGCTTTAGCTGGCTTAAAATATGTTTGTACAGCTTGTAAGGTGAGTCTGAGAAGTAGATCTGCTAATATGACTCTACATGTATTTTCTTTATTATTAAGTCTCAGAAAATTTCTTTGAAATCATGCAATTTTCCCCTGAGTTTCAATTCACTCTTTGAAATTTCATTCCCCAATTGGTTTCAGGTGATAATTTTTCATACCCTAATAAGGGCTTGGGCGCCTTCCTAAAAACATAAAACCCAAACAAGTATGACTACTCCATGTAATTACCTTCAGACCTACCTCCATCAGGGATTTCCCTTACGCAGGTTTTCTGCATCCCTGACGCAACTTTGTGACCCACATTTCTGTGGTACTTTGCATCCTGGGGACCCGCAATCGGATCTGACAAATAGATATTTTCCTTCCTGCTAATTGAGTGATCAGTATATTATATATGCACATGGAGACTATAGTCTACACAAAATCACTAGTCAGTTTGATAGTACAGTTGAAATAAAACCATACATCATGTGAATTTGCTATTGTATTTATGATCTCAATCACTTGACGGTATATAGTGTGATAGATTTATAGGTTATCTGAACTTAAGCAAAAAAATGCACATCCATATACAGGACCCATAAAATTTCTCAAGGACCCCAAAATACAAACCCTGAGGGTCCTGGGACCCTCATATAAAAAATCCTAGGGAAAACCCTGCCTCCATGATCAAGTAGTTAAGGTTGCTGACTTCAAATCACTGTAATCTCTCACTGATAGAGGGTTGTGGAATCAAGCCCAGTACTGACCATGTCTGTTTATGTTAGAAAGTAGGCAGATGCCTCCGGAGGATGGGAGTTTAGTACTGGTTCTTCCCAGGAATGATGGTTAGATGAACTGTCTGCCTCATATGACTCTGACTGTTGAAAAGGAGAAAACAAACAAACAAACGAATACCTTCACCTTTTCAAGTTCGTGTTTTCTTTACCATCTGTTTGTTTCAGTGAGTTAAACATTGTTTTTCATTGATATTTAAGTTATATACAGTGGCAGGTACACCTAAGTTTTCTGGAATGTATTCTAACCAGTACCCACTTATGTTACCCTTCCATAAGGAGCTGGCAACTTATCCATGTATGGAGAAAAATTAACATTTTTTGTCACATTTTCTACCGCGACCAGGATATGAGCCTGAATCTCCGGGATACAAGTCCAGGACACTAACCACTGGACCATGATGGCGGCCCTAAATTAATCATTACATGATAAAAAATTGTGTAAATAAAATATTGTTGTTATTTTTCAGTCTCAGATGCCTGACCCCAAGACATATAAGCAACATTTTGAGAACAAACATCCGAAACTAAATTTACCAGATGAACTGAAAGAAATATAAACATGTAAGCATTGTTAATTCTTATAGTAATTGATAGGCAAGAGTATGATTAGGGTATGTTACTGTTCATTTGATTGATGAAAACTTTAAGACTAAATACCTGCCTTTGGTGTAAACAAATTTTGTATCTGGTTATTTACATGTACAGTCCCATAAAATATTAGGTAGGTTGGCAGGGAATGTTTTTTTTTTTAAATTTTTTATTACTATTGATAAGTTTTTAGCTCACATGTCACAAAGTGACAAAGTGAGCTATTAGGATCACTCTCCGTCCGGCGTCGTGCGTTGTCAAACTTTATGTTGTGACCACACTAGGGGCCACATTTTTAGCCCAATTTTAGCAAAACTTGGTCAGAACGTCAATATCAACAAAATCTCGGACGAGTTCGATATTGGGCCATTTGGGGTCAAAAACTAGGTCACCAGGGCCAAATAAGGGAAAACCTTGTGAACAAATTGGAAATCACTGTTTTGACTGCATCTTCATGAAACTTTGTCAGAATGTTTATTTTAATAATATGTAGGTCAAGTTTGATAATGGGTCATTTCTGTACCAAAATTAGGTCACTAGGGCAAATTGCTGGAAAACCTTGTGAACACTCTAGAAGTCACTGTTTTGATTGGATGATCATGAAACCTTGTTAGAATGTTTGTCTTCATAATATCTTGGACGAGTTCGAACATGGGTCATCTTGGGTCAAAAACTAGGTCGCTAGGTCAAATCTTATGAAAAACCATGTTAACACTGTAGATTTCACAGTTATTATTGGATCTTCACCAAACTTTGTCAAATTGTTTGTTTTAATGATATAACGGTCAAGTATAAATAGGGGTCATCTGGGGTCAATAACTAGGTCACCAGGTCAAATCTTAGGAAAACTTTGTTAACACTGTAGATGTGACAGTTTTAATTGGATCTTCACCAAACCTTGTCAAAATGTTTGCCTCAATGATATGTGGGTGAAGGACGAACATGGGTCAGCCGGGTTAAAAAACTGGGTCACAAGGTCAAATCTTAGGTAAAAATCTTGTAAAAGCTCTTAATGTCATTGATTGGATCTTGGCCAAACCTTGTCAGATTGTTTGTCTTAATGATATGAAGGACAAGTTCAAATATGGGTCACCTAGGGTCAAAAACCAGGTCACAAGGTCAAATCTTAGGAATACCTTATTAACACTGTAGATGTCAAATTTTGATCGTATCTTCACCAAACCTAGTCAGACTGTTTGTCTTAATGATATGTAAGACAAATTCGAACATAGGTCGTCTGGGGTCAAAAACTAGGTCACCGGTTCAAAACAATGTTTTAATGAGTGAACAATGATTGTCATGTGAGCGATATAGGGCCATCTTGGCCCTCTTGTTTTTAGATGGTCTTTATGAATAGCTTGACCATGTGTTTTGAGCCGCAGCAAAATTATTCAGAATAATTCACTAAGTCAACTACTGGACAGGGTTCTCAATAACTTTGTGGCCAACAGGCCCAAAAGCTAGACTAACAGGCCTGATAGGGGGTGTATGGGCAATATTTTAGAAACTTTTGAGATTCCTAACCGGCCCAAACACATTTCTAAGCGGCTAAATTGGCCTGCAGCCTGCTGTTATTGAGAACTCTACTGGATATGGATATTCCGAACAAATCTGAATCAAACTTATTGATAAGATAAATTTAATATGCTCAAGTACTCCATATATACCCTGGTAACCCAGTTGATTTAGTGTATTCTTCCGTCACGGCTCAAATCACATGGTCGAACCATAAAGGGGACTGTATTAAATAATTTTGTATTATTTTTCTATTTTCAGTTAGTGTATCTTTTTGAACATCATTTCATTAGTCTAATAGGAGCCATGATCTTTCATCTGTCACCATGGAGAAATAACAGAAGATTACAGCAAAATCTTGTCCTTATTTCTTCAAGATAGTTAATATATGTTCTTTTATCTTTGTACATTGAAAAACCGTCATCGAAAAAATCATGCTAAAATGTGACCCATGTTTTTGATTCAGTATTTGTGTTCAAAATCATGCATGTAAGTGTTAAAGCATTTCAACTGGGGAAGTCTTGGTTTATTTAGACACCTGTGTAGGTTTGTGGAAATCAATATATGAGTTTATTACATATACTATCTCGCTCGATGATCAAGCTCTGAGGATACATGTATGTGGAAAAAAATAGTTTAGATCTAGACTAAGCAAATAAGCTTCATAAAGAAATTCAGTGCCTGTGTTAGATCTTTGCTCCAAGTGATCTTTGTTTAGTTTGAAAACAAAATTGCAGTCATCTCTATGATCTGTAAGAAAATCATGGAATGCTTATTTCACAAAATCACATAAAGCTTAGTGTTATAAGATATATGAAATATCTGTTATATCATAATCAAAATTACTGATATGAATGTGTTTTTAAGCAGGTTTGGACCCTTTAGTTTAAAAATAGCACACTTTTTGCCATCCTCATACCCCACTAATTAAACATACTATTTATATGTATGTTATTATATGGTCCCATTAAGTACTATAATATCACATGTATGCTTCTCCCCGGGTAATAATTGCTATAGCGGCATTATTATTGTAAAAGGTAGTTTAGAATACTAGTGTTTTATTTCAGTAGTAAAAAGGTGCATCGCTACATTTGTGACGGATCTGTAATACAACATTGCATTCCCATTTTGTCTGTAGAATAGTGCATGTATTTGCTATGTAAATTGCCCTGTACAATTTGTATATTCATTTCCCTTGTACAATATATCAATTTACATGGAAGTTCTTATTCAATTTTGTTCTGAATTTTTGCTGATACGTTATTACTATGTTCATTATAAGCATATTGAAAAAGATGGCGCCACATAATTGCATTTGCCTCCTAGCCAGGATTGGATTACGATTGTTTTTCATCCATTTCTCGGTAATATGTTACAGGGGTGTCAATATTTCAGATATATCCAGATTCAGGATTTATCAATCCTTAAAGAGCTATGATTTCTGAGCAAAATGAAAGTTTTTTTATGAAAATATCTCAAGAAATGGCAGTTATGGTTAATTTAATCTGATCTGAAGGATTTTCTTTAATGCAAACAGAGTTAAATATGGAAACAATGTGGTTGAAGGCCTCTTGTTTGGCAAAAATGTTTGGCCGCTTATGATTTTCAGTATTTTTAATTTGGCTCTATTGACATCCCTGATGTACTTTGACATAAATGTTTGACATTACTGTTTAAAACTTAAAAGCTGTTGACCCTATCAAAAAATAAAGTTTGAAATAAATGAGTATGAAAGTTTACATGAATATTGTAATGTGTATGTTTTTGTTCTGTCATTGGTATCTGTACGGTTGTTATTGATGGAGCCTAAGTTATCATACAAGTTTGATATTTTGTGTTGATTACCAACAGAAATAAACAAATATTACCTCAAAACTGCATTAAATAGTTTACGTTGTCATTATCTTACTTGATATACATGTGAATGATTGCGTTACATTGTACATTGACTTTAAATCAAGTCCCGCCTACTCACTGTGTATTGACTAGTAATTACCGTACACGTATCAAAATTATCATACCTGCAGGGCCTTTTTGTGTTGAACCTAGATTTTAATTACCTTTCAAACGTTGAAGTTTATTGAAATGTAATAAGTGCAGTCAACATAAAAATATCTTTACATGTAATTTATGTATTATGTATTGCCTTTAAGTATTTGAAATTCTGGTTAAAATCTGATACATTTGTCTCGGTCATTATTATATTAATGTGTGTCCCACAAATGTACTTAATTGCTATGCATTGCTTAGATGATGTAAACTTTGTTTCATTATAAACTGTGTTTAACCAGCGATACATAAATAATTGAGTTGTCAAGACTGGATGGTAATCCATCATTTGAACGCTTCACTTCACTTACATGTACATCTAATTTTATTGGCATTGTTTAAGGTGAAGGTAAAAAATTAGTATTTATAAAAACCTTGTAGACTAACTTGTGTTTCTGTAACTTTGCGCATACATGTACTGATTGTGAATTTATGTCCATTTGAAATAAAATGCATACAAAAATACTTCTGTTGATTTTAACTTTTTTGCGATAGTGCTACATGTATGTGCAGGCCAGTAGGAAGGTGGCAAGCAATTTCATATGCGGGTGCTAATTTAGATTTTTTGGCTGACTACTGGGAGCAGAGAAAAATATTGCCCTTTAGTTTACCAATACAGCTGAAATTATTATTGGGGAGCGGGGCTAAGCTCCCCGCCTGGTTCCTACGACCCTGGACTTTGATTTAGGCTTGAGCTATATTAAGACTTCTTACCTCTGCTAGTCTCATGTTAATAAAACTAAGTTTAGTGGATGGTACATAATATTATCACTTAAGCATATTTAGAAAGAGACTTTCACCTTCCTATGGTGTGATTTTATTATTTTGTCAAAGCCGCATCATTTTACAGTCAACGCATGCATTTATATTTTGCTTTGGTGAAATTTGATTACTTAAACACTTAAACAAATCATAGGATAATCTTTGTTACACTGGTTGTCGATTGTACATATTTACAAACTTATATTTGACCATGATACCAAGCTAAAAATGAATGCACTCGGGGACTGTGTAATTTTTCAGCTTTTACAGTTTAATAAAATTGCACTTTACCATAATTTGTATGGTCAAGTAATGGTGAATGCAATTTTTCTACATTTCTATAAAACTTACCTGTTTAATATAAGAGAAAAATGATGTCTAGTTAGGCAGTATCAATGATCAGGTTTCAGACAGCTGAAAAATGGCGATATAAGTATGGTAGCCAAACATATCAGCTAAGTCACCTCTGCCAGCTGCATAACCAATGTAGTTTACCAAAAAACAAAAAAAAAGTCATGTTAGACACTGACATTTATTTCTATGATACATTTATACAGAGCTACATCAAGCAAATGTGCTGACAAGTGAAAAAATTCACCGAGAAGTTAATTTTCTTATTTAAATATCATACAAAGAAATAACTATTACCAGATTGCATGTGAGCACCATGCATCTTTGATTTTTATTGGTTAAGATAAATTTGGATTGGAAATTATTTTGAACAGATAAATCTGGTCTTTCTGGAGCTAAATGGTCAAAGTACCACATAACATGTTTGACTACATATAGCATACAAAAGTGAACAATTGGCAAAACAATTAGTAAAACCTCAATAATTAAGACTACCATAAACTGGATGCAAAAAAAGTTAATTGAACAAGTAGTCATCATTAAGAGGTGATATTGAAGTCTTTCGATACATGTAACTACATTGTATAAACTGAGTTATGAACTGAAGTGCAATAACACAAACACATGGAAACAAGGCAATGATTCATAGATCTGCCCTTTTTGTCAATTGCATAAAACAATAAAAACTGTACAAAGCATCAAAAGGAAGGTGTTACTAGCATTTCAAAGTTTGTCATTTTCAAGATGAATTGAGTGTATTGTTTTTTTTTGTTACTAATGTAGGGTCAGGTACATACATACGTTCCTTGTAGTGTAGTGTGTTACTTTGTGTTATTTATGTTAGGTAGTGTTTGTGTTATTTATGTTTGGTAGTTTGTTATTTTGTGTTATTTATATTTGGGTAATGTGTTATTTATGTCGGGTAATGTGTTATTTATGATGGGTAGTGTGTTATTTATGTTGGGTAGAGTGTTATTATTGTTGGGTAGTATGTTATTTATGTTGGCCCAGTTGGGTAGAGTGTTATTTCGTGATAATTATGCATGGGTAGTGATATATGTTGGATTGTGTGCCATTTTGTGTTATTTATGTTGGGTATTGTGTTATTATGTGTTATTTATGTTGGGTAGTGTGTCATTTTGTGTTTCTTTAAGCTGTATTTTCTATTGAATGCTGCCTGACAGATGTCACATACAAATGGTTTTTCCCCCGTATGAATCATCATGTGAACTTTAAGATGTGACTTTGACGGACATATTTTGTTGCACATAGGGCACATCTTGTCCTGGACATAGATCTGCATGCCGTCTGACGACAACGATTTGTTGGTATGACCTGAAATGAAAGATAAAATGCTGTTTGTAAAATGAGTAATGAATTGAAATTTTTTGTTAAAATACAGTTTGATATTACTAGACATTACTAAGTTTAGACGAGGTCAGAGGCATTCCAAGTGACAAACTGGGTGTCCACACGCGTAATGCTGAAGGCATTCTTTGAGGTGGGGGGAGTCTGCGGGAGGAGGAGCACTGGAGATGCCAACCTTACATGAGAGTAGTACTCATGAGTTCAAGTCTTGGATATTTATAGATTCATGTCTTCATCCATTTTGTATCTACCATTAAAAACAATATGCCATGTTTTGTTTCTACCCTACACATACAAGGATAAAAGTTGGAAATTTTTAATTAAAAAAACACTGAAAATTTGGTGTGAAAATCACAATAACAAAAAGCAAAATTACCAAAGTTGTCAGCATGATTATTTCCCACTGCATGATTTAACTACATGTATAAATTCAACCTCTTTAGGACAACAACCTCTTGATAACAACATATTAATTTTGCTACTCCCAAAGAATGTTGTTTTGAAGAGGTCCCACTGTAATTATATGTACTGAGAAGTTAGTAGTAATGAAGTATAGAGTTCTTTTGTAAGTGATTGGCACAATTCTGCCAAGTCAGCAGTTATTAAGCATTATTGAAAAATCATTCTTCAGCACATAGTAGAAAACATTCACTGATGCAAGTAAAATAATTTGAGACAAAAGGCCTAAAATATGTTTGTTTCTGGTTACACGCTTGTTAAAAATAGGGAAGGTATAGATAGGGGCTTTTCCTTCTTTACTCCTGAAAGTGTGTGGAAAAGTAAAACAGTCAAGGGGTCACAAGGAAAATAATGGCTGAGGTCAGGTATAAATTCAAGTAAATAAAAAAATGTTTGAAAAGTAACCAGAAAAAAATCTTTTTTTGTATGGGCATATAGTTTTTGTCCAGTCTGTACCAAACTTTAATCTTGCTATAAAATCGAAATGCAAGCTTCCACTTACAATGATCAAACTTCATATGACAAACTTTACAGGATCTGTGCATTTTAAGGTCAGTAGGTCAAAGGTCATCCGGAGGGAGCATTGCGTTTTATAAACACATAATTTTTTACACTTACTTCAGGATGAAGATAATACATTGTATGACTAAGATTTATCAGAACTGTCAGTACAAGATGTTATCCACTAAATACCATATTCGGGGGTGCTCAGGGACTTACCCAGGTTTGAATCTCTTTTTAAATTAGAAGTACAATGGTGGGCTTGAGGTACACTTGGAGGGATAATGGGCACTGAATATGAATTATGTGACAAATACATTTTATTTCAAAACACCATTATAAACAAATAATAGCGTTTGATTTATATGATTTTTTGGCCATGCATTTACATACTGTGGAATCATTAATTTTCGTTGGGGATTTAATTTCGTGGATTTCGGGGGTCGGCTCATCCACAAAATCAAATCCCCACGAATTTAAATGCAGAGATAAGGCATTTCTTTTTAAAAATTTAAATCCACAAATTTATGTCCCCACGAAATAGCCATTTTAGTAAAAACCACGAAAATTGAGCCCAACGAAAATAAATGAAACTACAGTATGTATATATTTATATCTTTCAAATTGATGATACACACATGCATGTGTATCACTGGCTAAACTGCTAGTGTTGTAATTTTCAGTAAGGAAGGTGGGATTCACATAGTATATTACATAGAAATTTAAGTGACAAAATTGACCTGAAGTTTCAAAATTCATTCACTTAGTGTAATCTTTCCACCTTTTATACAAATTCTTAAGAATTTCAAACATCCTTTATAGATATTAACCTTAAGGTGATATCTACATTTATAACATACCTAAATTGAGGAAGATCACTGATAAGGAACAATTACATATTCATATATATAAATCATGACATTGAATCACCTGATAAAAATCCATTTGAAAAGATTGCTCTTCTCTATATCAAATAATCTTTGAAACCTAAGTCTGCCATGGTCAACTCTTTCCTGTGTCTGGTTACTATATGTGCCCTCATGTGATGTTTCTGTGAAAACCCCTTGTTACACACGGAGCATTTGAAGGGTTTCTCGCCGGTATGCATCATTATGTGTCTCCGTACACGCTGTTTCGTAGTGAACTGTCTCTGACATATAGTGCATTGCCAAGCTTTTCCACCATCAAATGTCACCATAACTGAAAGCATGAAAAATATCGGGTTTAAAACAAGTTAATAATTGATATATAAATGATGCTAAATGAAGGCAGTGGTTTTAATGTAATGGCCAAGCTGAGAATGGATGTCTGTATCCCTCACTTGTCTCCCTTTACCAAGTATTAGAATGTAGTGTCCCTGTGTCTACTTAAGTAGGAATGCATAAAATGAATGAGAATTGTCCAGCAAGTGTGGAAGAGTATATTATGTATTTTTTGTTTAAGCACAACTTCGATAAACTATACAGCTAGCTTGGTTTAAGAAAAATACTCATATAACTGACACCTGTTGACTGGACGTCCAGACACATTTGGTGCATTGTGAAATGGAATGGGAACCGGTTTATGTATACTGCTCGCAATAGCAATAAACTGGTTCCCATTCCATGTTGCAACTTGCAGTGCACCAAAATCAATGGGAACCAATTTAGGAAAGCAATCAAACCAGAGTTGTCCGTTCTTGTTTTACTCTCAGTATGGAAGATAAGAAAGGTAACTCTTGATCATGATTGCCATAAAATTCACTGTCATAGCAAATTTTAATGATCGAGTCATATCAGGTTTATTCAGTAATACAGTCAAAAGTCCATGTGCCATATTTCAACATAACAACCATCAATCACCTGTTATAATGAATCACAAAAATGCCTCAAGATAAATACAAAAGAGTAGAAACTTGATAAATCGCTGTAATCTATAAACTGTTTAATAAGGTTCTGAGCAGCGCGTGACCCGAGTGTGAAATTATAAAACTTGAGATCGGTCTCCTTGCTCAAATCTCAAATTTTGTCCTTCATTGTTAACAAAACAACTATGATACGATAATACAATGGATACATTTGTATCAATGATATATTTTATGTCAGTGTAATTGAATGGAATAGTATTATGTATTTGACCTTTCAACTGTTTTATTTTTTCATCCTGAAATTGCTGAGATTAAGACTTGAGCTCAGAGATTGTTCTCAAGCTTTATAAGCTCGGGGCCTGTACAAGCAGATCTAGGGAGACTCCTACAGGTGGTCATTGATAAACTTTACCTAAATGCTTCCATCAAAACACAGACTTGATGAACTTCACTCCAGTATAAAAAGAAGGAATTGACAAATGAACACAGACAATTTTTAAGCATTTTCTCATGCTCATAGTGGGCATGTATTGTGTGATTTTATTAAACTGCCAAAAGCTGCATAATTTCACGGTCAATGCTAGGCTTGCATTTATTTACAGTTTCGGTGAATTTCAATTACCGGAACTATTTTGATAATTTTTTTTACTGGTTGTCAAATGCACATGTATGTATTCAAAGATGCACGCCTTAAAATTATTCAGCTTTGACAGCTGAAGAATGGGATAGGTCACAATAACCTTGAATTTTAATATCCCTAGAATGCTAGAAACACTCATCAATACACAGGTACTTGTAAAATATAATGCAGACAATGAACCATCAAGGGAGATAATCCCTGGTCATCAAATGTATTTAAAATTCTTCGCATTAATTTCAGTTTATAACAGCACAGGTACCTTCATTTAAACACTGAAGTCACAAAATTTGGCATTACTTAAAGATGTACATGAATTGGCGGGTTAAAGATTTGGTGGTTTTATAGCCAACTGACAAAATAAACCCCATGTCCTGTCTCAATAACAGCCAAAATTAGAACACTTTAATAGAAATTTATTTTTCCACCATTTTCAAGGGAAGTAACTGTGAAGTATCAAAGCACTAGAAGAAGATGCAGCCCTGGGATCTCTAAGAGAAGACCTAGTTTTGTATAAGATTCCAGTATTTTCCTATTCAATTAAAAAGTCATAAGATTCTTTTGTTTCAAGCGCTTTTCTCTAGAAGTTAAAATGATGTCTGAAGGTCAAGGTCATAAAGGTCCATCATCTTGAAGGTGATCAATATCCCTGGGGTAATTTTACGGCTTTTACGGCACAGCCTGGTTCCCAGCTAAGGTTTAACTTTATGGATCATTCGTCAGATGTAAGCGTACAACATGAGACTGCATTGATGACTTCTGGTTAAATCTTCTCTTGCAGTATTTGCATTCGAACGGTTTCTCTCCAGTGTGGATGTAAATGTGTCGCTGCATTTTCTGTTTCGTAGCGAACATTTTAGCGCAGTACTGACATTGAAATACAGTTCTACCATCAGGTGTCGTAAAATGGTCTGAAATCAGAAAAAAATATCAAAGGTTCAGGTATAAGTTATTATGCATATAAAATGATGGTAAATGAATATCCAGTAAATGAGTAAAATAAACTTGGTCTAGTCTAGAAATAAAAGACTGTACCACAGGTAAAATCTATTACAAGTACCAGTCCAGTTATTACAATATGAAATAACCGTTCTTTGTATCTTCATATATTACATGTACAAAGCAATAATAAAAGCATAATATTCTACCATACATTTACTATTATAAATCACTTGTGACAAATCACACAATTTAAATCAAACTCTAATTTTCCCTATTTTACTGTAAGATAAGTTTTTTTTCATTAAACCATTTATGTACTGACAGTGTTAGTGCATGCTCACTTTTATCTCACATATATTAGAAATAGCAGGGATGGAAAAGATCAAGAAAACTTGAGTTGTATACAGATTTATTATTTTCTTTACAAGGCTAAGCACATGTACAAACTGCATGTATCTATCTTAGTCATTGTAACAAGTTTGTTTGTATATGTACTCAAATATATCAATGTAAGCAAGATTGAACCATGACAAAATAACACCAAATATTTGACACTATAGTTTTGAAAAAATGGAAAAAAAACATTGCTTTACATTATAAGACAAACACATCACACATTTACATTTATTTATTTATTTACAACATAATACATGTATTAATGAAAAGTTTAATCATTTAGTAATACATAGAAAATAGTAAATGAAGACAGAAAAATTGTTTGAATAAATCAACACTTCACAACAACAAGATACATTAAATAGTTTCTACATGGATAATATAATTAGATCCACAACAACAAAAAATACAATTTATTAGGCCAAAGAAAAATTGTATTAGCTTCTTATCTCCCTTGTCACGTTTCTGAAGCCATTTAGTCATATATTTTTCATTATATTTTTTTCCCTTAGTTTAAACATACCTATTTGGCAAGAATTACAAATATGTATCAATATAATTATACAAAACAAAAGAATTTATGGATAGGAAAACAAATTCATTAAAGTACCAAAAACATACGTCATGGCAAAATAACAAATACATGTACCAGTATACCAGTTATTGCAAAATATTTCCATAAATTTTCATAATACTGTTTATCTAAATTATCCAACAATATTTTCAGTAGGTTTATGTTTGTTTCATCGAGTTTTACGCCCCTTTTCAACAGTAAGAGTCATATGAGGCAGACAGTTCACCTAACCATTATTCCTGTGAAGAACCAGTACTAGACTCCCATCCTCCATAAGCAACTGTCTACTTTCTCACATAAAGAGACATGGTCGGTTAGCGGGGCTTGAACCCATGACCCTCTATCAGTGAGAGATTAGTTACAGTGATTTGAAGTCAGCAACCTTAACCACTTGACCACAGAGGCAGGCCTTCAGTAGGTTTATGATTCAAACAATAGCACTTAAAAAAACAACATTTGTTATACATCACTGTATTCAAAAGCTACACCATAAGAAACTACAATGTATATTTTTTCTCCAGCCTAACTTAATAAACAACACAATACAACATAAAAATGTAATAAATCATTAAACATCCTAACTAACAATCAACATAAACAATTTATGAGCTACACTGACCTAGGCCATGTTGAAAAAAATTATTGTATGTTGTCTCTAAACACTAATTTGTGAAGAAGGTTTTGCCTATCATCATAATTAAATTTCTTTGAATGCGATTTTCGTTCAATTTTTTCTTGAATGAGTCAATAAAATTTTCAGCACACATGGACATTGGCTGATTTCATAAAAGGTTACTCTCAATTGCTCATTAAAATACAAACCATTGAATATCTTAATATATATACTACACACAAACACAACATCAATATTTACACGGTATAAATTATGAAACATTTAATTCAAATGACATCAATATTAATGATAATGTGGTTTAGACTCCTATCTTTGTGAAGGAGGTTAGTACAATAATACTACATTGTATTTTTATAAGTCAAACCTGTGTTAGTGGCCACCCCTGAATAAAGGTCACCCTGTGATTAAAGGCCATTTTTTATAAACCACCATTGATTATACAGAACAAAATGACTTTCAAATAAAGTCCACCTGTCAATTAAAGGACATATTATGTCTTTCCCAAGGGTGGCCTTTGTTCACAGGTTTGACTGTATGTTCATGTATGGATGAAAGTTGAATCTTTTGAGACCAGAAAACTTAAGCTCAGTGGCCTGGAAATGATAAAAACCAGTACAGTCCGGACTGGCAAAAAATGTGAAATTCTGACATGCTGGAAAACATATCATGTGCATAATGTATGTACTAAAAAAAACCTGCCATCTCAATGATTAAATAGTCCATGAAAAAAACACATTGAAGCATATGAAAAGACTGTTCATTTAATTGAAGTTATTTTTCATGTAGTGAAAAAAGTTCATAGCTTTACACAGTGACATCTACACATTCAATACATTAAAACAGGTTAATCTCTTTCTTTAGTACATTCTTTACATCTACATGTAGCTCTCATCCTTCAATCATTTCAGGAATATCCTTTAATACGAAAACATTTTCCTGAAACAAATGGAATCTTTATGTTAAGAAAAAATCATTCATTGTAAAAATTTGATAAAAACGACTTTGCTTATGATACATTGAAATTGTCACATGGAAACATGAGCTATGCAGATAATTCATAGACATACAACCTGAGGGTTATAGGCACAATGCTCTTAGGAGAGCCAACCGATTTGTATCAACATTTATGTAAAATTAACAATTAGAAACAAGACTTACAGGCAAGTTATTTGCACAAACCATGATGACTTACAGAATTAAATGTAAAATTGATCTTGACTATCCAAACCTTATCATAATTAACAAAGATGATTTGTTTCAACGCTGCATCTGTCTGTTAACTTTAAGTTAATTTTCTCAGTAAATTTACCTGTATACAGTCTACAGATCAATCAGCCAAACTGATTAATTCCCGTCACATATTTAACACGTCAGATTTCACATGCATTACCAAATGACTTCTAAGGTGCCCTTGTTGAGTAAACGTCTTAGAGCAATGCTGACAACTGTAAGGTCGCTCTCCTGTGTGTAAACGTAAATGACGAGTCAGAACTTGTTTTGTAGAGAAATCCTTCCCACAAACATGACAGGGATGTCGCATTCCTGGCCCTGAAAAATAAATAAATAATTGCTTTTATTTTTTCATAAAATTGCATTTTTTTATTACCATGCATTTTTTTTCATAAAATACATTATTTTATTACCATGCATTTTTTTTCATAAAATTGCATTTTTTATAACCTTGCATTTTTTCATACACTGTAAATATTTTTAAATGAATGAGTGAAGTAAGATTATGCATAACATAGATGAATATTTTGTATTTACCTTGAACAGATGAATATAAGTATATTCGTGAAAAAATTATCTTTGACGAATATATGAAGTGTGACACACATTTATATTTTGTCTTATACGTCATGCTACTTTTGTTAGACAAATTTTTTTTTTGTTCAAGTGCCCTTGTATAGATAGGTTCGGGGCAGCACTTTTGGCCTCTATGTTTGTTTGTACTTTTAACTAGCTTGCCTATAGAATGAAAACACTTCCATCTACAATCATCAAACTTCATATGTTGGTTCCTCATGACAACCTCTACAGGACCTGTGCATTTTAAGGTCAGTAGGTCAAAGGCCATGGGAGGCATTGTGTTTAAAAAGCACATCTTGTTTTAGTACTATAACAAAATAAAATGTATATAAGTAACCTTAAAATACATGGAAAGGTAAATGAAAGCCACAGAATGTGTGTGAATTTGTATCACAATAACAATGACTTATAGAATATTATTTTTATTATTATAGTGCGATTTTATTATATGGTGGCTGAATGCACTTATTTTTAGCTTCCTGCCACATTCGATAGTGTTCGTTTATTTTACTGTTAGGGAATGTCTCATTCCACATGTTTATATAGTATATCGAAGTACACATGACGTGTAAACAACATAGTGCATGTACTCTCATTTTATCTTTTATTCAAGGAACCTGACTTAAAGCAGTCAAGTTTTACAATAATACAAAATTGAAAAAAAAAATTTACATTAATGTACTTATATACACAGTGCAACCTCTCTAGAGCAGCCTTCTCTTAGGCAACA